>OV656872.1:76544321-77071974 GCA_927399465.1 Sarcophaga caerulescens | reverse complement strand
TAACCGGGGCTAAAGACTAATTCTACCTTTCGCATTACGTTAGTTATAGTAGTTGAAAAAAGCGCAAGACGTAAAATATGTATGTAATAATAAAAACACGTCGCGGGGGTACTGCGGTATTTTTGAAATGGAAAAGTACTGAAAAAAGTACTAAAGTACTGAATTTTTCAACACTGGTACTCATATATAAAATGAGAAGCTAGGTAATAATCCTGACTGAAGGATTGTAATGACCAATTATGTATGTAAGTATGTAATTAATTTAAATACATACCAGTTAAACGAATCTAAATAATGATCTTGTAAAATTAATAAATGAAAAGAACCCATAAAGTGTGTAATCTTAATTTTAAAATATGTACCAAAAAATATTGAAGAAAGTTTTATAATTGAAACTGTCTTGTATACATATATGTTGAACAGCACAGTGCTATTTGTAAATGGTCAATCAACCTCGATTACCTCTGTAGCAGTACATTTAACCATCCCATAGTATTCCGAGGTTCCGAGGGTGAAAAACTTCACTGATGAAAAGTTATTGCCTATTGCTGTAGTATCGGTTAAATAGCTCAAAGTGGTGTGCAAATCTAGGAAAATTACAAGATTTGCATCCACCAATTATGATCGTAGTTCGCAGACTTTGTCGTTTGTTAGATTTACATATATGCAAACTTTTAAGACTGTCTGACAATACTACATATGTGCTAGTTTTCACAGCGTCAAAAAGTTTTTCAAACAGCGATTTATAAGGATATGGATTGTAAGTCTACCTCCATTTAACCGTAGGTCGAGCCTTAAAAAAATTTCATAATTCTAGCTAATGTATCACTTTTGATTTTGATACATGCTTGCAGTGCATAGAATTGTCCACGATTAATTGATAGATTTTTGATTTATTTTAATTGATTTTAATAAAACTATTTTATATGTATTATTACATTTTATTATCACTTTTATGAAATTTACGCCAAAATCTTTCACATGATGTACATTGCATGGTTTTTTGTGTAAAAATCAAACACTTCATGTCAGCTTGGTTTTATTTTTTTCTCAATGGTAATAATTTGACATATAGCACCCTTGCTTTGTGGCGATTTATAAGTTTCCAATTGTTTAGATGGGGCAGCTCATTGTTACTCGCATCAGTGACGCTCTCAATTGAAGGCTGGCTGAAACCTGATGGTACAAACCATAGTTATATTTCCTTAGAAATATTCGTGTTCAACGTGATGTGAAGTAAAAAAGTTTCCCGTTGCAATAGAACATCGATTATGTCCATAACAATGCTCTCTCTTTGATTCCTCCCTGTTTTGCCGGATACAGGTTTCCTCAAATACGGCTGTAAGTAGCTGCTGCGCACGTAGCATGTACTTGAGTCTAAAACTGCCAATTCGATTTCGGTGGACCACAAAATTTATATAGACCATAAAATTCAATTAATTACTAATCTACAGCGACAAAATTATTGGGCTTGTTAAGGCTGAAAGATTTTCAGCTCATTTTTCGAAAAGACGTAATAGGTGTAAATTTATCATCGTTTCCGAATAGTACATTATCAAAGCGAATGATTCTGTTATCACATACGTATGTAGTTGACCGAAATATTATCATCTGTAATATCTATGAAATAAAACATGGGACAAACCACTTTTTTCGAATGTTTGTCTGTCACGTGATACATGTAAATATGAGAAGAGCAGTAAGAAAGACTCTACAACATTTCAGGAAACAGCTGCTAGTAATCTGCGTGAAAATTGGTAATATTTTCTCTTCCCAAAACGTAAGCATACGGTTCTCTGTTCCAAGTAGTACCATCTTTGGCGATAAACATCCTATTGTCATGTTTGTTGCTGCCAATACTTTCGTCAGTTCATAAGAGGAGCTTCTGTTTTCTTCTACTTCAGGAGTAATTCAGGCAGCAGGAATATTACATACGTACATATTTAATCGGTCATTACAACCCTTCGTTATAAATTGGAAATGTCTGATCTGAAGTTTGAACCTTGGTCTGACGTCTAATGCTCTAACACACTATATACTAGACTACGAGTACTTCAATCAATATCAAAAACAGTAAATTCAACCTTTTCACTGTCAGCCAACATTTAACCTTCAATTCCTTCTCAAATACCATAAATAATGTATTATTTACGATAAAACTTCACAATATCTTTGAAAACTAAAAAAAATTACACACACAACACCAATGAATCGCTAGGAAAGTCGTATGTATCAGAAATGTTACTTAAGCCAGAATTATGAAGTTTTTAAATTTTTTGACCTCTGTTTGAAATTTTCTGTTTTAATTTGGTTTAAAATAATGGCGATGATAATACTAACAAATTAAAAAAATATCAGG
Source organism: Sarcophaga caerulescens (assembly GCA_927399465.1). Classification (NCBI taxonomy): domain Eukaryota; kingdom Metazoa; phylum Arthropoda; class Insecta; order Diptera; family Sarcophagidae; genus Sarcophaga; species Sarcophaga caerulescens. Next base: position 77,069,615 of record OV656872.1, on the reverse strand, counting down.
CATTTAACTTTTTCTGAATTAAAGTTATATGGTCTCAAAAATTGAAATGTATCATTTTTGATACAAGGCTCGATATACGGTTGAAACAAGACCTGTGTTGCATTTAACATTGGATTTCATTGGATTTTTATTTTTGTTGCATTTAACAATTGCTGAAATTTGTTATATTTCACTTTAGTTTTTGATATCTTCTTTCGTTCTGCCGTCTGAAATTGTTTGGCTGTCAAGGTAAGAAAAATTGTAATCATCAGCTTCTTTAATAATTTTGGCTTGGATTTGGCTGGTGTCATCAGCAAACGTTTAATCTTTAAGATGTTAAATCAAAAGCAAAAGAAAGAAATCAAGAACAAAAGCGCATTTCTTTAGGGCTACGTTGATACGCCTCCAATAAAATTTTATGAGATGGTAAGCTGCAGTACACAGTGTTGTCAGCAAATTGACCATTTTCTAGAGTATTTGGGTTCCTGTTTTGTTGCTAAGAAACTATTTGATTAAATATAATAAGAAACATTGTTTTAGATTTAATTGAACTTGAGTTTAAATCTTGCAATCAAAGTCATTTAATGTTTTTGTCACTCAGTGATGAAATATACATGTATATGTATGTACACTGTAAAAAACTTTTTATTTTATTCAATCACTGAAAAAGTTATTGTGCAAGTAAAAAAACTTAAGTTAAAGCCTTTCAGATAATTTCTGTTATTGAAAGTCTTTTTTTTTTTTTTTTCTTATCAATGTTTATCGAATCATTCACAACACAAATAAAATTAAACACAATCTTTAACGCAAATTGCAATTTTAATTGTCATTTATAAGTAAATAAAGTCTTTAGGACTGGCCAATACACATGTGCACATACATACATACGTAAATGTTTATAAAGAAAACCAAGCGAAGTAAGAAATTCCGAAAAATAAACTTTTTAATTATTTTTTGTATATAAACTGATGTTGTAGTCAAAATTGTATCACTTACGTCTTGTCTCGACTTCTAAAAAGAACGACAACCACTTTTAAAAAATGGCTTTCAAAGTAAGTGTCTGTCGCCAAATACAGCAATTACAAACATTTTTATTAATTTTTCTTATTCGTTTCATTGTTTATTGTAGTTTGTTTTCGCAATTGCTTTCGTTGCTGTAGCCAGCGCTGGTTACGTTCCAGCTACTCACGTTTATCACTCAGCTCCTGTCGCTGCTGTCCATGCTGCTCCAGTAGCTGTAGCTCAAAAAGTTGTCGTCAAATCAGAAGAATACGATCCCCATCCACAGTACAAATTCAATTATGGCGTTGAAGATAAGTTGACTGGAGATTCCAAGAGTCAAGTTGAAGAACGCGATGGCGATGTCGTACGTGGCGAATACTCCTTGATCGATGCTGATGGTTATAAACGCACTGTTCAATATACTGCTGATGATCATAATGGTTTCAACGCTGTCGTTCACCGTGAACCTTTAGTAAAAACTGTTGCTCCTGTGTCTCACTATGGTGCTCCTACAATTGTAAAGACAGTAGCTCCCGTTGCACACTATAGTGCTCCTGCTGTCGTTAAGACTGTGGCTCCAGTTGCTCACTACACAGCTCCAGTTGCTCATTACTCCGCTCCAGTTGCTCACTACTCCGCTCCAGTTGCTCATTACGCCGCTCCAGTTGCTCATTACGCCGCTCCAGCTGTTGTTAAAACTGTAGCTCCAGTTGCTACCGTTCACCATACTTCTTATGACGCTCCTACTTATGTTAAATCATCTCCAGTTGCTCATTATGCCGCTCCCGCCCACTATGCCACATATGAAGCTCCATCATATAATTATCATTATTAAATAAATTCATTACGGTCAAATTGTTATTATTGTTTCTACAATTTATTTATGAAAGAAATTAAGAAACTATTTTAAATTATCAAATAAATATTGTTTTTGGAAAATCTATCCAACAATTCACAACTTTTTGTTTCGCATCATTCATTATACGAGTATTTACCGTCCAGAGAATATTTTCTATCCTGCTTGCATTGGAACAAGCATTTCGTTGAACAATTACACTATGCTACAAAATAAAAAAAAGTTAAATACACCCGGTTAATGACATAGTGTAGGTTGTGAGTTTTGTTGAGTAGAACTCAAAAATATTTTTTTTTTTTATATTTCTCGAACCCTCCAAACTTGTTTTTTTTTTTTTTATTTTACGCACAAATTTTTGGATTACTCAAACATTTCTGGTCCGATTTCCAAAATTTAAAACTTGTTGGAGAGGGAAGAGATGGACCTTTAAAACGCTGTATACATATATCTATTATTCGAGCAATATGCTATGAGATTTGATGAGGTAAACTTGGAAAATTCGAATTTTCTTCATATATTTTCAAGTTTGTCCATTCATAGTAGAAAACGTTAATAAAAAAAATATAGGATAAGTGATAATATTCTTAAAGTCTGTTCTCTTGTGAAGAGATTGAGTCATCATTTGATCAAATCGGACAAAAATTACCATAGTTATTATTTAAAGAGTCATTAGTATGAAAGAAAAGTGGATAGACAAGTAAGAAAGAAAGCGACAACAAACAACCTAAACCAAGTATACAAACAACAAGGAAATCGGGATCTCGAGAAGGCGAAACCTTCAAAAACGTTCATCACACTGTTTACGTGAGCATATAAAAAGGCAAGACAAAGCAGGCAACGAGTAGTAGTAAGAACTCAGGCAGTCTTGTGTGAAGACTCGTAGCGTGTGAAGAGAACAGTCGTGGTTTGAAGATCTCCATTGTAAGCAAAGAAGAATAGCGAACAAGCAATTATTGTTGTATACGACAAGTTGTAAGCAGTGGCTCACAAAAATAATGCAAACAATAAAAAATTTAATTGAAACTAAACACGAATTTATCTTTATTTTGTTTGCAATCAACGAACTCGTATTTTAAACATTTTTAAAAAGGTAGAAACGTAACAATATTATTGTTTGGGTTGTCATATGTACATATATTAAAAGAATACAAAAAACATCTAAGATGGCGATAGTTTATTGAGTATTATGTGTACTTATTAAACGACAGCTCAAGGGTTCAAAACTCAGCTATCTGGCATCTTTCCAAATGAAAAGAAAAATTAATAAAAAATATTTCTTTAGGCTTTCTCCTCTCAGCAGAAATGAAAAAATTTCTCATATCTGTAGTTCGAAGTCGGTCGTCAAGCTATAGATGCCTCCGATGGCAGTAATATACACAACAAATGCGGTGGAGAAGAAAGTTTTTGGAAAGTTGTTTCTAATGGCCAATTATTTACGCATCCATGTTTAGTGATTTTATTATGAGACATTTGAGTTATATTTTTAAATTTCAGCCATAATGTTCTATTTTATGATTAAAGTGCTGATAAAGAAAAGCATGATTCCCACCAGAGATTCCAGTTTTTCGGTTCCCTTTTAATTTTTTCTTTTATAATTTGTCCAACAGTCTTTATTGCAATATACAGAAAGGTTTTAAGTACTCTTCAAAATTTACAAAATGGCATACTCCCTTATACAGTAGACGTGAGGCTACGGTTCAAACCCCAGGTCAGACATCAAAACTAAATATGAGAAAATAATTTTCGACGACTTCCTCTCAGCATAAACTGTGAGAGTAAATAGAAAAGTTTCTCAAAAATCTGTCATTCGGATTCAATTTTAAACTGTAGGTCCCGCCCCTGATGTATAAATTTAACACATACAATTGGTGTGAGAACTAAGTCGTAATTTTGATTGAAGGGTTGTAACGATCAATTATGTTTGCATGTATACTTCCTTATAGGTACTGTTCATAAAGTTTATGTCACCAATTCCAACGGATGGATTGCTATATGGAATCCACTGAGTAGGAAAGAGTGCCCAATTTTTAGAACTATGTGCGAAACCCTCAATCACACTCTTTAAAACAGAAAATACTCATCACCGTACTGTATTATCTGAGGAGCAGAATGAGCACAGAGAATTTTTTGCTGAAGGTCGATCTGTAGAACATGTAAAGTTTTTCCAAGAGGAAGTAAACGATAGCTATCGGTATAGAAATTCTCGCAAATATAGAAGAGAACCCAGCTCGGAATGTTCAATGTAACAATTGTAAAGTTTACTGTAGTATACGGAAGTGAAACTTAAATTGTATCGTACACAATCACGCAAAACTACAGGCATTACTTAAGAAGTGCCATTTGTAATGCCTGTGATTGACCAAAACGTTTAGCAAAATCGATCTAAAGAACATAACCAACGACGAGCATGCTTTGAAGCAAATTAAATGAAGAATATAAAGGTGGATTTGCCACATCATCACACTATTGAAGACGCTTTATATTCCAAATGATAAGCCCGTCTTACATGGATAACGGTAAAAATAATAACAGCCAGCTTTGTGGAAGCCATATGCTGCTCCCATGTAGAATAAAGGAAAACAAATTAACTAAAAAATTAATAAATACAATCAATAAATTGTTTTCTGTTGAATGCATAATATGTTAGATGTAAATAGTGTAGCGTTTTTTAGTTCTTTTCGATCACACAAAGGCTTTCGATACAGTCAATCATAAAATGTTATTGAATAAGCTCCGGAAACTGTTTAATTTTTCTAATTCTGTCGCTAGTCTAATTTTTTCTTATTTGTTGGACAGATGTCAGAAGGTTCATTTAAATGGAAATATTTCAGATTCGCTTAATATTAGTAGAGGTGTTCCCCAGGGTTCAATACTGGGGCCTCTGTTGTTCTATATGTATATTAATGTTCTACCGGATGTTTTGGTTGACTGCCGTGTTCATATGTATGCTGATGATGTGCAAATTTATACCAATACTCGTAGGGACAATATTGATTCTTGTTTACACTCTATTAACCGTGATTTGGATAGAATAAACAGTTGGGCTTCGCTCAAAGTCCAAATGTATAATGCTTTCGAAAACCAATTTTTCGAAATCCAAATCCATACCTGGATTGAGTATTAGGGGAAATAAAATTGACTATGTAAAGTCTGCTACCAATTTGGGTATTGTATTTAATGACAGATTATCGTGGTCTGGCCATATGTGTCGTTGTTGGCAGAATATACAGCATGCATCGAAATTTATGGGCGGTCTTTGATTCGACCCCTTTTGCAATTCGTATGCAACTTTCTAAAATTTATTTAATTCCTGTGCTATTGTATGGGTGTGAAATTTTCGCAAACTGCGATAGTAATGACAACCGGAAACTAAACTTGGCATACAACAATATAGCAAGATACGTGTTTCTTAAAGTTCGCCGTGATGATATTTCTCATTTAGCGTACCGGATATTTAGTGTGAAATTTGATAATCTTCTGGAAATTAAATGCCTCATTCTATTCCATAAAATTATTAATACGGGACAGCCGGAATATTTATTAGGCCGAATTAAGTTTGCTAGGTCATTCCGGGGCATGAAGATTATTCAACAACGGTACAGGACTCTTCTGTCACAGCGACAGTTTTTTATACACACCACAAGTCTCTGGAATTCCCTACCAAATTACATCCAAAAGTTAGGCAATGCAAATGCGTTCAAAAAGGAGTTATTTAAATTGTTCTCTTAATGAAAAGTATGTTACATTCTTAGTATGGTTATAATATCTGTTAAATATTTATCCTTTCTTTCTTGTACCGATTTTTGTAAATATTTCTTTTTTATATTTTTAGTATTCGTTATCTTTTAACTTTTTTATTTATTTCTGTAAAACTAACAATTTCTAAATTGCTTTAAATTATATTTCTACTTAAATTTAATATTTTTATTCATTTGTTTTCTATATTAATTTGTTGTTTTTACTTAATTTCTTATATTTCACAATTATTATTACTTTTTTATGTTTTTATATCTTATTGATCCTAAGCATAGCACTATAACTTATAAGATTAAAATCTTGTTGTGTTATGTTAATTATAATAAATAAATAAAAAAAAAATAAAATAAATAAATAATAAATTGCGAATCAAAATAGTATGTTTACCTAAAGACTTAACACTATTTCTACCACCATTTTGTGTATACCTATTTCGACCAAAAGGTGTCTTTTGACACCTATGCGTTTGGATGCAAATAATTATGAAAATAATTATTAAAACATGTCCTATTCCTATTCCTATTGTTCCCAAAAAACAATCGAATATAAAAATTATAACGGGGAAATCAGTGTACCGAAAAATTTTTGACATTTTCGAAAACTTGCTGAACAGAATTTCACAGAATTTCCATGGCACGACATTTCGCAGAATTTCCAATTGCACGGAATTTCCATGGATTGGTATAATAATACGAAGAGGAAAAAACCAAAAACAAATTATAGTTCACTCCAAATGTATGTCAGTGTAGTTTCTTTATATTTTTTATATCTTGCTGTAAGAAAAATCGTAAAGGTGTCAAATGCCACTTCACGGTAGAAATAGGTATATCATGTACGCATATATTGATCCAGGATGAGTTGGAGGAAAATGATAACGCTATATGAATTTAACAATTATTATACGAATTGTCAAAACATTAACTGAGAAAAAATGATTAACCTTTGAAATAAATTTCAAGTTAAAATTTTAAAAGGTGTTTTGACACCTTTGGTAGAAATAGTGTTAAAAACTGTTCCCAACCAAATTCAGCGTAATAAATTATAAAACTGAAGATTTTGTGAGTACCACCTAGCTTTAGATCAGTAAAAACGTTAAAGCAGAATTTGTGTGATTATTCTGCAAATGCGATAAATAAATAACAAAAACGAACAAGTACAATATTAGAATGCAGTGAACATATTTGTTCATCCAAAATATTTGATTCCAACTTAAAAAAGACTTGGAATTTGATTTCTCATTGATTAATGAAATTAAAGTGAATGTTGAATGAATTCAGATTGCAATATTGACTTGACTGACAAAGCTAAAAGTGGGTGTTGTTTTAATGTATCGGGTGGGCCATATATCGGTTTAAATTTGAAGCATTCTATTCTATCACAAAATTCAGTATATTACCTCCACTGAACGTAACGAATCGATTTACGCTTGAGCAACGTTGGGATTTATTGAAAATTTATTTTCAAAACAAGGACAATTGGTCGGAAATTGCACGAAAATATCTTACAAAATTTGGTCGTAGAGAAGGACCAACAGTGCCGGGTACAGTAAGACCCCGCTTAACGCGGGGGATATGTTCCAATAAGTTCCAGCGCTAAACGAAACAGCGTTAAACGAGGCAACTTAACATGTACATATGTAAATACATTTCGACTTCGGAGAATGCAGTTGGAATCTTTATTCTGGACAGACTAACAAAAGAGCGTTGAAAAAGATACATAGTACAAACCGTAGCTATATAGTGCACCGCTTTTGGTTGCGTTAAGCGGAGCAGCGTTAAGCGGAGCAGCGTTAAAGTTCGTGACAACGGTTTCATTGTTGTTGCGCCAAACGTAAGCGTGTTTATACAGTGCGTACACCAAAAAATTTCGAAGCTATGGCTGAGAGTGTGCGTGAGAGAGAATCCATCAACATTAACTCGCCATCGTTCTTAAGAATTGAACATTTCACGTATCAGTTTAAGTCGAAATTTGCGAAAGATCTCGCAAAATTAAATATTATTCCATTTCTTGCCGAAACAATTATACTCCACAACAAAAAAGAATTAATTTTCAAAATTTTGAAACTGTTTTTGTTTTATTGTATTTTTAAATTTAAACTTTTAAACGGCTCACCCTTTATTAGGGAAACGTTTTCCTTATTTTCGTTATTTATTTAAAATCCAACCCAATAACAACAAAAAACGGTTTTTTATTTCTTCAGAGATTAGAATTATAATGTTTGCACCTGTAATTTAAATTTTTCAAAAATTTTTTAATTCTTTGTTTTATTATCTTATAAACGATCTTTATTTTTTCTAAATGAAAAATTTAAACTATAAACAATTAAATAAACATTCAATCGACACAAAGAAAGCTCAGATTTTAGCATTTCATTTGGTCAAGTCAAGTTCAAGTTGCATAAGAAATCTCGTTTTCAAAGCTAATTACCCAAATGAATGAACACAGTTTTATATGCCATTCAAAAAATTCATTTTATTGGCAAAAAACATAAAGGTTTCACATGAAATTATTAAATATTTTGGTATATAAAGCGATGAAAAACTAAGAAACTGTATCATTCGTCTCTTGTGTTCATTCCTAAAAGGAACAACATACATACACACATACATACTTAAACCATTAGCCAACAATTTCATTTTAATATGGCATTCAAGGTAAATTGTAGATAAAGTCACTGTCAAAAGCTTAATTGCGATCTAAATAATATTAACAATAGAAAGTCTTTTAAATGAGGTGTTGAATTGATTGAATTTTCTTTTATATTTTACAGTTTGTTTTCGCAATTGCTTTCGTTGCTGTAGCCAGTGCTGGTTATGCTCCAGCTACTCACGTTTATCACTCAGTTCCAGTCGCTGCTCTCCATGCTGCTCCTGTAGCTGTAGCTCAAAAGGTTGTGGTCAAATCGGAAGAATACGATCCCCATCCACAGTACAAATTCAATTATGGAGTTGAAGATAAAGTGACTGGAGATTCCAAGAGCCAAGTTGAAGAACGTGACGGTGATGTTGTACGTGGTGAATACTCCTTGATCGATGCTGATGGTTATAAACGCACGGTTCAGTATACTGCTGATGATCATAATGGTTTCAACGCTGTAGTACACCGTGAACCTTTAGTAAAAACTGTTGCTCCTGTGTCTCACTATGCTGCTCCAGCTGTCGTAAAAACTGTAGCTCCTGTAGCTCACTATACTGCTCCTACAGTTGTTAAGACTGTGGCTCCAGTTGCTCACTATACAGCTCCAGTTGCTCACTACGCAGCTCCAGTTGCTCATTACACAGCTCCAGTTGCACACTACGCCGCTCCTACTGTTGTTAAAACTGTAACTCCAGTTGCTGCTGTTCACCATACTTCTTATGATGCACCCACTTATGTTAAATCATCTCCAGTGGCTCATTACGAAATTCCTACCCACTATGCCACCTACGAAGCTCCATCATACAGTTATCATCATTAAATAAATTCATTATTGTCCAATTGTTATCCTTGCTTTTGTGATTTATTTTATTAAAGAAAAAATAAAGGAAATATTTTAAAAATATTGTGCTATTATTGAAGGAATACTGAATTCAGGACTGAGTTCCTCTTTAGTTTAAAGACAAAACATATGGCCTTTCGGTCCATAATTATATTATATAATGGTTTTTAATTTCATAAGTGGATTATTTCCCATTATTCTAAAATGCATGCTTGATTCTACAGTATTCCCTCGATTTACGTCGTAGAATGTTCGAAACGACGTAAATCAAATTTCATATTGCTCATACTACAAAGTAGTATGTTTTTAACAAGGAACTTAAAAAAGTTACAGTAATCTTTCGATTTACGTCAAAGTTGGTTCCAAAAAAGGCGACGTAAATCGAATGACAACGCAAATCGAAGTTGAAGGGAACAAAATTTTTGACGCCGTTAATCGAAACAACGTAAATCGAGACGACGTAAATCGAGGGAATACTGTAATTGGTAAGCTTGATGTTAAGGATTTTACATACATACATAATTGGTCATTATAACCCTTCAGTCAAGATTATGGACCGTATTTCTCACATCATTTATGTTGTGTGTGTTAATTTTATACATGAGTGGCGGGACCTACTGTTTAAAGTCGACTCCGAACAACAGATTTTTTGAGAAGCTTTTCATGGCAATTTTTACTCTCATAGTTTTTGCCAGAAATCTGCTGAGAGGAAAGTCGCCGAAAAAATATTTTCACATTTTTTTTTTCATGTCTGACCTGGGATTTGAACTCGGGCCTTTCGTGTAATAAGCCAACACACTACCTACTAGACTACGGCGACTTTATTAAGGATTTTATAAATCCTTAATTTTAAAATTAATATGAAGGCAGTACGTGATATTAAATGTTTCATTGTCTTAGTCCTCTGCAGAAGACTTTCAATAAAAATAAATTAAGGTGTGTGTGAGATATCATGAACAGTTTTTAATCATTTGAATGTCCTATTGATGCCATTATGAAAGGAATATTGTTTAAATGTCCGCTTCAGAGTCTCTGTGTGGCGTTCATTTAATTTTGCGTGACTCTGGCTAAAACATTAGACTGAATTTGACCAATGACATGTGTTACATTGGCTTTGAGGCCCCTGCGGCTTGTGGCTTATTCACATACACCTCACATATACATACATACACCACCGCTCGAGCAGAATATCCACTGTGACTTGAGTTGTGGGGCATGTTGCGCGGTCCTATTAAAACCACATGTTGCGGGTGTTCATATCATCCAAATCACGCCAAAAAAAATTAGTAATCATCCAGCTAACGTGCTCGACGTTGACAGTGATGGCTTGGCCAATGTCGTTCGCAAAGAAATATGAACCGATCTGCTTCGTCACCAGTCCTTTTTGGAAGACCCGATATATTGAACAAAAAAACAAAGTGTTAAAGTTTTTTCTCTGTTTCGTTTCTTCCAGTTTCCCATCACATTTAGTGGAGAAGATAAAAAGTCCTGTATCCGTAATGACCAGGTTTAGTGAGACAATAGGCAATGTGGCTAATTACCAGTTTGCCAATGTTTGCGCAATGAGAAATAATGATATTTGCAAAAAACACAAATATTAGCCGACTTCTGGAAGTCGTGCAAACGTGAAATTGACACATTTTGTGATAAACTTTTGAAAATTTTTGGTATTAAAGTTCATTTGATAAGATGACATATATAAAAAATATAACACAACTGTTATACTATTTAACTAATAACTACGGTAATTTGTAAACAATTTTATCAAATGATTACTCAATCTCTTCACAAGAGAACAGACTTTAAGAATACAGTACTTTTCGCTTATAGTCCACAACTATAGTTGCACAACTTTTGTGGACTATTAGCGAATTTGGACTATAACCGATTTATTTTATAAGCCACTGTATGGATTATAAGTGAATCCTGATATAACCCACATTTTGGACTATATAAAAATTACATATTTTCTTCAGCAAAACCAATTTTTTTTAAAACTAAATAAAGTTTTATTCAAAGCAAAAACCTTTAATATTAATTTAAATGCTGTAAAGATTTATAATAAACAACAAAAAACAAAAAAGGAAATATATATATATGTATGTAATTAAAATGTTTCATAAGCTTCTTCTTTTAATGTCATAAATTCTACATGAAATATGTATAAATTGCGATGTGTTCAACGTTTTTAAAAGAATAAAATATCTAATAAATAACTTTTTTTTTTAAAAATGCTTAAAAAAAACTACTGAATATTTTCTCAAATTTCTTTTTTTATTTGAAAGTACAATCCTTCCGCTTATAAATGAAAATAATTTCATTTAAATGGCTGCCTCAGCTGGCCATGTAGTAGCCTACACGATCGGTCCAATTTTTTTTTTGTGCAGCTGTATTTCACCAATGGCTTCACGAATATTGTCCTTTAAAGCGTCAATTGTCTATGGCTTGTCGGCGTAACACTTATCTTTGACGGCACCCCACAAATAATAGTCCAGCGGTGTCAAATCGCAGCTCCGAAGTGGCCAAACGACATCAGCTCTGCGGCTGATAATGCGATCTTCAAAAACAGGGACCAAAACATCGAGTGTAGCTTCGGCTGTGTGGCACGTAGCGCCGTCCTGTTGAAACGAAATGTTGCCAATATCCTCCTCTTCAATTTTTGTGAACAAAAATTCGTTCAACATGGCCCGATAACGATCGTTATTGACTATAACGGCCACTCCTTGCTCATTTTCAAAGAAAAATGGCAAAATTATGCCTCTGGACCAAAATCCGTTTTTCGGCTTTTCAATGTATGCGTGCGGGTTTTCTGTGCCCCAAGTGCGACAATTTTGCTTGTTACATACCCGCCAAGATCAAAATGAGCTTCATCTGAAAAGATGATTTTTTTGCCAAAATCGGCATCTTCTGTAAGCCGGCTACTGCATGGCCAGCCGAGGCAGCCATTTGAATGAAATTATTATCAATTATTAACCGGAAGGATTGTATTTTCAAAAAATAAAAAAAGAAATTTGAGAAAATATTCAGTAGTTTTTTTTTAAAGCATTTTCGAAAAAAAAAAGTTATTTGGCGGACCCTTTATATATACTGTTTTAAAGGTCCGTCTCTCCCCTTTCCAACAAGATTTAACCAGAAATGGTTGAGTAATCCAGCAATTTGTGCGTAAAGTAAAAAAAAAAACAGTTTTTGTCAAATAAAACAAGTTTTGAGGGTTCAGAAATATAAAAAAGGTATTTTTGAGTTCTACTCAACCAACTGAACAACGTGGACTATGTAGTTACTCGGGTGTATTTTCACTGTCGCACCGTGTAATTATAAAGCGAAATTTTCTACGGATTAATCTATAGATTGGAAATGTTACATGATCTACTGAGTGAAGAAGTACTCTCACCAAGTGTAAGTTCTACATTCATAACTAGTCAGTGATTGATTGTTTACCATGAAGTATAATTTTCTTGGCAATAATTCACTTGAATGGGTAATCTTTTCAACTGAGGTACTGAATGCACGATCATCTATTAATAGAGTAGGCATCGAACAAGCATTGTTCATTACCTATGTATGTAATGAATGGGCGCAAACACTTTAGCACGAGGAAGTTGAATAAATGGAGTCCTCCTCGTGCCTAACAACGGCAGCGAACAAAGTTCTCGCGTACTTAACAAGCAAGTTAGATTGCGCACAGAAGTTATCGCTCCAATTTCTAAATGTTTCTTCTCTAGATCTGAGTGTAAGTTTGCACGCCCGGCTAAACAGAGAGTCGAAATCAATTTAGAAACTTTCTGCGATTTGCGCCGTAAATAAAATTCAAAAGTATAACGTTCAAACTTATAACAAAAAGAAGATGATAAGTTTATTTTGGTCTACTATTTAATCCACCACAAACAATTTATTAAAAGATACTACATAGCAACGAGGACCAGCATAAAGAAATAAATGGCTAAGGGACTAACACGGCAAACGGCCTGTAAAATTCGGGTCACATAGTACTTTGTTCTTTGACTTTTTTGGTTTCTTATTTAATTCTGTTATTTTTTGTTGTTCCAATTTGTTTCCTTCCTGCAACTGTATATAATGTGATACAATAATTGGACTAGATTTCAAAGTTACTCTTTATAAGAGGAGTTATGTCTGCTGTGGCAAAAAGTTTACAGCCTACTTATTTACTAACTTAAGTGTCCATTACACACAACCTTTTAGTCATGATTATAGTCTAGCGTCTCCCACCACCCACGTTGTTTGTAGAGGCCTTTACAATTTAACGTCGGTTTGTCGAACGACTGATTTGGTAAGTTTTTTATGGCAATTTTATTTACTCTAATACGGCTCCTATACGTTGCTATTTATTGTACAACTTTTTTTCCAAAGAAAATTATTTTAATGAACCTCTTTTTTGTGCCCGAGTTTAATTAAAATTATCATTTAAAAATTTACTTCAAAAGCACTATGTATGTCTGTTAATTAATAGAATTGAATAAAAATAGTGAATAAATATTTTTAGATTTCTATTTTTTTTTTTTTTTTTTTTTTTGTTAATAAACATATTTTAAGTAATAACTTTTGTTATTAAACATTTAAGATACAAATGGAAATAAAATTAATTTTCGAAACTAACAGTTTGTCTTATCTTCTAATGAATAAATAAATAAAATGCGTAGGAATTTCTGTAGGATAAAATTTTTTATTGTGTAGGGAGATTCGAATTCCTTTAGATGGTGTAAGTATTTATCAAAAAATTTTCTGGCAAATTATTTAGCTAACACACGACCTCATCTCATCTAGTAAGTAAAGTAAGTAAATTTTATACTAGATTTTAGTGACTTTCTATAATGATACTGAGATACTCTGAATGGTAAAAAACCCTGAACTCCAACCATAGCTCTAACAAGAAGAAAAATTAAAAAAAAAATAAAAACAAATAAAAAGTCATTTGCTTTTAGGCATTTAAGTGTACAATATACGATATATGTATACAGACAGATAAACAATTATATACGCTGATTAACGTATACATAAGTGTGTCAATTTTTCTTTATTGTGTACGGAGCAATAAAAAAAACAATTCAATTTAAACTTGTTCACAGGTATTATTACAGTTATTAAAGAGCAAATCTATCTTTTAATATGTTAATCGCTTAGAAAACTGTTTTCATATAAAAGTTGGCCCAAAACGAAAAACCAAATCATTCACTTCTCGAGTCTCTTTCTGAAAAGAACCGCAAACCAATTCACTTTAACAATATGGCTTTCAAGGTATCGTATTTGGTATTGCTACTGTCAACATTAAAAACAATACAACAACATATAAAACAACTGTCTTTTAGTTTTGAAAGTGTGTTCATTTTTTATTATTACTTTTACTTTTAATAGTTTGTTTTCGCAATTGCTTTCGTTGCTGTGGCCAGTGCTGGTTACGTTCCGGCTACTCAAGTTTATCACACAGCTCCTGTCGCTGCTGTCCATGCTGCTCCTGTGGTCAAATCGGAGGAATACGATCCCCATCCACAGTACAAATTCAATTATGGAGTTGAAGATAAAGTGACTGGAGATTCCAAGAGCCAAGTTGAAGAACGTGACGGCGATGTTGTACATGGTGAATATTCCTTGATTGATGCTGATGGTTATAAACGCACCGTTCAGTACACTGCTGACGATCATAATGGATTCAACGCTGTCGTTCACCGTGAACCTTTAGTGAAAACTGTTGCTCCTGTGTCTCACTATGCTGCTCCTACTGTTGTAAAGACAGTAGCTCCTGTAGCTCACTATTCTGCTCCTACAGTTGTTAAGACTGTTGCTCCAGTTGCTCACTATACAGCTCCAGTTGCTCACTACGCAGCTCCAGTTGCTCACTACGCAGCTCCAGTTGCTCACTACTCTGCTCCTACTGTTGTTAAAACTGTAGCTCCAGTTGCTGCCGTTCACCATACTTCCTATGCTGCTCCTACTTATGTGAAATCTGCTCCAGTTGTTCATTATGCTGCTCCTAGCCACTATGCCACATATGAAGCTCCATCATACAGTTACCATCATTAAATAATTTTACTAATTCCGAATTGTTATTATCCGTCTTGCGAGTTTTTTTAGTAATGAAATAAAGAATATATTGTAAGAATATACTATTAGCGAATGAATATGTGCTTGACTTCACATTGATTTTGTAATAAATATTTTATAGAACGATTAAGAGGCAAATCGATAGATGTTGGTGGTATCATGAAATCGGATGCCCTCAAATCGCTCGTGTGGGATAGCCATGAGCTAAATGATTTTTCATTATTATTGTCATTCATTATTGCCAGTTACTCCAAAGTCTGAAGTCGCCGTAGTCTATTAGGTAGTCTGTTGGCTTATTAGACGAAAGGCCCGAGTTCAAATCCCAGGTCAGACATCAAAACGAAAATATGAAAATATTTCTTCGGCGACTTCTTCTCAGCAGATTTCTGGCAAAAACTCTGAGAGTAAAAATTGCCATGAAAAGATTCTCAAAAATCTGTCGTTCGGAGTCGATTTTAAACTGTAGTTCCCGCCACTCATGTAAAAATTTAACGCACACAACACGAGTGGTGTGAGAAGCTAGGACGTTGTACATTGGGTCAATTCGACGTCCTCTAACCTAACCTAACTTACTCCAAAGTCTATGCAACGAACAAACGTCGTTTATATTCAGTTCCTAAGTCAATTGAATTTTGTACGGGTGTTAGAACGCAAAATTCACAATGCCTGAGAAATTCCGAGTTCTTGTGAGCGATAAAAAAATTTGTATTGTTTGTGTATGTTGTTGAATGCTATGTATACCTGTCTATGTTGCTTTAGCAAAACAGATTGAATGAGCCAATTCACACCAGAACAATTGTGCTGGCGTATAATGATAGTTTATAGGCAAGAGGGGTGAAGAGAATGGTTTTTCGGTGGCGTAAAGTTTCCACCAGCTACAACCCCGCATCACCAGCACAATACTAATACATGCACATTTTTAAAACATCAAATGAATGCAAAAAAAATTAATAATGCAGGTGCTGTGTATACGTATACATTTCTGCCAAACTAATATTCATCCCGTGTGATTTGAAAAGAACAAAAATTGTGCGACTAAAAATTGTTCTCGTCTGAATTGGGCCAATAAATGACAACTTACTTGACAGATGTAGCTTCAATAATATAACCGTTAACAATTGTTAAAGTACCTGTTGGAAGACACGATAGAATTGTTACAAGTTTTATTAGAATTGGTCTATATTACGTTCTAACGATAGAATTACCGTACCTGTGAATCCTACATCCATTTTATTTCTTTAAAATATATTCTGTGCACTACACGAAACAACAATCAAAAATTTTCAGAATCTAAAGAAATAGTTTCTATTACTTAACACTGTCTTAACAATATTACATCTTAACCAAAACGGTTACTTAAAAGCTGTCACATTTTTCATATTTTTTTTTAACAATCAATACTTAGGGATAGCCCCTACTCGTGCTAACCACAGTTTCATAAGTGGAAAAATATGTGATGAGAGATAGTGATGGACATTTATTGCATTGAAAAAACTGAAATAAAACAAATAGACAATAAGAAAAGAATCGAAGATATTTAGTATGTTTTTGCCCTGTGTTCGTAAGAATAAAGAATCGAAAAGAAATACAAAATTGCTTAGCTAAAGAACGAATTTCCTCTTTAATTCTATACATGATCAAGTACCCAATTGATTACGAACGACTATATAAAAATATAGGACTTTTAGGAACTATTGCCCAAAATTACATCAAGGCCAGTAAATTTAATGTAACTTCTAGGCAACAGATTGTACATGCCTGTTTGGCTAGGGTACAAGTGAGGGTGTTGGGGTGAGTACTTATTGCACCGCTTTAAAAAACCTACACACTGTGGTGCTTCTTTCGACATCTAAAATACAAGATAGTGTCAGTCAATAGAATATTGATTTTTCATGCCGTACACAACGTGACCTTCTGATTCCATAATATCTTCATCGCACTTTATAACTTCAGTCTTGTTCTCACCAAATCATAGGATGATCTGCTTTTCACTATTAATATGAGTTATAATTAAACGGCTGTTGCTGATCAGGTGTTATAATTCTAAATAAAAGCTAAAATTTAACTTAAGGTCTTAACTAAAGTTCTTTAACAAATATCAACGGCTGGATCAAAGCTCAGAAGGGACAAGTGCTCCATATTTAATAAACGGCATCACTATGCATGGAGATGGAATGCGTACATTAAAAGACTGTCACTCGAAATGTGCTTTGTGTTCCACTTACTACAGATGCTTGGTGGCAAATTTTGTAAGCATAACAGCCAGCATGAGCTGATCAAGAACTAGAAACTTTATTAATGGAGTGAACTACAACAAGCGTCAGTTCAAACGCTAAACAGCGCAACATCTCAGGTTCTGGATGGAAAGCGCAAATTTCAAAACATCAATCAACATACTAGTCTTGCGTTTATCCAAGGAAAAGGAAGTTTTAAAAAAGTTCTACTTTTTTGGGCTGTCCAAACTGTTTCTTGCTGTTTATTACTGTTTCTACAGAAGTACACCGACCTACCATTATAATTTCGAATTTCGGGCATTGATATTACGGCGTCAATTATCGTTGGTTCCGTTATCTAAATGTTCCGTTAATGTTAATACCGTGGATTATCAAACATTAGCTCAAATAATGACCTCGTCAATGATATCGACAATAATACTCTTTTTACTCTAACATTAGTTATTGTCGTCTTGACCTATGTTTTGCCATGCATACTATCCATACTGTCCAGTAACCGACCGCAGTTTGATAGTATGGTAAAAACATGCTCACACTGTCACTAGTCTGGTTAATATTTCTTGAAAGCATGCCGGATGCTTTTCCTCAATTAAAATATTTTTCTTTGCCCTTTTGCTGTTTCTCTTTTAGTATTTCTTGCTTCGTTGTGAAGGCGCCGTAGTCTAGTAGGTAGTGTGTTGGCTTGTTAGACGTAAAGCCAGCGTTCGAGCCACAGGCCAGACATCAAAACAAAATACAAAAAGTATATCTTCGGCGATTTCCTCTCACCAGATTTCTGGCAAAAATTTCTGAGAGTAAATAAAATTGCCATGAAAAGCTTCTCAAATATCTCTCGTTTGGAGTCGACGTTAAACTGTAGGTCTCGCCACTTATGTATAAAATTAACACACACAAGGTGTGAGAAACTAGATCAATAATCCTGACTAAAGGGTTGTAATGACCAATTATGTATGCTTCGTTGTGATCATTGTTTGTCCCTTTTATGTCATTTACCAGATCTTTTACCCTCGATTTAAGAAGTTAGTTTGAACTCTACGGCTTGAGCGAAGTTTTTTTCTGTGCCACATAAACCACCGACTTAATATTCGCTTCTTGAATGCAATTATTGACAACCTGATATCTTAAATCTATGAGCTTGTTGTCTTGACCTAGACAAAAAGTTGGATAATCAAGCTTTAAAAATGTGGAACATTTGCTATCGGACGGTAGTTTCAGGTATATTGGTTGCTACTTTGTCAACTTTACAGTACGAAAGTAAACTACCAACATGTTATGAAGTATTAAAGAATACCACTATGCCGAGGTCCGTAAGAATGCGCTCAACTGCACAAGGTCGGAAGAATATAGAAGGTGTTATTACCGACATTATTGTTTGGTCAATGGTAGACCGCTTTACCGCAAACAAGAATTACTTGTCAACAACACAACTAAAAAATATCGACAACCAATTATAATATAAAATGTTTATTCCATAATAAATGTGATCGTACATAATGGACCTACGATTAATAAATAAATTATAGAAGCAATAATAACAATTCGGCATTAATAAAATTATTTAATGATGATAACTGTATGATGGAGCTTCATATGTGGCATAGTGGGCGGGAGCAGCATAGTGAGCAACTGGAGTAGATTTCACATAAGTGGGAGCATCATAAGAAGTATGATGAACGGCAGCAACTGGGGCTACAGTTTTAACAACAGTAGGAGCGGCATAGTGTGCAACTGGAGTCAAAGTCTTAACAACTGTAGGAGCAGAATAGTGTGCAACGGGGGCTACTGTCTTTACAACAGCTGGAGCAGCATAGTGAGATACGGGAGCAACAGTTTTTACTAAAGGTTCACGATGAACTACAGCGTTAAAGCCATTGTGATCATCAGCAGTATATTGAACAGTGCGTTTATAACCGTCAGCATCGATCAAGGAGTATTCGCCACGTACAGCATCACCATCACGTTCTTCAACTTGACTCTTGGAATCTCCAGTCACTTTATCTTCAACTCCATAATTGAATTTATACTGTGGATGGGGATCGTATTCCTCCGATTTGACAACAACTTTCTGAGCCACGGCCACTGGAGCAGCATGAATAGCACCGTGATAAACTTGATCGACTGGAACATAGCCAGCGCTGGCCACAGCTACGAAAGCAATTGCGAAAACAAACTGTGAAATATGAAAGAAATTTTAAATGTTTTGATTGATGAAATCTTTTATATTTTTCTAATTGTTTAAAATAAGTTAATAAGTCTGGAACAGTGGCTTTGAGTATTAAAAATGCAAACAATAATAGATCGCTATAGTTTACCTTGAATGCCATGTTAAAATGAAATTGTTGGCTAATGGTTTAAGTATGTATGTGTGTATGTATGTTGTTCCTTTCAGGAATGAACACAAGAGACGAATGATACAGTTTCTTAGTTTTTCATCGCTTTATATACCAAAAAATTTAATAATTTCAGTTGAAACCTTTTTGTTTTTTGCCAATAAAATGAATTTTTGAATGGCATATGAAATCTGTGTTTATATGTTCACGGTTTCTTTTTTTATTTGTTTTTAAATTCATAAAGTTTTTTAAAAACTGGATTTCTTTTTCTGAATAGTTGACCTCACAAATGAAAAACTAAAATATTGAAATGATTTGTTTTTCTTTTGTTTCAAAATGAAATATTTGTCACTTGTAAAGAATTCAAATAATGTATCGAAAGATCAAAAAGTTTTCCTCCATCTAGAAATTTTGAATAGTTACTCTAATCCAAGTCACATCTAATAGGTAACCGCAAGTGTACAACAAGTACAACAATGCAAAAACAACAACCATTTTGTTTTTGTTAAAGAGTACGCGGTATGTCAAAAAAATTAACCCTCAAACCTCCATAGGAAATTAATAAAAGCAATTAAAAAAACTAAATAAATTTTTATGATTTAATTTCTTTTGATTTTTATGTCATGCTTAATTACGCAATAGTGTGGCACCTATAAATTAAAAAAAAATATGCCATGCAGTCGATAACATTTCCACTTTATGTAAAGAACATGTTTTTATATGGCCATCGAGAAAAATGGCAGCTGCAAACGTTATTTGTTATTGGTCATAGTTTATGCTCCTAGTTGGAGATACCGAAATCTTGTTTGGGTAATTCATCACTCTCGTCTAAATAAATATAGTAAATCTAGGTTGTAGTTTAAAAGATATGTGTATTTAGTGTTAAAGACTTAAATATTATCTCATCATCATCATCTTGCAAAAATTTTAATA
This sequence comes from Sarcophaga caerulescens, assembly GCA_927399465.1. Lineage (NCBI taxonomy): Eukaryota > Metazoa > Arthropoda > Insecta > Diptera > Sarcophagidae > Sarcophaga > Sarcophaga caerulescens. The sequence goes on along the minus strand of OV656872.1, from coordinate 77,048,990 downwards.
AAATTGGCTTTGAAATAGTAATCCTGAAGAATTTCTAGAGTGCGTATCGTTAAGGATACATCCGGTACATATGAGGGTTTATAAATACGAAAATGATTATCGAAACAAAACACAAAACAAAACAACAAAATTTTGACATTCAAATACTCGTCAGCTGTTGAGATAAGACTACCTATTGGATATGCCTTGCTCTAATCTTAAGATCCCTTTGCAAGCATAAAATGTTATGATTTAAATGTTATCAGAAATCGTGTTCTTGCCGCAAATTCTATGCAGATTGACGTTGAGTAACTCTGCAGCTCCGTCAAGGTAGAAATGGACCTCTCCGAACCTTTTGACACCGTGCGAGGTTTCAGACAAGACAATCCCTTATCATGCGACCACTTCAACTACCTCATGGAGAGTGTTTTGCGAAAGGCGGAATGGCACTATTTTCCACTAAAGTGTCCAGTTGCTTCCGTACGCTGACGACATTGACATCATAGGGCGTAGCAAGAGATATTTTGTTGCTGCCTTTAGTGCTATTGAACAAAAGTCTATCAAGATGGGTATGGCAGTCAAAGAAGGCAAAACGAAGTGTAAAAAGCAAAGTTTATGTTGTCGACAAGTAGGGACATGCAGCGTATCGAATACCAGATTACGAACGATAATTGTACTTTCTGCACTGTTGTCAATGAATTTATTTATCTTGGGTCCGCCATTACCAGCAAAAATAATGTCAGTCTGGAGATCAAGCGTAGGATCAGTCTTGGCAATAGATTCTACTATGGTCTCAATAGGCGATCGAGTAGCAGAGACCTCTCTTTCGAAACTTATACCCTACAACAAGGGAAAGGTTGCTTCCCGTGTTTATTTATGGCGCAGAACATCAAACACATGCATTAACAATTTCTAGGTTAGGTTAGGTTAGAGGACGTGTACTTGTCAACTGTGACAAGTACAGTACCCGGAGGTCAAATTGACCCATTGTACAACGTCCTAGCTTCTCACACCACTCGTGTTGTGTGCGTTAATTTTATACATGAGTGGCGGGACCTACAGTTTAAAGTCGACTCCGAACGACGGATTTATTTGAGAAGCTTTTCATGGCAATTTTTACTCTCAAGAGTTTTTGCCAGAAATCTGCTGAGAGGAAGTCGCCGAAGAAATATTTTCATACTTTCGTTTTGATATCTGACCTGGGATTTGAAGTCGGGCCTTTCGTCTAATAAGCCAACACACTACCTACTAAACTACGGCGACTTCTATATTACTATTACTATTACAATTTCTATATTACTATTTTTTTAAGTTCCAAGTAAGTGGTAATCAATTATGGGTAGTATATGGTGGTATATGGGTAGTAGTTCAAGAGAACAACTAACTTATTGGATGAAAAGAAATGAACAATTGTGCAGTTAAAGGATGTTTTAAAAGAGGTCCAAGATAGTCTTACCGGAGGTCATCGAAACATAGCCTATTAGATATTGAAATGTAACTGGGCACAATGTATTGCAAGCGAAGGTGCGGTAAGAAGCAACGGGGAGGCGGTAGAAAATGTTTGCACTTTTCAAACGGATAGCCTGCCATTTTATTGTTAGAGAGGCCGAGAATCGATATGTTTTTTAATGGGCTACCATAGAAAACTTCAGAAATTGTAAATTATACATTAAACTTTAATGGTTAAAGTGATGTAACATACATACATACGGATATAAGTGATATGTACGTGTGAATATGTCATATTCGGCTATCCACACTGTTTCTTGCTGTTTAATACTACTACCGTGAATTATCGATATTGGGTATAATGAACTAACGTTGGCTATTTTCATCATGACTTCTGATAAGCCATTGATACTCCCTATACTACCCAGTAACTAACCGCAATCTTATAGTGTTCACTAATGTTATATTGCGATATTGCTCCAGTATTATATTATGGTAAAAACGTTATATCAGAAAAAAATTCTCTCAAACATAAACCTGAAGCAATCATTATAAAGCCTGCAGAAGGACGTAACTGCGCAACTCGGTTTTAAAAGTAAACGTAAATAAAACACATATAAAATATTTTTTTTATGATATTTCTTTTTTATTGTAAAGTTTGAACGTTGACATTATGTGTGAAACACTAAATCATTTAAATGACCTCCACGCGAAGTGTTGCAAGCATTGACTCTTTTGAGGTAATTTTCGACCACTTTTTGACACATATTGGGCGGTTCCTCAGCCATAACTTGATGAATGTTGGTTTTTAAGTGCTCAAGAGTTGAAGGTTTATCTGCATAAACACGGTCTTTCGCGTAGCCCCACAAAAAAAAGTCTAATGGTGTCAAATCGCATGATCTTGGTGGCCAGTTGATATCGCCACGACGAGAAATTACGCGGCCAGGAAATGTCTCTTGCAATAAAGCCATATTCGCTCGAGTTGTGTGGCATGTGGCACCGTCTTATTGAAACAACATATTCTCCAAGTGGTATTCTTCAATAGCAGGCAAAAAAAAGTCGGTTATCATATGACCATAACGCTCCGAATTGACGGTGACAGTCGTTCCATCGTCGTTTTCGAAGAAGTAAGGTCCATTCACACCTTCGGACCAAAGAGCGCACCAAACAATGACTTTTTCTGGATGTAATGGCCTCTGTTCAATTACTTGAGGATTCTCAGAACCCCAAATACGACAATTTTGTTTATTAACATACCCACCGAGTGTGAAATGTGCTTCATCGCTGAAGAAAATTTTGTTCGATACGTGGCTGTGGCAGAATCACCATTTTTGTAGTAGGTTTGGATAATTTTTATGCGTTGTGTGATAGTTAAGCGACTTACTTTCAACTGAAAAGAAAAATATTGGTTTCACAACTTAGTTTGACAGATGTCGAATTCCAGTCCCATACTTTGAAACCACGAAATGGATAGCCCTTTATTATTCTGCTAGCAACTTTAGACGTTCAAAACGGTTTTAAGAGCCTACAATGGATACAATAAAGATATTATAAAAGCTTTGAAGTGACAGCGCGATGTAATAGTCAAGTTCGAAATCCAATGAGTTCAAAAATTCATCGTGCTTTCCGAATCAAAAAAATTAAGGGGCTTGGAAGTGGAAAAATTCATAACATCACAGGAAGGCCAGGCCGTGCCTTCAACTAGCGGGGAAAGAAGGTAGGAATCAACGAATAGCTCAATAGTTCCCCACCATACAGCACATACTCGGAAGGCGTTATTCCTAGGCACTGATACATTACATATCTTAGGACCTGTTACAGCAGACCAATCACCTGCTTAGCTGGAACAACAAAAAGATTAACAAGAAGAGTAACAAGCAACCGGAGCTTAGGGCAACAACCTTTGGCACACGAAAAGGAGCGTGAATTCTTACATAGGCAGACGCAAAAATAACAACAGCCTACCGGATAAGATGGAAATGCTTTGTGGAAACCATGTGATCCGAAGAGAGTTAACGGAAAAGAAAGCTTTGAAAGTAAATTTTGGAATTTCGATGTATCTTCTTAACATTATCAGATCGTGTCCACTCTATGGTACAACAGGCAGATTAAAATGAGGGGAGATAACGCCAGGGGCTACTCAGGGGTCTGTACTTAGACTAGAATTGTGGAACATTACTTACGATCAAATTCTTAGGTTGGATATGCCTGATAACTGTCATGTTGTAGGTTATGTAGATGATATAGCTGTTAATACTGTTAGAAACATGAATAATGCAAAAAGGAAATTGAAAACGGTAATGAATCGCAGCAAAACATCGTTGAGCTGTTTAATAGTGTTTACATTTTTTTCTGCTTGTTCTCTGGGCTATAATGACGGTATGGGATCTTCTCTAGGACTACCGTTGAGCGAGCAGTCAACAAAGCTGGAAGAACGATTAGAAATGTTCAGACTGACGAAAATTGTTGATGGAGACCACAAATTCTGTGCTTTTATACATCAACGAGATGTAATGTAACGAATATTGGAGAACAAAGTAGATGGAGTTTACCACTGGAAGCCCTTTTGATTGAAGAGAGAATTATAATAATAGTCGAACGAAAGCAATGTAAGGAACCAGATGAAAGTAACCTACGAATTTAAACTAATAGGAAATTGTGTAATTCCACGAATGGTAGGTGGACGACAAGACTGAAACCAAAGAAATTCTGTCCAGGCATGGCTATTTTCAGCAATATTGCTATTGAAAAGCGGAAGAGCCAAGTTGTTTGTATGGCGAAGCAGTTTTAGACGACGCAGAACACACATTCTTTGAATGTAGAAGATGCGAAAATTAGAGAAGAGAACTGAAGGGCGACATTGGTACCGTAACTATTGAGACAGAAGTAGTTAAAAGCGGCGAATTTCGCCTAAGAACGCCATTTTGCTGTTTCTCTTTTAGTATTTCCTGCTTCGTTGTGACCATTGATTGTCTCTTTTATGTCATTGGTCAGATCTTTTACCCTCGCCATGACTTCTGTATTACAACCCTTCAGTCAGGATTTCGACCTAGCTTCTCACACCACTTATGTTGTGTGCGTTAATTTTATACATGAGTGGCGGGACCTACAGTTTAAAGTCGACTCCGAACGACCGATTTTTGAAAAGCTCTTCATGGCAATTTTATTTACTCTCAGAGTTTTTGCCATAAATCTGCTGAGAGGCAGTCGCTGAAGAAATATTTTTTTCATAATTTCGTTTTGATGTCTGACCTGGGATACGAATCCGGGCTTTACGTCTAATAAGCCAACACACTACCTACTAGACTTCGGCGACGACTTCTGTATTCCACACCTTAAATATCTGCGGCCTTCAAATAACTCCGACTGATTTCTAGGGCTTGTTTAAACATTGCGGTTTGAGCGAAGATTGCTTTCTGAGCTACACACGTTGCCAACTTAAGATTCACTTCTTGAATGTAGTTATTGAACGTCTGATACTTGAAATGGTCCATCGGCCACTTGCATAAAATGTTTGATAATCAAACCACAAACTTAAAAAATGCGGAACATTTGCTATTGGACGATAGTTTCAGGTATATTGGATGTTACATTATTAACTTTACAGCACGAAAATAAACTACCGACATGCTATGAAGTATTAAATAATGGAGATAATGGACGAGAAAATATCATAAGCTTTAAGATTCGTAAGAATGCACTCAACTGCACGAGATCGGAAGAATATAGAAGGTGTTATAACCAGCGTTGCCGTTTTGGTTATTTTTAACCAAATTTGGTTATTTTTTTTGTAATGTGTAAATGTGTATTTTTTCTTCATTTTGGTTATTTTTTATTATGGTTAATAAAGCAATCACTTCTTTAATTTTATTTGAAAATATGCATTATAAGCTTTGCAATCGCAAAGTGTTTTAATTCTTTAAGCGTTTTTATTACGTTCAATTGAAATATTAAAAAAATTTGAATACAAATAAATAAAAACCTTAATTTATTATTTGTAGTTTAACCCTCTCATTCCCGATGTTGCGTATATGCACCATTGTGTTTATGAGCCTCTAAGTACAGCTATTTTAAATATTTTATTCTGATTCTTTCGAAAAAAAAATAGAGCCTCATGTGTTGTTTAAGCTTACAGCTAATTGGTTGGTAGTCAGCTGTGCACGTGCTCACTTAGTAGTTATTCTCCCGAGAGCGAAATTGACAAATTCATTTTGCAAAATAAACCTTATTTTAAAAAGTGTTAAAACACATTAAAATAATTAAGTCATCCTAAAACCAAGTTCGACAACTAAATAATGAAAGGTAGGTGAGTAATTTAACACGTTGACTGCCGACTACGAGATAACACGTAGATTACGTTCCCTTCTAGGGAGCCAAACTACGAGTTATCTCGTACTCACTAATGTGAAAAAATCAAAAACGGCAGTCAACGTGTTAAAAAATCCGGCTTGAAAATATTATTTAGTTTGTCTGTAATAATTTTATAAATATAGTGTTGCGTATATGCGTATTATGGTAAGTTTCGAAAAATAAAAACTTATTTTTGTATTCACATTCTAAGATGCGCCCAAACGGTCGGACACAGGATGGAATTGAAAAATTTGATTGGGATGATTCGGCTGACGAGGAAAATGAAGATGTAATAAGAGGGTACAACTAGTTTCAAACTATGCAAGTAAGAATGCAAGTGAATGCAAGAGATGGTACCTCAAAGACAAGAAGTTCATAACTATACCTCGTCCAGGTATAGTAGAATGCTACAACAAGCACATGGGAGGTGTTGATCTTGCGGACATGATGCTTGAATTGTACAAGTCAAGCTATAGTTGTCGCAAAAAAGAGAGGTTGTCCATCATCACTCCTTTTGACAACTTGACAATGAATTCAGGAACTTCATCACCTTCTCCATCGACCCCGTCATCACCAGCTCCTTCTACGGGTTCTGAATCAATTCCCTTTAAAAGAGCACATGTTGCACAGCCTGCAAAATCCCTACGATTTGATGGTTATAATCATTAGGCGGAATGGGGAACAATGTAGGGGCAGATGTAGACTGGAAAGCCTGTAAATGCAGCAGATGCAATGTGCACTTGTGCTCCAATCCTCAAAAAAATTGTTTTGTATCCTTGCATACATAAATTGAAATAAACGACATTTGAAAATAAAATCAACTTGTATTTGAATTTATAACACCATTGCCCAATGTTGCCTATACAGAACATCCTGTAGCTCTTGAACCAGGACACCTAGGACATTGAAATTTTTGTCAGTTGATATTGAGGTCAACTCTATCTTATGTCTACTCAAAAAAATTTTAGCCACTCCCGTTTTAATTCGGGCATGAGAGGTTAACTATACAGAAAAAAATAAAATTTTTGTATTAAACCTTAAATTTGTTAAAAACAAATACATTTATTTAAAAAAAATTTTTTGGTTATTTTTTTCCTTATTTGGTTATTTTTTATTATAATTTTGGTTATAAAATTTTTTTGGTCGTGGCAACGCTGGTTATAACCGACATTGCTGTTTGGTCAGTGGTAGACCGCTCTTCGGCAAGCATGAATTACTTGTCAACAACACAACTAAAAACTGAAAAATATCGATAATCAATTATAATATAAAATGTTTATTCCATAATAAATGTGATCGTACATAATGGACCTACGATTAATAAATAAATTATAGAAGCAATAATAACAATTCGGCATTAATAAAATTATTTAATGATGATAACTGTATGATGGAGCTTCATATGTGGCATAGTGGGCGGGAGCAGCATAGTGAGCAACTGGAGTAGATTTCACATAAGTGGGAGCATCATAAGAAGTATGGTGAACGGCAGCAACTGGAGCTACAGTTTTAACAACAGCAGGAGCGGCGTAGTGTGCAACTGGAGTCAAAGTCTTAACAACTGTAGGAGCAGAATAGTGTGCAACGGGGGCTACTGTCTTTACAACAGCTGGTGCAGCATAGTGAGATACGGGAGCAACAGTTTTTACTAAAGGTTCACGATGAACTACAGCATTAAAACCATTGTGATCATCGGCAGTATATTGAACAGTGCGTTTATAACCGTCAGCATCGATCAAGGAGTATTCGCCACGTACAGCATCACCATCACGTTCTTCAACTTGACTCTTTGAATCTCCAGTCACTTTATCTTCAACTCCATAATTGAATTTGTACTGTGGATGGGGATCGTATTCCTCCGATTTGACAACAACTTTTTGAGCCACGGCCACTGGAGCAGCATGAATAGCACCGTGATAAACTTGATCGGCTGGAACATAGCCAGCGCTGGCCACAGCTACGAAAGCAATTGCGAAAACAAACTGTGAAATATGAAAGAAATTTTAAATGATTTGATTGATGAAATCTTTTATATTTTTCTAATTGTTTAAAATAAGTTAATAAGTCTTGAACAGTGGCTTTGAGTATTAAAAATGCAAACAATAATAGATCGCTACAGTTTACCTTGAATGCCATGTTAAAATGAAATTGTTGGCTAATGGTTTAAGTATGTATATATGTATGTATGTTGTTCCTTTCAGGAATGAACACAAGAGACGAATGATACAATTTCTTAGTTTTTCTTCGCTTTATATACCAAAAATTTAATAATTTCAGTTGAAACCTTTATGTTTTTTGCCAATAAAATGAATTTTTTTAATTGGCATATGAAAACTGTGTTTATGCGTTCACGGTTTTTTTTTTATTTGTTTTTAAATTTATAAAGTTTTTTAAAACCTGGATTTCTTTTTCTGAATAGTTGACCTCACAAAATAGACGGAAGACCAAACAGTTTTTCACAGATTTTAATAAATTGCTAACAAACCAAGAAATTATAATAATACAAACCATTAGTTATGTTTCACATTAAATAATTTAGTACAGCTTTTTCTTTTTTGTTTTATAATTAATTAATCAATAGGATTATTGTTATCTTCAAAATAATAAATACTTGCTGTAAGAGAGCTTTTCTTAATGGATTTCAGGACGAAACTTGCTTTAAGAATATTGTTTTCAAGACATTTCATGACTGAAATGAACTTTAACCTCGACATTAGTTCAGTGGTGTTAATTAACTTTGGATTCTTCCTGCCAAAATATCTCTTAGCGACCGCTATTTCAGCACGATTCCTTTAACATATTCACATATTGCTATGTATTCAGCTTATTTAGCTGATAATGCCATAGACTTTTGCTTTAGTTCGCCAACGACAAACATTAATTTTTGTTTGACCAGTTTTAAAAGTTTTCGAAGTCGCCGTAGTCTAGTAGGTAGTGTGTTGGCTTATTAGACTGAGGGCCCGAGCTCAAACCCCAGGTCAGACATCAAAACGAAAATATGAAAATATTTCTTCGGCGACTTCCTCTCAGCAGATTTCTGGCAAAAACTCTGAGATAAATAAAATTGCCATGAAAAGCTTCTCAAGAAGGAAACAAAGCCTCGACAAACACACTGATTATTGCAATCAATAAGAAAAGCATTTGCAGAAAATAATATTGTTCTCCCTGATCAAAATAGTGTATTATATTTATTAACACATATTGTCCATATGATTTAATTTATATTTTTATCAAACAATGGTTGTATCTTATAAGATACAATGCGCATCCACACAAATTATACGGCGCGACAGTGAAAATACACCCTAGTAACTACATAGTCCACGTTGTTCAGTTAGTTGAGTAGAACTCAAAAATACCTTTTTTATATTTCTCGAACCCTCCAAACTTGTTTTATTTGACAAAAACTGTTTTTTTGTCTAACAGTCGAGTGATAATTTTTATATATGTCATCTCATCAAATGAACTTTTAGTTCAAAAATTTTCTGAATTTTTGATGGATTTTGATTGTTTATCGGAAAATGTGTCAATTTCACGTTAGCCGATTTCTGGAAGTCGTACAAACGTGAAATTGACATATTTTCCGATAAACGAACAAGATCCATCAAAAATCAAATTATTATGATCAATCTCTTCACAAGAGAACAGACTTTAAGAATATTATCACTTATTCTATATTTTTTTATTAAAGTTTGCTACTATGAATGGACAAACTTGAAAATATATGAAAAAAATTCGAATTTTCCAAGTTTACCTCATCAAATCTCACAGCGTATTAAGGTGAATAATAGTTATATGTATGTATACCATTTTAAATTTTGGACATCGGTTCAGAAATGTTTGTGTAATCAATAAATTTGTGCGTAAAGTCCAAAAATACCGTTTTCGTCAAATAAAACAAGTTTGGAGGGTTCAAGAAATATAAAAAAAAATATTTTTGAGATCTACTCAACAAAACTCACAACATACACTATCTCATTAGATGGGTGTATTTCATATTTTTTATTTTGTGACATAGTGTTATGAATTATTGACAGTTAATATTTTATGGTCGCTGTTTGTTTTATCTTTTGGCATTTGAAAACGACAAGTTATTTTCGTTTGCTACGTAGGTAGAGGTGGCTGCCCATCCAAGAAAAATTTGGATGGACTCACTTAGGCCGCATTGGGCCTGCTTGCTACTTAGAAAATTTAAATTCTAATTATAATGACGAATCTAATTATGGATGCGTTTAGACGTATTGGTAGATCAAAAATGACAAATGAAGTAATATTCAAGGTTCTTTGCACTGATGAAAGTAGTGATAACGAAATTGAAATTTCAGAAATAGCGTCGACCAAACATAAGAAATTCGATCCGGAGGTGGAATCTGAAATTAATATTAATACAATGCATTAGAGCTCATGACTCATTTATTGCATTGATAATGTGTTCACATGCCCTACACATTTCCAAAGTTGCCAAAAATAGCTCATTATACGCATCATGCAGGTTCAAAATTTTAATATGTGTCCTTTGATCTAAAATCTTCTGCATTTGAATAAATTATATGGTAATTTGACTATCAGGAAGAAGAGCTTAAAGGCGAAAATTTTCTCTCTGATGATATAAAATCAATAGTTAATCCGTATCAAACTCGATGTTACGTTTTCCTGAGAGTTTAGAAAACTTTGTAGTTGAAGAGACTTTGCGATATCCTACAATAGATGAAAGATTTTCTTTTCTTTAGATGCTTTACAATTTCGATAATTCGTTGATATTTCATATTATATGAGATATTTTAATCTACCAAATTCCAGAGACTATTGTTCAAATAATAGGGATAGATCAGTGGGCGTTATCACCAAGCAAACGTCCCAAAAGCGGATTGAAAAAAATTAGACAATTTCTATATTTTAACCATAAAGAAATACAATCAACACTCGACCCGAATCGGAATAGATTCCACTTTAGTAGGCCCATATCAGATTTTAATTAATATCAGATTTAATATCAGATTTTTATTTGTACCTAAAACGGAAAGATTATCTGTCGATGAGTTCTACTAAAAATGAGACACTATTTGCACAATAAGCCTAAAAAGTTGGGTATTAAATTTTTTGTTTTATGTGATACTAAATGCTATGATTATGCTTATAAATTTGAAATTTATACCGGAGCTAATGAAATCATTCATTGTTCACATCCAAGTAAAGGTAAATATTGTAGGAAGGTTGGTTCGGGAAGTTCCTAGACTTAAAAATTATATTATATACTTCGATAATTATTATACTACAATTGCCAAGCAATTCTATCTGTTGGTACGATTAGTCGAAATAGAATTAAAAATTAAGAACGGGAAACTAATGAGAAATTTCTAGCCAGAGTGTACGGAATAAATATAATTTAAATTTCTTGAAAGGACATCCAAGTTGTAAATCTGGTTTAAAAGCCAATACTATGTGGAAATGAAACAGAAGAAAACCTATCTGTTTGAAAATTTCATAAAACACATAACAAAATTAGAATCGTAGCTCAAATACAGATTGTTAAAGACTAGAACGCCAATATGGAAAGTGTTCACTTAAAGAACAGATCCACAAGTCGTCACAAAATAACTTTGAAAAGTATAAAATGGACAAAAGGAGTACTTTACCACTTATTAGATATCAACGGCCGGGCTCTAATCAAACGAATAAACAAATAAAAATCAACGACTGATAGATCTTAAGGTCGAAGTTACTGATTCTCTCTTCGGCTACAAAAATAAATCAATAGAACCCTTGTTACGTGGATGTCCGAACCCTGCCAGAACCCAAATTTACAGATTTCGCCTCCGAAAGGTTAGATTAGATGACATCCAACACTGAGCTGCGGCGAATAAAAATAAAAGATGTAAAACGCCAGGCATAAAAGTATATACGGACTTTTTTGTATTAAGTGGGAGTTAGATTTATGTCTGATCTCTGAAAGAAATTGTAATGTGGAATATCATAACCAATGAATATAGTGTTTGAAGGAAACGTAATAAAAAATTCTTTTGGTATTCCATATTATTAACTCCTAGATATAAGATAAAAAACAAAAGTAATAAATAGAATATAAAAAAGTGAAAATGAATTTAAATATATTTTATACACATACATACATAATTGGCCATTACAACCCTTCAGTTAGGATTACGGAATAGCTTCTCACACCACTTATGTTGTGCAATTTTATACATGAGGGGCGGGGTCTACAGTTTAAAGTCGACTTCGAACGACAGATTTTTAAGAAACTTTTCATGGCAATTATATTTGCTCTCAGTGTTTTCGCCAGAATTCTGCTGAGAGAAAGTCGCCGAAGAAATATTTTTTTATATTTCGTTTTGATGTCTGATTTGGGGTTTGAACCTTGGCCATACGTCTAATAAGTTAACACATTACCTACCACGGCGATATGTTGCATACAGTGGCTCCCAGCTTATTTCAAACAGAAATTTTAAAAAAAATTAAGCTCGTATACATAATTTCAAAACGAAACAAGATATTAAAAAAATTTGAATAAGAGTTTATAGAATATGTTTAAAAATTAAGAAAAAAAAGTTTTATTCAGCCTCAAATGTAAACTTACAAACTAAAGACCAAAAATATAGGAACACAATTCGTCACAGCTTATTTCAACCACTTACTATAAACAAACAATTAAATGATTAATTAACTAATAGTTTTAATTTCAAAATTTAGTATGACCTCCTATTTGCTTAATTACAGCTTTCAGCCTTTTTTGCATTGATTCCACTTCCTAGTGGTTTGGAGAGTTATTTTTGCCCATTCCTTTTTCAGAGCTGCTATAAGGTCATTCTTGGTCGAAATCTGGTGTTGGCGGACGTTTTGATCACAAATTGCCCATAAATTTGAGACTGAATAAAACTTTTTTGTTTAATTTTTAAACATATTCTATAAACTCTTATTAAATTTTTTTTAAAGGTGCTGGTTGAAATAAGGTGGGAGCCACTGTATATACACATGCAATAATTTTTAATTTATTTATTATTTTATTTATTATTTATTTATTATTACAGTGGACAGCAAAAGTCTTAGTACTCCAATATATTTTGACAAAAAAAACTCCCCACAGGCTTAATACTCTTGCACAAAATCTCGATAAGACTTCAAGAGAGTATTTAAGAGATCATTTGAAAGAACGGTTACGTAGTAACTAAATCTCAAACAAAAGTCAACCGAAAAACTTACTCATGGTGCCTCCAGAAAACACTAAACAAGACTTGTACATTCAATTCCAAATGGGTTAAATGGAGTGCTTGACTTTAAGGGATATTCTACTAATTATTAGGCCTTTGAATTTTAAATTTACTCAGGATTCTCATTGGAATCATTTGAAACTTTTCCTTATTTTTCTCTTGGTTTTATGAAAACTAAAAAAAAATTTTTGTTTTATAATAAAACAGAAATAAATTAATAAAATAAATATAAAACCTTAATTTTTTATATTTACAAACTGTTGGTTAAAATTTATGAAATTTCTAAAATGATATTGCCGTACGTTCTGTCTTTGTGTATGGAATGCGCAGTGTATCTTGTTAGTCCTTAATAAAATTACGAAAATATAAAAATTTAAATTTTAATTTAAATTCACCATTTTTAGTTCCATGCTTATTCATGCTGAAGCACTAACAGATTTAGCTTCTTGCCTTTAACAATATCTTCTCAATTGGGCAATTCACATAAGCCCTTGTATCGTTGTATTGCTTCTATTGTTGGACGAATATAGAACAGTGTGTGCTTGTTGTGGATACATTTCATATAAAAATCCGATACACTTATACACATTATTTTATATGTTTTTAAGAGTTGTATTAGTTTCGTGCTATCAGTTTATGTTAATGCCAGTAATCGAGAAGAAGAATAAAAATACAAAATATTTTTTATGTAACCTGAGTCAACAATTGACATATCAAAATTATATTTTTCTTACAGAGAATTAATTAATTTATGTACTTTCTTACGTAATATTTTTCATTTTGTTGCTTGAAAATCAAATTATAAATATTGATGTTCTTCTTATTATCACTTTTTGACGTTTGGAATACGAACTACACAATACAGCATAACAAAAGAAATGTATACTGAATACAACATACACGATACAATATTGTGTGAATTGGCCAAATGTGTATTTTCAATCGTATCATTATAATAACGAATCGAGTACTAAACTCTCTCCTGAAGTATGTTCTTAGTTCATCTAATAGGCTTTTCTAATGTTTCTACCAATGAAACATAAAATTTTGTAATATTTTAAAATTACAACATTTTTTTCAACAATTAGTTGCATGCCATAAACTTTTAACAAACTCTCTTAATACCGTCAGAATTTATTTGAATTTTTATACAGAGATGCGGACTTAATGTTAAATTACATTCATGGTTAAAACTGATCTTGTGAGTTAAATCACGAATGACTAGTCATACATACATACTTTAATATGGCCCTTTTTGATCCCTTTAAACATTTGCTCCTCTCCTTTTACGTAACCATTCCCCAACAAGTGAGTCTCAGATTCTAATCATTTACAATACACGTCTCAGTTTGTGTAATGGTTTTTATATCACGTTTCCGTCCTTTGCATTCTGTGCTGGTGTTATGATGTACATCTCTGAAGAACTCTGTAAGTTCATCAGAAATTTCAACTTTTTGTTAAATTATGAATTCGAAACCACTATCTCCCTCGTAAAAGCTGTTTTCACTACAAACATGTAAACATAGCTACATATGTTACTTAATTAGTGAATGTTGCTGAAGAGTTGAGGTACGAAAAAAGTATCAAAACTTAGTGTCATTTCAGGTAATTTCTTATTACTAAAAGGACTTTGATACTGTTGATCATGACATTCCTTGTCACAAGCTGAAAATCCATTAAATTTTGTTATCATCACTTGTAAAACTATTGGTAATGTGCTAGACTATTAGCGTGAGGGTTGTGAGTTCGATTCCATAAGGTCGAAATGCCTCAGCTTGAAAGTAATTAAATATAATTTGTGATTGTATTGTAATTAATTAATAAATAAATAAAAAACTATTACGTACATACATACACACGTGTTTGAGAGAAGTCAGACAGTTGATCAAGGGAATGCGAAATCATTTAAATGCTTTGAGAAAAAGGTGTAACTCAAAATTTGATTCTTGGCCCTCTGTTTTATACAATATATTCCAATGACCTACCTTTTGATTTAACATAAACAATTGTATATTGAAACTAAACCATAACCTTGACAATATTTCTACAAGGGATACAGCTAATGGTCTAAGCGATCATAATTGGAAAAATGAAATTCTTGGCAAATACACACAATGTGCCAATTGCCTTTTTAACAGTCAAATTTAACAAACAACATATTTTGTCTTTTGTTTTTTATAAAATCTTTATATATGTATGTACATACATATGTACATATATGTATATACATACAGTGCTGTTCAATAAAATAGATTCACCTGGTCTCCGAAAACTTTACTAGTATATCTGAATCTCTTATACAATGAAGTATATGTAAAAAAGTAACTGCACTTTGTTTACTGATCTCTTTTCATTTTCACAATTTTAAGCGTGACTCTTCTTTAATTTATTGCAAGTATAGATTTGGTTGTAAAAACACTTATTCAATAAAATAAATTCACTTAGAAAAAATAATAGAATTTTTTAATTTCCAAACCGTTGTTTGATAGTAATTGTATTAAACTGATTGATTTTTAATAATATTAAAAAAAATCAAGTAAACAATTAAACTTTAGAATTGGAAATGGGCAGAGGTAAACACTGCAGTCTTGAAGTCAGGGGAATAATAAAAAAAAACTTCATAACGAAGGCAAAAGCTATAGAAAAATTGCTGCAATTATCGGGTGTTCATATAAAATGGTCCAAAACGCAATAAATTATAAGTTTTAGGCAGAAACTATGGGGAAAAAACCAAAATTCACACCCCTCATGGAAGGAAAAATTGTGCATAATGTGAAAAAAGACCCGTTTGCAACCTCTGCTGCCATTAAAAAGCATTTCCACTCCAAGGGTTTTATTCAGAAATAACTTAAAAGCCAAAAGTATCAGAAAAGTTCCATTGTTGTCTAAACTACACCAAAACAAGAGATTAGATTTAGCAAAACAGCATAGAAATTGTCCTATGCATAAGTGGAGAAATATTTTATAGTCAGATGAAACTAAAGTTGATTTGTTTAACTCTGGCAGAAGTAAGCGGTGATTTTTTAAGAGCTATAGGAAAATTTTCACAAAAAAAGAAACACATAAAATTCAGAAAAATGCATGAAATCTTTATTTGAATCGATAGTACGGTCCATATAATATAATGTTTGAAGATTATTTCATGCAAATGTTGACCGCGACTGCGCCTCAAATGGTCCATCTGCTTAGTCCAATTTTGGCATACTCTTTCCAACATTTCGGCCGGTATCTCACGAATAAATGCTTCAATGTTGTCTTCCAATGCGTCAATTGAAGCGGGCTTGTCTGAGCTTTAACATAGCCCCACAAAAAATAGTCTAAAGGCGTCAAATCGCACGATCTAGGCGGCCAATTGACCGGTCCCGAACGTGAAATAAAATGTTCACCAAACTCGCCTCTCAATAAGTCCATTGTTACGCGTGCTGTGTGGCATGTGGCACCGTTTTGTTGAAACCACATGTCATGCAAGTCAAGCTCTTGCATTTTGGGCAAAAAAAGTTTAGCCACAATAGCCCGAATAGCCGCTTCAGTGGGTCGATTAAACTGACCATAAAATGGAAGAAGCGCGCGATGAACTTTCTTAACAGAGCACGCATTTTGATAATAAAATTCAATGATTTGCAAGCGTTGTTCGTTTGTAAGACGATTCATGTTTAAATTATAGACCAAACTGAAGATGTTTGACAGTGAAACAAAAAACGAAACGTGCGTGAGCTGTTTAAACCAGTGTTCCCAAAAAGATAATAGCTAAAAAATCACCCTTTAGTATGACCGTAAGAAGACACCCGAACACTGAACTCAATCCGCAATATACAATAAATACCATTAAATATGGTGGAGGAAGGATATTGGTATGGGCATGTTTTTCCTACCATAATACAGGGCCTCTATTATGAATAGAAGGAATAATGGATGCCCATTTATTATACCAATATATTAAACGACGTCGATGGGTGTTTCAACAAGGTAATGACCCGAAACACACATCGAAGCGAGCAAAACATTGGTTTCAGAATAATGACGTCGAGGTTTTGAGCTGGCCGGCATAGTCGCCGGAATTAAATCCTATCGAAAATCTATTGAAAATTATCAAAGCAGCTCTCCGAGGAAAAAAACCCTTCATATAAAGAACAGTTGTGGGAGTTAATAAACGAAGAGGTGAGAAATATTCCAATAGAAACATGTCAGAGATTTGTTGACTCTATGCCAAAACGGTGCTCAGCAGTAATTAAAAATAAGGGTTATTCCCCCAAGTACTGAGGTAAATAAACTGTAAATAAAAAGAATTATTTACTTTAAATGCTAAAAATAATTTTGTTAGAACACCAAATTTAGTGAATCTATTTGTGTGAACAGGACAAAATTGCTAACTTGAAGAATATTGATGAATATATAGTTTTTTTTACTTTCGATGTTTAATCTTTTTTATGTTATTTATGTTATAAGTTTACCAAAATAAAAAAAATTAAATTAGTAATCGCGTTTTACTAATGTTTTATTGGTCTCAAAGATGTTAGATCATGGTGAATCTATTTTATTGAACAGCACTGTACATATGTATGGTACATATGTATATAATTGGTATAATCGTTATGGTATTATATACATAAATAGCATTATTAAATAAAATAATGTGCTTGTTGTAGTGAATAGTGAACAATAAATCAATAATCAATAGATAAAGAGAAACAGATCAATATTTATTTATTAAACACTCACTTCCAACTGATTTTTGAATATTTATAAAAATTTATTTGTGTTGTAGGCAGCGTTGCCAGCAATTTTTTTTTTTAAAACCTTTTTTTTACAAAAAAAAATACTTTTCTACAGAACCAAAATTTTAAAAGGAAACACCAGAGCAAGGTGCCTCTGTTACTCTCACTGTAATAATAACAGAATACAAAATTTTTTATATAAAAATATAAATATTTCGTAATATTATTATGAAATTTATTGAAAACAAATTTAATACTATGTTCAGACATGCACTTTTATTGAGTCAATAT
Source organism: Sarcophaga caerulescens (assembly GCA_927399465.1). Lineage (NCBI taxonomy): Eukaryota > Metazoa > Arthropoda > Insecta > Diptera > Sarcophagidae > Sarcophaga > Sarcophaga caerulescens. Next base: position 77,030,980 of record OV656872.1, on the reverse strand, counting down.
TCGGTTTATTGATTACAATATTTTAAGTGTTTAGACATAACAATATACGCAGTTCAGCTGCTTATTCAATATTCATTTGACAGCTGGTAAACAAAACAGCTGGTTGTTTCAACAACATTGTTTTTGTTTTGTTCGTTGTTTTTTTTGTTTGTTTGTCGTTGTTGATATTTGAGTTGTCAAATATCAATAGAACGTGTTCGGAAAATTGTAATATGCTCACTGAACGTACTTATGACAGTGCTGTATTTCAAGTTTTAATCAATATTATAACAATTTATAAATTTATTGAGCAATAATTAATTGATATTTTATATGAAATATTGAGATCAATAATGCCGTTTATTGCGATTTACTCAATATAAGTGCATGTCTGAACATAGTATTACATTATCTTAATAATTGAGTCTCAAATTAAGTAAAGCAAATAAGTTATAGATGTAAGGTAACAATTGCCATATCTCTTTATATGCTACTTTAAGATATTTTATAAAACTGATTTATAAAAAAAAATAAATAAAAAAAAAAATTGTTTTCTAAAGAACCAAAATTCTTCTGTTGCTAAACTGTAATAAAAATCAAATACAAATTTGTTTATATAAAAATATAAATATTTCGGAATATTATTATGAAATTTATTGAAAACAAATTTTAGAAAACTTTTTCGCATATCAAAACACTTGGAAAAAGGGAAAATTTGACAATTCAACAGTGGTTGCATGGTCTAAAGTTAATATGTTGCCAGTTATTTCTTAGATTTAGTTTTATTTGGTTGCCCAGTTAGTCTAGTGGGCAATGGGTAATCAAGGGTACGATTTCCACCAAAGACTCTGGTATGTGACACTACATCGAGCATATGATTAAAGTTACTCAGTTCACATATAATTAAATATAATTAAATGTAATTTGTATTGTAATTAATAAATAAATAAATCGTTTTGTTTTTAGTTGAGCATGCCATACAAATTTGTTGAAACCGCGTATCGTCACACATTAGGCAAAGGATAAAGTCATTTCTGAATGACAATTGAATTCTTCCAATTCTAAACAATGATGGATTTTATTTATTTTTAAAAGAAGTTAGCACCGTCTGCAAAATTCCTCTTACATGAAATGAGTTTGTCGACCCCTCCTGTGCTTGTTTGTTCCATGTTTTAATCCAGTTTTTTTTTGTCATTTTCAACATGGCCTAAAAAGTACGATTCGTGAAAAATTAAAAAAGAAAATAAGTTTTTGATATTTCACTTCTCGCAACTAGTACATGCGGAAAAGATAAAAATCTGAAAAAAAAGAAGCCAACATCTTCAGAGCTTGCTAACGTTAACACATAGACATCGGACGTTGATTTATTTTATCTCCATATTTATTAAGAAAATAAATTTCATAAATCAGTCTTCGCGACGGTTACATAACCCTAAAGAAGTGGATTCTATATGAGTTGCATTTTTTCTTCTATAGCAGGATAAACTTTTATGGCAATGATGAACTGAAATCAAATAATTGAATTTGATTCCATAGTGCAAATGGTCTCTGTTTACCTTCTTCAAAATCTAAGCGCTTATCCACAGAATATAAGATACAACATGGATTGGTTTTAAACAACCAACACATACATACATACATAATTGGTCATTACAACCTTTCAGTCAGGATTATTGACCTAGTTTCTCACACCACTTATGTTGTGTGTGTTGATTTTATACATAAGTGGCGGGACCTACAGTTTAAAGTCAACTCCGAATGACAGATTTTTTGAGAAATTGAGATTTTATTTTATTTCTAAGAGTTTTTGCCAGAAATCTGCTGAGAGGAAATCGCCGAAGAAATACTTTTTGTATTTTGTTTTGATGTCTGGCCTTGGGCTCGAACCCTGGCTTTACGTCTAATAAGCCAACACACTACCTACTAGACCACGACTTCAACCAAGACATATAAATTATTAAATCAACTAAAACTCTTGTTTTATATTTAACATTAAAGCGACTTCAACTGATCATAGAAATCATGCTTTAGGGAAAACTTTTTCGAAGTCCAGAATTCTGTAAAAAACTTCATGCCGCTGCACGTATCACTCCTACAAAAGCCTTGTTCACAATGCTTAACTGGCTTTCCGCTACGCTTCTTGCTAAGCAAGCAGCCAAACTCGCTACGACTGGACTCAATTCTTCATCTCGCTGGCACATTACTTCTTCATATCTAAGCGAATCCAAAAGTTTTCAATATATTCATACTCCAAGCAAAATAATTCATTCGATAATAGCATATTCTTACAATATATTCTTTATTTCATTACTAAAAAAAAAAACTCGCAAGACGGATAATAACAATTCGGCATTAGTAAAATTATTTAATGATGGTAACTGTATGATGGAGCTTCATATGTGGCATAGTGGCTAGGAGCAGCATAATGAGCAACTGGTGCAGAATTCACATAAGTAGGAGCAGCATAAGAAGTATGGTGAACGGTAGCAACTGGAGCTACAGTTTTAACAACAGCTGGAGCAGAGTAATGAGCAACTGGAGCTGCGTAATGAGCAACTGGAGCCACAGTCTTAACAACTGTAGGAGCAGAATAGTGAGCTACAGGAGCTACTGTCTTTACAACAGTAGGAGCAGCATAGTGGGATACAGGTGCAACAGCCTTTACTAAAGGTTCACGGTGAACGACAGCGTTGAATCCATTATGATCATCAGCAGTGTACTGAACGGTGCGTTTATAACCATCAGCATCGATCAAGGAATATTCACCATGTACAACATCGCCGTCACGTTCTTCAACTTGACTCTTGGAATCTCCAGTCACTTTATCTTCAACTCCATAATTGAATTTGTATTGTGGATGGGGATCGTATTCCTCCGATTTGACCACAACCTTTTGAGCTACAGCTACAGGAGCAGCATGGATAGCAGCGACAGGAGCTGAGTGATAAACGTGAGTAGCTGGAGCATAACCAGCACTGGCCACAGCAATGAAAGCAATTGCGAAAACGAACTATTAAAAGTAAAAGTAATAAAACAAAAATGAACACACTTTCAAAACTAAAAGACAGTTGTTTTATATGTTGTTGTATTGTTTTTAATGTTGACAGTAGCAATACCAAATACGATACCTTGAAAGCCATATTGTTAAAGTGAATTGGTTTGCGGTTCTTTTCAGAAAGAGACTCGAGAAGTGAATGATTTGGTTTTTCGTTTTGGGCCAACTTTTATATGAAAACAGTTTTCTAAGCGATTAACATATTAAAAGATAGATTTGCTCTTTAATAACTGTAATAATACCTGTGAACAAGTTTAAATTGAATTGTTTTGTTCATTGCTCCGTACACAATAATGAAAAATTGACACACTTATGTATGTATACGGTAATCAGCGTATATAATTGTTTATCTGTCTGTATATATTGTATATGTATGCATGTGAATAAAAGCAAATGCCTTTTTAAGTTTTTTTATCTCAGGCCATTTTAGAACGAATAGTAGGCAATAAAATCACTGTAGGATAGCAAAGATTATTTTGACATACTAGATGAGATTTCGTGATTTCAAAATCTAGCTCAGACACCTTGAAAAAAGAAAATCTGAAAAAATTATCTGTTTTGGTAGTTTTCTCTCAGCAGCTCTCTGGCAAAAAGTGAAAAGTTTTTCAAATCTGTCGTTCGGAATCGACGTTAAACTGTAGGTCCCGCTGCGCATTGGAAAAAATTTAACACACGAAACATGGGTGATGGAAGGAGCTAGGTTGTAATCTTAACTAAAGTAAAGGGTTGTAAGGGCCACTTAAGTAAGTAAATAAGTACGAAATAATTTTTGTTATGTCATGTAGGCATAAGTGCTCTTCTAAAAGCTAACCTTGGGACACAGGCATATAGTTGGACTACATTATATACATTATCTGAACGACAAAAGACAACTAAAGCGACAAAAAAAGAAATGAAATAAGAATAAACACAAAACACAGTGGCCAGTACCTAGCGTACCAAACCTGCCTATGAGGTTTGATTGCAAAAAAAAAACAAAAATTTAATGACAAATAATTGACAAACATCAGGTAAACTCCTCTTTGTTATACGTTATACTGTTGACTTTTATTAACAGCGTTGATGGCAGGACTGTTCTAAATTGATTTCGATGTTCGTAAGTTTTCTTGAGGATAAGCTAAAATTCGCAGCGGTCCTCAAAGCGAACATGCCATCTGCCAAATTTCACCTAATTTATGCCCCTGAGTTAAGGAAAGATGTGCTCCACACAGAGACGTTATAGTAGGCTTTTGAGCGATGTTATATTCCAAACGTAGTGACAATCATATCAATGATGTCTCACACACTCTTTGTTTTATATAAATTTAAAGATAGGAAGCGCTTAATGGAAGATCGGAAATATAAAAAATAAGTTAAATGTGTGAATTTTTTCTGAGCATCTTAATTTTGATACGAGGTTGGATCAATAAGCATGTGACTTTTTGAATGAATCACAGGTTTTTGGATAAAAAAAATCTTTTTTAACACAATCTTGCTCGAGCTCTTTACACATTGTCTAACCAATGTTTTGAAATTTTGAAGGGGAGAAAATGTTGCTTTACTGTTAAAAATTCTTTTTCTAACATTTTCTTTACATGCCACTTGAAAGTCTGCTGCCAATGACTGTTAAATACAAATTAATGGACACTACAGACATACAGAATTGGTCATTACAACCCTTTAGAAAGGATTACGTCCTAGTTTCTCATACCACTTATGTCGTGTGCGTTAATTTTATACATGAGTGGCGGGACCTACAGTTTAAAGTCGACTCCGAACGACAGATTTTTAAGAAATTTTACATGGCAATTTTGTTTGCTCTCAGATTTTTTGCCAGAAATCTGCTGAGAGGAAGTCGCCGAAGTAATATTTTGTCATATTTTCGTTTTGATCTCAGACCTGTGGTTTGAACCAAGGCCTCACGTCTAATAAGCCAACACACTACCTACTAGACTACGGCGGCTAATTAATGGACATGCCTCGGCAAAATTTTAAAATGCGCCAACTGACAAGTGCATGTTGACGCAAGCTTTATTGCCCTTTTAGTTATGAGGTGGTTCAGCGAGTGCTTTAATCACATAAATTTATTGAAGAAAAGAAGAAATATTGAAGAAATGTATGATTCGGCAATTTATTCCAAAAAGTGATGAAAGCTTTTTTAACTTTTTTATATCGTTTTTGATTAATATTCTCATTAGAACTGACCAAACTGAATTTGTTTGAACCTTTTTTCACACTGTAAATCTGAATTAGTTAAATATTTTATAATTTTGATTTCGGATAATGATTTTCAATTAAAAAGAAATTTTTATGTATACGTCGTAGGTGGTGACGTGATGTTGAAGTTTACCACGTTATTTCTGTACAATTTCTTTAAAATTAAACTAATTTGAAATTATAACAATTTATTTGGATTTTTTATTTCTACTTTTCGTTTCGTTGTTGTTTCTTATTATTTTATTTTATCATTTAAAAAAAAAATTAAAAATATTTTCGTATGGATTTATATGCGGAACGAATTGTTTCATAATGAGATCTATGACGGACACACTTGGAATTCGTTATTGTAGCAGTTTTGTATCGTTTGAATTTGTTCGTATTGTAGCAGGTTCTGTTTGCTTCAATTTGACAACTTCTTTTCAAACGGCCATTAATGAAATAAATCTGATTATTTGTTTCATAATATCGTTGGTACAAATAGAAATGAAATTTGAAATTTCTTTTACAATCGAGCTGAGTGCCACATTTATGAGCTCCGAATAAAAGGAATAGAGTTTTATAAAATTGAATTAAACTTCATATACTGTACTTAACGTAAACCGCAAAATAAATACCAAAATGGAAAATCACTTAAAAGCCCAGTGTTAGCTTCTATTTAGATGTTAGCTCTTCTTATTTGGGCAATTCACACAATCCCTTGTATCGTTGTATAGACTGTACTGTTGGACGAAAATACGACAGTGTATGCTTGTTGTTGAATAATTTCATATAAAAATCCGATACACATTTTTTAGTATGTTTTTAAAAGTTGTATTGGCTTCGTGCTATCAATTTATGTAAATACCAGTAATCAAGAAGAAGCATAAAAATACAAAATATTTTCTATGTAACTTGAGTCAACAATTAACAATTCAAAATTATATTGTTCGCATAGAAAATTAATTAATTTAGTTTTTTCCGTAATATTTTTCATTTTGCTGTTTGAAAATCAAATTATGAATACACTCAAACCTAGTTTTATGCGATTAATTCGTTTCGCAAAAAATCGCATAATTCAAATTCGCATAAAACGATACACTAGCTTCATACAAAATCCACTAATAGGGATTTAAATAAAAAAGCGCATAAATTCAAATTTAACCCTTAAAATTCAAACAAAATCGCATATAAAAAATAAACAAAAAATGAATACCTTGCTGAGACCATACAATATAAGGAAAAGGATAGGAAATAAACAACAACTAATACAAAATTCCAAATAATGACGAAAATATATATTTTTTCAATAAAATAAAAATATAATATTACTCCACGTCCATAGTATTTGAATAATACTTCATACATCAGAACCGGAAATGACGAAAAAATTTAAAGATAGTAGTAACTTTGTTACGAACAACACATTTTTTTGGATTTTAACATTCAATATTTCCTTAAAATCGTTTTTGCAAAGAAAAAATTTGAGAATTTTGAAACCTCATAAATTTGAATTCGCATAAAATAAATTCGCTAAAACGAGGTTTGAGTGTACTGGTATTCGTCTTCTTATCGCTTTTGACGTTTGGAATACGAAATACACAATACAGCATAACACTGAGAGTTGACAAACAAAAAGTGTATTCAATACATCATACACGTTACAAAGTCGTGTGAATTGGTCAATTATAAAGTTAAACTGTAGGGTGTATCTTTAAATAGAATTTTATTAAATAATTCTTATTCAACTATGTATTGTATTGATTGTATTTTCCTCTTTAAGCTTCTTTGAATAATACTGTGACGTATATAGATTGTGAAGGAGGTTTATCCGCAACAATTTAATTTGTTTTTAAAATATAAAATAAAAAAAAAATAAATAAAAAATTCCCAAAAAGCTTCCAACGATATTCTACTTATTTATACTTTATCACTGTATAAGTACAGTTCTTGATTTAAGCTTCTTTGGCGTAGTTCCGTTTTGAAAGATTAGACTTTGAATTCGATAATAGGATTACGAGATACTTTCAACATACTTGAATACAGATGCATGGAGATTACCTTACTAAAACTTGTAAGAATCGTTAAAAATGATTAGAAATGTTTGTTAAAGGTCAATGGTTCTTAGTCTATTAGTTTCATTTAAACATCGTATGTACATGATTACTTTGACACATGATTTCAGCACGCGCTTTAAATTTTGTCCTAATTACTGTATAATATTACTTTGGAGTTAAGATATAAAATTTTTTAATTACAATTGCTTTTTTACTTTTATTTATTGCTTGAGTCTTCATGGAAGTCAATGAAATGACAGTAGAGCCTGGAACAGAATAAAGTAGTTGCAGATGAAGCTAACGACGTAATGTGTAGCGTAGCAAGGAAAAATGTGAACAGAATAGTGAATCTCTCTTATAATGTTGCTAGACAATCTTTTCAAAAATTTTTTCTAACCAAATAGCACTCAAATTCTATAATAAATGCATATTCTAATACTATTTTTCTCCAGCAACATTAAATTCTATTTTTTACATACAGTAGGACCTTGATTATCCGTGATTCGATTATCCGGGAACATCAATAATCCGGGAATGGAAAAAGAAAATTTTTTGCATCGACTTAATTTTATTTTGGATCGACTTAAACTGCATCGTTTAACCGTGATTACCTCTATTATCCGCGATTATAAACAAAAACAAGCGAAAAAGGGGAATTCCCTCTTTAGTATACGATGAGTCAGAAGCATACATGTAAACCTTATCTACTGTTCACTGTTTTCTGACAAAATAATTTTTTTTTTATATTTTTGAAACATGTATGTAAATAAAATCCTTGAATTATTTAGTTTTTATATAAATATATACATATTCATTTATTAATTAATAAAAATATCTATTAAAAAACTAGCCAAAATTGGTACTCAATTAACCGAGAAATTCGATTATCCGGAATGCTTTTGGTCCCGACCATCACGGAAAATCGAGGTCCCAATGTATTTAATGTTGAATATGTAGAATAGCATGGAAACCCTTGTTACAATTAATATCTGTCGCACGACGAATTCCAAAAAATTCGTTTTTCCGTTTCAGTTTTTACTACAGCGTTAAGCTAAAGAGAAGATCATTCTACCGGTTACTTTTAAAGTTAAGTTTATGCTTGAACTTTCCATATTTCATATTATTATCAATATGGCAACTTCAAATATAAACAAAATAAGCAAACACAACAAAAAAAGAAGCTCGTTTTTGCCACTGCATTTTAAAAAAATTTGTTTAATTTAGCAAATGTTATCGACATTACTCCGCCACTGCCATATTTTTGAAAAAGTTAACTTTATTTTATCATTAAGTTGTAATAACGAAAAAAAGTTAAAGTTAACTTTAACTAAACCCAACTTTAACGACAAGTTGTAATAATGGCCCTAAATGCCAGGAATGTGTTTAAATTTTTACGAATATTCGAATTTTTGTTGTACCATGCGACATTATTCATAGTAATTTATGCGGTCTTGAAAAGTTTCTCAAAAATCTGTCGTTCAGAGTCGATTTTCAAATGTAGGTCCCGCCACTCATATATAAAATGAACACACACAACATAAGTGAATGTTTGCAATGACCACATACATATCAGAGATCAGCAATGAATCGTATTTTCGCTACTCATAGGTACTTATGAAATTTTGAGTATGAGTGAGTCAAGAGTATTAAAATTCAACTACTCTGATTCATTCGTACTCGCTACAACATTGATTTATAAGTATAGGTTGCAATGAGTATGAGTACAACGTTGACATCAAACTCACAACATTCGATTCATTTGATTCATACCCCTACTCATTCAGATTCATAAATTTAGAAAAATACTTATAATACTTACGAATGATTCGAGTCACTCGAATCATTCATCAAAATTTACAGTGGTAGTTATTGTTGCATTTACAAAAGAAGAGAAAAGACAAAGACAGCAAGCAAAGCACACACACAACTTTTTAGCGAGTATTGTGGTGTTCGTACTCGAATCATACTTATTTTGTGCTTCGTGTATATGTTGAATCATGGAGAGTCGAAATCAACAACATCGTGCGTATTGTTAAGTATGAGTACGATGAGTATTTCTAACTTTGGATATGAGTTGTATGAGTATGATATTAAAATAAGTATGAATGCGTATAAGTAGCTGAAATTATAAGTATGACTCGAATCTACTCATCGTTTTGAATACTCGTTGCTGATCTCTGATACATATATAATTGGTGTATGTTCATTTTTATTTGTACGAATTTTACCTTCATATGAAGTTTTTACATTAAATGATTATCAACGTGTACTCGTTTACCTCAATATTGGTAACGTGTATTTTGTGGTACTGATTGATTACCAATGCGTATTTCTTGGTTAATTTAAATTTTTCTATTTTTTAAACATTTCATATGAACGGTCTCCTCCTATTAGCTTGTTAGAACAGGGCATAGAATACCATACTGGGGACGACCAGAATTGATTATATGAAGGAAAGTTAGAAAATTCCTTCTTTTAGGTCTTCGTGCACAAAGAGTACAGGAAAATACTTTCTTTTCGAATTAGACTCCTCGGATTACATTAGTTATCCTAAGAGTTTGCTAAATGTTTCCTTCCGCATCCGAGTGGATGATTTGGTATAAAAACCGTATTTATTTAATAAATGTGTTCATTTAAATATTTGTACTTTATAGTGTTTGAATATTTGTAATTTATAGTTTATAATATTTTATAGTACACATCGGATGTAATTTTCTGCGAATGTAATGGTTTTTCACTGCACTTAGGGCATTATATTGTATTTTCTTAAATTGTGGTAATACCCTCCCTGCTAACTCTTATTTATATCTTGAGGGTATCTTCAATGCTATAAGTAAGACGTCAGTTGTCCTTAAAGTTAAATTATGCTGCTGCTGATGTATGATTATGCCAGAATAAATTGTGATAGAAAAACTCAAAATTATTATTGAAAACCTAACCTCCCAAAATGCTTAAAAGTCTTATGAAGGTTAATAAGTAAGCCGATGAAACAATTTTTGCATTCGATTTTCTTTATAAAATCTAAACTTGGCGAAACCATTCGTTATTTAATTTAAAGAAAATATTGTTTTTCGTTTCAAGGCATAATAACAGTAATAAGTCTCTAACAGGTACTAAAAGTTTTGTTTATCATTTTCAGAATTTCTTCCATTTTGGGCCTTCCTTACATTATCTGCAATCCATGTGTAATATTTCGATCCAAAGCGATTAATTTTGTTAATGAAAGTTCATCTTAATAGATCCCTATAAAAATCGGTTATCAGTGATCCCTCCCAGAGAGGGTATCATAACAAGAAAGAATACGGTAATGGAACCTCTTCAGAAAAAGTAGAACTAAATCAAACTTCTTGGCTGGAAAAACTGTTCTAATGAAAGTTAAACAAAGCAGGGAAATTATGAAACGATAGATGGCAGCTCTTTGTTATTTGAAGCAACTCATGTGCTTCAATTAATTACACTATGCGACAAAATAAAAAAATTAAATACACCCAACTAATGACAGAGTTTAAGTTGTGAGTTTTGTTGAGTAGAACTCAGAAATATTTTTTTGTATTTCTTGAACCCTTCAAACTTGTTTTATTTGACAAAAACTGTTTTTTTTGGACTTTACGCACAAATTTATTGATTACACAAACATTTCTGAACCGATGTCAAAAAATACGATATACATACATATATTATTTGACATAATTCGCTATGAGGTTTGATGAGATAAACTTGGCAAATGCGATTTTTTTTTCATATTTTTTCAAGTTTGTCCGATCATAGTAACAAACTTTAAATACAAAATGTTAAATAAGTGATGACATTCTGAAAGTGCATTATCTTGTGAAGAGATTGACACTTCGTTTGATCAAATCGGACAAAAATTATCGTAGTTATTATTTAAAGAGCCTAACAGTCGAGTTATATTTTTCATATATACATATATATTTTCAAATGAACTTTTCGTTCAAAAATTTTCAAAATTTTTGATAGATCTTGATTGTTTTACGGAAAATGTGTCAATTTCACGTTTGAGCGACCACCAGAAGTTGGTCAATGTTCGCGCAAAGAGAAATAATAATATTTGCAAAAAACACAAGTTTTGATAGTCGTGCAAACATGAAATTGACAAATTTTGCGATAAACAATCAAGATCCATCAAAACTTTTGAAAATTTTTGAACTGAAAGTCCATTTGATAAGATGACATATATAAATATTATACTATTTAAATAATAACTACGGTAATTTTTGTCCGATTTGATCAAACGAAGTGTCAATCACTTCACAAGATAATACACTTTCAGAATGTCAGCACTTATTTTATATTGTGTAATTAAATTTTGCTATTAAATATAGCTAAAGTTCAAAAAATGAGAAAAAATTCATATTTTCCAAGTTTACCCGATCAAAACTCAGAACATGTAATTTTGAACCATATGTTTATGTATACCATTTTAAAGGCTCATCTGTGCCCTTTTCAAAAACATTTGGATTTTAAAAATAGGTTAAAAGATATTTGGGTAATCAATAATTTTGTGTGAAAAGATCAAAAATACAGTTTTTGTCAAATAAAACAAGTTTGGAGGGTTCGAGAAATATAAAAAAAGAAAATATTATGTCATTAGCTGGGTGTATTTTGACTGTCGCACCGTTTTATCAGTTGCTTGCCCCAATTCATCTCTCACCCCAATAAAGGAACAGTAAAAAAAAAAATTAATATTTTTTCTGAAATTAATTTCCTTAAAATTTTTGTGGTTTAAATGTGGCCTAAAAGTATTCAAATTAAATTATTGTTTAAAAACATATTCTCTTAATATTGAAGTACTTGCAACATATGTATGTATATAATTATGTCACCTCTATTACAGTTAAATGAGAACAATTAAATTATGTTCGTTTATATTTCTGGTTTCATTACATAGTTTCGTTAGTAAACCTACAACTAAATTTGAATGCAATATTTTAATTAAATTTTTTTAATGTAAACATTTGTGTGTGTGTGTGTGTTTATTAATTGTGGGAAAACTTAAATTCGAAACACTTCAAGTTTGTGACGTATATATTCGTAATAAATTTAACTAATATGCGTCTAACAGAAATCCATTTCATTCAAATGCTGAATCAGCTGAAACGAATTTTTGTAATAAAAAAAATTTAAGACCCACAATTGCTTTTAAAAAAGAAACATTTTTTTTTTTGATTATTTTGGAATTTATTATGACCTTGACTTTAGTGTTCTGTGTTTCTCTTTTCTTTGTATCCGATAACACACATCCATAAAATGATTACTTGTATGCCTGTATTTAATTTTTTTTTCGTTTTTCTATGGAATTACTGACATATTGTACGTACTCGTATGTATGTATGTACGCGAGTATAAACAAACAGGTAAACGGGAATAATAAAATTTTAACCGACAAAAAAATGGAAACAATTCGATCGTAAACGCAAGTTAATGAAATACAACTTGTATGTCGGTCTGTCTGTCTGTCTGTCTGCCTGTCTATGTAGAGTAGTGTCGAATGAAACAAAATCAATGGAATACATTCACTTTTGCTTATGGTTGTTCTTCGTTTATTGTTAAACATTTTTTTTTCTTTATTATCAAAAACAAACAAACAAAAAATAATTTTTAGTTGAACTTATTTGCGCTAATTAAAGTCGAAACAATGGCAATGCCATGTTAGAAAGTGGGAGTAAGAATTGTATCCGCAATTACGGATACGATAAAAACTCGCTAATTAATGCACAGAAACTCCTTTAAAATGTTCAAAAAAAAAAATAAATGAATTTTATACACTGGATTTGGTTGATTTTGTTATCAAGAAAAATAAAGAATTCCTTCCAGTTATTTGATTAAGTGAAGTGAATATTATAAATTCATTTAAAGGGTCCGCCAAATAACTTTTTTTTTTTTGAAAATGCTTTAAAAAAAACTACCGAATATTTTCTCAAATTTCTTTTTTTATTTGAAAGTACAATCTTTCCGGTTAATAACGGAAAATAATTTCATTCAAATGGCTGCCTCGGCTGGCCATGCAGTAGCCTACACGATCGGTCCAATTTTTAAGCACATTATCGTTTGTGTGCAACTGTATTTCACCAATGGCTTCACGAATATTGTCCTTTAAAGCGTCAATTGTCTCTGGCTTGTCGGCGTAACACTTATCTTTGACGGCACCCCACAAATAATAGTCCAACGGTGTCAAATCGCAGCTCCGAGGTGGCCAAACGACATCAGCTCTGCGGTCGATAATGCGATCTTCAAAAATAGGGCTCAAAACATCGATTGTAGCTTCGGCTGTGTGGCACGTAGCGCCGTCCTGTTGAAACCAAATGTTGCCAATATCCTCCTCTTCAATTCTTGTGAACAAAAATTCGTTCAACATTGCCCGATACACACATTCTACAACATTACCATGATTTTCAAAGTAATGTCGCAATATTTCCCAGCGTTGTTCAAGCGTATACACAACCATATTCGTTCAGCGGAAGGATAAAACTAATTATCTGTCAAATCAGACATGAGCTAAGTGTTACCATTCACGAAATAAGCACTAGTTGAAAAAAAAACGTTAGATGGCGGACCCAATATTGAAGAAAATAGTATGTTTACTTTAATTAATTAATGCAGGGGTATAACTGTATTGCCTATTGTATTCAGCGAAACCATTTCTTCTTAGATTCTAAATAAATTGTGATTATTTTATTCATTTTCCTAATTGCTCAAACGGCCAAAATTTATAGAATTCAAAACTTAACTAAAACCACTGAGCTGATATCTAAATCCTAGAATTAAACTCCCCGACTAATGCGTGAATTGAAAAGCTACTGGTTCACCTAGCCCACAATAAATTATAAAGTTTATGTACCAACACTTAAAATAATATTCTGAACCTCTCTTCTAACCTTAGCAACAAAAATAGCTCTGTTCCCTACATTCAAAGCTTTCGGCTTAGAAGTTACTGTATGTAGGAAAAGGTACCTTTATTTTTGGTGTCAGTAGTTCCCCATATGATGATGTGGGCATTGGTATCGCATTCCATTAATAATGACACTTTGTCTGCTACAATGCTCTACAAGTCGTCTTACATTCGCAGCAGCGTCAAGTCTCATCTCATCGACATATGTATGTTCTGTAAGACAAAAATAGTTAAAAAATAATACAGGGTTTGGGTGATGTGTGTCTGTTATCTCATACCACCTTTCCGTTGTTACAGCTTAGTCCTCTAACTGCATCTTTACAGTTCTTCGAATAATATAATGACAGGTTACGTTTAATGTTCTTGTAATCAGCACCGCGGCACCCTTTTACCTGATGAACATTTACAAGAAAAATATCAACATTAGATTCATAGGGTAGGACGATCTGTTTAATAACACGAAACATAACTTATATTTTTCTCAGTTTTTAGAGTACTGACCTCTGTCATTCTAAGGGTAATCCAGAGACCGATAACTACAATGTACTACTCGTACAATTAATATTTTGGCGTAGTTAGTATTTGGCTCTTCAACCCTTGTTAGCTTGACGGAGTTATCGTCCATTGATGTCAAGGATATAGCCTCGTTTATCAAGCTTTCGGGCTGGTTTTAGAGCGTGGGGTAGTCGTACTTTGAATGTGCAGCGATGCGCTGACCAACTTCTCCCTGCTTGTTTCGGAGGAACTTGGTCAGTACAGAGGCTGCGTTCACCTGTGGCATCACAACGGGCCGGTATGCGTGCTCAAGTGAGCTCTTGGTATCAAAGGTACCACACTAACCTAACCTAACCTAGTACCTCTCAATAGAGAAATACTCTGTGCCTTCTTTTAATTGAGTTTTCATTTCCTGAAGTAATTTTCAACTCTTGACCTTAAGTTCTTACTAGGATCTTCATTTGCTTGCTCACAATAGAAACTTAAATCGTCAGAGCTTTTTAGGAAACTATTTGCGACCTACATTTTAAAGAACTTTTAAGGAACTACTGAACTGTTTAGAAAGATGGCGTCCAGAACATTTTGAAACATATGGACTCATACGTTATACGTTGACTATTTCAAATGACATCAAAATTAAAATTGTTTTCCTGTACTGCTCTTTTAACGAAACGGATAAGTTGGACAACTTTTACCGGAATTTGAGTACTTTTGCAGCTATCGACTGCTTAGTTTTCCTATTTTTTTTTGTGTTGACAAAGAATTTTCCATTTTACGTACCTTGACCTTAAATAAGTTGCATATCAAACCATTTTCATTAAAACACTTGTAAGAATGCATGCATCTTATTGAGTTTCTCTATGCCGCTAAATCTTTCTACTTGCAAGCCACAGAGTTTTGTTCTAATTTTTATAAGAATTTTACCGCTGTACCGCTGATTTCTACCACTGTGCGGTAATATGTCAAAGAAAATATTTTTACAATTATATGATTAGTTAGGTTAGGTTAGGTTAGAGGACATGTACTTGTCAACTGTGACAAGTACACTACCCGGAGGTCGAATTAACCGATTGTACAACGTCCTAGCTTCTCAAACCACTCGTGTTGTGTGCTTTAATTTTATACATGAGTGGCGGGACCTTCAGTTTAAAGTCGACTCCGAACGACAGATTTTTTTTTTGAGAAGCTTTTCATGGCAATTTTTACTCTCAGAGTTTTTGCCAGAAATCTGCTGAGAGGAAGTCGCCGAAGAAATATTTTCATATTTTTGTTTTGATGTCTGACCTGAGATTTAAACTCGGGCCTTTCGTCTAATAAGCCAACACACTACCTACTAGACTACGGCGACTTCATCAGTTAGGTTTGTAGGCGGGTAGAAGGAAAGGAGATCAACCACGGGGCTCATGCCAACTGACATACACCTAAGAAGCCATCATGTAGACTTGTTGTGAACTTTGACTTAGGAATAAGTTTTACTTTCGATAGGAAGTTTGTATCTTATACAAGCTTTATTAACTTCCTCCATTCCATATCTCTGAGGCGAGTAGTATCATCCCCGAAATATTACGATCTCGAGCATTACTCCACAGTATTCGACGTGAAATTTCCCACTTTCTTAGCTTGAAAAAATTTATTATGGGCCGATAACCAGAGGAAAATTTTAGTTTCTGATTCTTCTATATAGGGTAACATCTAACCTAATCTCTTTGTTAAAAAGCCTTAAAAAAAGACTTATTTCGGTCGTATTCGGGTTCACATTCAAACTCCTCGAACGTGCCCAATTGTATGCTTCTTTCAGAGTTGCAGAGAGGTGAAAGTATACCTCCTTAGCTGTTTCCCTTAAACTCATCTAATGATATGATTATTGTATCGCTTTGAACATTATTATACGCTCCCTCAATGTCAATGCATACCGCAAGAGAACATATCTTGTCATATAGGGACCTCTTTATGTAGTGGGTGATTTTGTGTAGAGCGGTCTCCACTGATCTTTCTTTGATGTAGGCTTGTTGTCTAAAACTCAGCCTCTCTTTAGATATTTTACTCTTCAACATCGATAATGCGTTTCATGATTTTGAGCAAGAAGGAAGTTGGGCTATTCCGACGAAAACCTTTAGGGGTTGCAAGGGTAAATTTGCAAGGTTTAGGTATGAATATTATACTCGCTTATTAGGTGTATATGCCTCAGATGCTATTGCTCTTTAATATTCTTTATCTTATAATTTTAATTATAAGCTAAATAAATAAATAAAATATTAGGTGTATATGCGTATGTTACGTAGACATTGTAAATTTCAACAGGATGAGTTGATACGAAATTCACCTCATTTTGCAGAAGTGCGGGAAATCTTCTATCCGACTCTGCCGTCTTAAAAGAGAATCTTTTAATCGCTTCTTTAGCCATGTTTATGGTGATTTATGGGGCATCTATTGTTCTATTATTCCCAGTTTGCCGCACGTATAGTGATTCCATCTACACGGCGGGAAAGTAGGTGTTCATCAACAGACGTAGATATTGCTCTTCTGTATCCCTGTGTTTGCCTCCGTATCTTTCGTTAGTTATGTGATTATATGGCTATAAACTTAATTTATTTCGCAAGCTGGAATGTAAACTATAAACTATATAACGAAAATACTAAGCATTAATAAAAAAGATGTGCATGCTATAAGGATATGCTGTCAACATAGCCGAAATTATTTTATTTTTTTCTATCAAACATAAACCTTATTCATAATCTTTAAAGTAAAGTAAAAGACAAATCATAACTCTTAGGGCCATTATTACTACTTGGCGTTAAACTTGGGTTTAGTTAAAGGTAACTTTAGCTAACTGAATTTTAAAGTCACCTTTAACTTCTTTTCGTTATGACAACCTACAGATAATATAAAGTTAACTTTTTTAAAAATGTGGCAGTGCCGGAGCAATGTCGATAACACTGCTCAATTAAACAAGTTTTTTTTTTAAACTCAGTGACAACGAGGGGCTTCGTTTTTTTTTTGTTGTATACGCTCATTTTGTTTATATTTGAAGTTGCCTTATTGAAAATAATATATAATATGGCAAGTTCACACATAAATTTAACTTTAAAAGTTACCGATAGGATGATCCTCCCTTTAGCTTAACGGTCACTTCTGCCATATTGTCTACTTATAATAATGAAAAACAATTCATCTGCCCGTTAAAATCCTCCCTTTACTTAGCGACAAGTTGTAATAATGGGCTTTAGGATATTACTCTTGCGTTCCATTGTTGATGTGGACTCACATGAGTGCAGCGGCACCAAATAATTTAATTTTTTTTTTTCAAGCTGGGAATACGTTTTTTTCTTTTTCATTTGAAAATTTCTTAAATATTTTCGATGAATCATTATGAAACAGTTGTATCGAACTTCTTTAGGATATTTTTAAGATTATTGGATTATGAGAAAAATTAATAAAATAAAAAAAAAACAAAGTGCAATATGTATATGGATGTATATCAATAGCAATTAATTTCATATTTAAAACAATGATTCAGAAGTCTCACAAAATGATTACAAATTCGTTAATTAATTTATTAATTAATTTTCTTTTAATTTTAGATACAAAAATAAAAATTATTTTTACATAATTCCTATTCATCATATTAACAATGTAATGCGAAGTCGCCGTAGTCTAGTAGGTAGTGTGTTGGCTTATTAGACTGAATCCCAGGTCAGACATCAAAACGAAAATATGAAAATATTTCTTCTGCGACTTACTCTCAGCAGATTTCTGGCAACAACTTTGAGAGTAAATAAAATTGCCATGAAAAGCTTCTCAAAAAACTGTCGTTCGGAGTCGACTTTAAACTGTAGGTCCCGCCACTCATGCATAAAATTAACGCACACAACATAAGTGGTGTGAGAAGCTAGGTCGTAATCCTGACTGAAGGGTAGTAATGACCAATTATGTATGGTATGTATGTAACAATGTAATGCAACGAATTAAATTCAATTTCAATTGAATCAAATTTTTATTTCGTACTTCAATGGTTGAGGTCTAGAAATACAGTGTGTGGTTCAAATGTTCGTACATATAAAAATTCATATTCACGTACGGTACGTAGTCCCATGTATGAACGATTTTGAGTTAAAAAAATAGAAAATAAAAGTCTTATAAAAAGTAATGTTGTTTGCAATACTCAACACTATAATACTCGTATTTTTTGAAAAACTTGAAATTTTCCAAATGCCCTGAGCACGTGATAAACATTCATACATAATTGGTCATTACAACCCTTCAGTCAGGATTACGTCCTAGCTTTTCACTCCACTTATATTGTGAGTGTTAATTTTATACTTGAGTGGCGGGACCTACAGTTTAAATTCCGAACGACAGATTTTTAAGAAACTTTTCATGGCAATTTTATTTGCTCTTAGAATTTTTGTCAGAAATCTGCTGAGAGGAAGTCGCCGAAATAATATTTTCATATTTTCGTTTTGATGTCTGATCTGGGGTTTGAACCGAGGCCTCACGTCTAATAAGCCAACACACTACATACTAGACTACGACGACTTCAATTAATTAATTAATTGCATGAACAAATTAATGATAAACATGATCTAAAATTACATTTGCTGTAAACAAATTTGTATTTGGAACTCTAATATTCTTACGTACCAAAGAACTTGCAAAAAGGGTAGACAATTTTGTTTTGGAACCTCGATATAATTTAAATTATATTGGTTTTATCGTAGCCTGATATTGAATTCAATAACTGCAGACTGGAGTCAAAATTTGTTTATTGTCCTCTTATTATGGACAGTTTCTCCAAACTTTACAACTATTTTTTTCTAGTTCTTCTATTAGAACCTGAGATTTCGAATGAAACTTATGTAACAAAATCATTTTCAAATATTTCACAGTTTTCTTATGTGTTCCAGTTTTTCAATTAAAAAGAATGGTCGATAATATTTATCTTTTAAATATGACTCTAAATTTTTCCAATATATCGCATTAATATTGCAAAATAAAGATTTAAATTTTTATAATAATATTCAATGCTTTTGAAACGTCAAAAAATTTCTTTTGTTTTCTAATGAGTTTGAATTGCGACCGCAATTCACTTAACTACAAAGCTCAGCGACTTTAAATTGATAAACTCTAGATCAAACGTATGTTCTTTTTACCAATTAGAAATACTCATGATCTCCGACTTTTCTCATCACGATATCTTTGTGACATGGAATTTAAACAGATTAGTCGATGTAGCTATAAGAAACGAACGATATGTTACTATTCCGACTTAGCTCCCACTACCGCTCATTCTGCACTTGACACATTCTGCGATGTGGGATGGAAAACATCGAAACGTTCTGAAGGCAATGGGAAGCAAGTGAAGTAATATATTTAGTAAACTGCACAAGTGTTTATTATAACAATGGCAATAGGTATCGAACGCCAGCTAATACGATGGTGTTAAGAGCGCCTCAGAATAAAAAAAAAAAAAAAAAATAATTCCATAAAAGAAATGAACCATATAGGAGAAACAACGTATTGGGCAGGCAACGGTGAACATAAACTTTTAAAAAAATGTTTCCTTAGGGTGGGCCATCTCTCGGTTTTTGAACCATTGGTTATTTCCAATCTGACAATACTTATGTCATTCGATTCTGTTACAAAATTCTCCACTGAACGCTTGATTTACGCTTGAGCAACGTTAGAATTTATTGGAAATTTATTTCCAAAACAAAGAGAATTGGTCGAAAATGGCACGAAAATGTCGTACAAAACAATAATTTACTATGTAATAATACTTTAATTGACCCCATGCGTTCGTTGGGGCTATTTCCCGTGAACACTCTTATACCTACGCATTATCATGGATGTACTAACAGCTTGATAGATCTGGTATTTGTAAACAATTTATCAAAAGTTATGCTATATGACCAGCTTTCGGCATCAGTTTTCTCGGATCATGATCTGCTATTTATGACTTATGATCATCACATCAATATACAGCAGGAAGAATATAAATACAGAGATTTTAAGGGTATAGATTACAATCTCTTGTTACAACAGCTGGAATACATAAACTGGAATCAAATCTATTCATATGACGATGTAAATGATCAAATACGTTTTTTACAAGAGAATGTTGAATTTTTATATGAGGCAAATGTACCCATAAGAACTAGACGTGTAGCAGCGAATCAAACTCCTTGGTTTACCACTCATATTAAGAGACTGATAAAGGAGCGTAATACTGCGTATGCTAGATGGAGGAAATTTAAAACTCCAGAACTTCGAGCACTATTTCAAAATTGCCGTAAAGCTGTTGTGAAAAGTATAGAACACGCAAAAAAATTGTACTACCAGAGAAGATTTTCGTCAGCTATTGATAGCAGTTCTAAATGAAAAGAAATTCGTAAAATTGGAATTGGAAAAGATAACATTTCTTCATGTGATGTGGATGTCAATAGCTTAAACCATATGTTTAGAAATGCAAACATACCATCATCGACCAGTAACATATATGATGATCTTTGTAGCGTCTCCATTGAAGATTCGTTTACATTTCGGTGCGTTAGCCAATTGGAAGTTCTGAGCAGTTTTCGTTCTATAAAATCTAAAGCTACCGGTATAGATGGTTTAAATCCCAGGTTTTTTGAAATATTGCTGTATAAATTTTTCCCTTATGTTACTCATGTGTTTAACACAGTACTAACTAAATCAACATTTCCTGATGAATGGAAAAAATCAAAAATTACACCAATACCTAAACAGAACAATGAATTTCGGCCAATATCTATTCTTCCCTTCTTATCCAAAGTTATTGAGAATATTATGAGTGAGCAGGTCAATGAATATGTTAGGAATCATAATATTTTATGTGCTGTTCAATCGGGATTTACTAAAGGAAGGAGCTGTATGACAGCCTTGACAGATGTAGTGGAGAATCTAAGGGCTGATCTTGATAATAATATGATTTGCATTTTAGTTTTACTTGATCATAGTAAAGCTTTCGATACAGTTGATCACTCCATATTATTAAAGAAACTGGAAAAACTTTTCTGCTTCTCAGAAACAGCTTGTAGATTATTACGCTCATATCTCACAGGTCGATCTCAGATTGTATCTTATAATGGAACATATTCTGAAAGCCTTGATGTTAATAGAGGTGTTCCACAGGCCTCAGTGCTTGGACCCCTATTATTCTGCTTATATATTAATGATTTACCCGATACTTTGGAACATTGTAGAATACATATGTATGCAGATGATGTCCAAATATACAACAGCGGTTCCTTAAATGGAATTAACGCATGTGTCAACAATATAAACTCTGATTTGCAGAAAATAGATATCTGGGCCAAAAACAATGGACTTTGCATCAATCTCACAAAATCGAAGTATATTTTAATAGATAGAAGTAACAGAAAGATTGCTGATGATATTCAAATTAAAATAAATAGTAATGTAATAGAACTTGTGAGCTGTTCAAAAAACTTGGGAGTAATTTTTAATAATAAACTGACCTGGTCCAATCACATTACTTCTGCAGTAGGAAAAATTTATGGTATGTTGAGAAATCTTTGGGCTGTAAAATGTTCAACACCTTTTAAAATACGAATGCTGCTTGCTAAAACTTACTTGATACCAGTCCTTTTATATGGATGTGAAATTTATGCGAACTGTGATGCAAATGATCTGCGGAAATTGAAGGTTGCTTATAATAATATTGCAAGATATATCTTCAATCGAGGAATACGTGATTCCATATCTGTGTTCTCATACCAGATTTGCAGTATGTGTTTTGAAAATCTTTTGAAGTTTAAAAGTTTGCTATTTTTACACAAAATAATTTATACTGCACAACCGACGTACCTGTATGGTACAATAAATTTCGGCAGATCGGCTAGAGGACTAGTATTGATTCAACGAAAATATAAAACTGCCTTTTCTGAACGTCAGTTCTTTATTTATTGCACTAGACTTTGGAACCAATTACCGAAAAGAATTCAATTAATTAGCAACGCAAGCCGATTTAAAATTGAACTTTTGAAATATTTCCGTTAATGACCAGTTCAAGTATTGTGTAAAATCAAATTAATGCTTGTAATCTTTTTCAATTTTTTAATTTTTTTCTTTTAATTTTTTAATTTTCTTTTATTAGTTTAATTTGTATTTATATTTAATTATTACATTATGCTATAATTTAATGTTTGTATGTAATCATTAGCATTTTAATTTATAAGATTTCTATCTTGTTGTGCTAAATTTTAAAATAAAATAAATAAATAAATAAAAATAATAAAAAAAAAATAAATTTGGTCGCAGAGAAGGGCCAACAATGCCCGAAATACGCAAGTTTATTGCTAAAGTTCGTGAAACTAGTTTCATTGTTGATGCGCCAAGACGTGAGCGTGCTCGTACAGTACATACACTCGAAAATATCGAAGCTGTGGTTGAGAGACATCAACTCAAGAATGGAACATTTCACGCACCAGTTATCGTCGGTATGACGCTTTACAAAGTTCATTCACTTCGTATTCGCCTCGCTAGATGGACCAACGAGAAACTGAACGAAAATATCGATTTTGCCAAAAAAAAATTATCTTTTGGGATGAAAATCATTTTCATCTTGGTGGACAAGTTAATAAGCAAAATTGCCGTATTTTGGGGCTCAGAAAACGGACACGTGGTCTTACAAAAGCCAAAGCACCCATTATGAGCGATTGTTTGGTGCGACTTGTGGAGCGGAGGCATCACTGGCCCATATGTATTTAAAAGTGAGGACGGCGGAACCATTACGGTCAATGGAGATACCTATTGCATCATGATAACCAATTTTTTTTGTACTCGCTCTTCATGGTATTGATGTGAACGATGTTTGGTTTCCACAGAATCTAATAATCGCTGCAATCGATTTATTGCATCAAACGTTTGATGGCCGTTTAATTATGCGAAATGATGAGGTCAATTAGCCGCCATGAAGCTACGATTTGACACCGTTGGACTATTTTCTATGGGAAGCCGTTGAAAAAAGTGTTATGCCGACAAACCAGAGACAATTGAGCATTTGAAAACCAACATTTGAAGACCATACACTCGAAAAAGTACACGAAAATTGTTGCGATCGAATGAGGTACTAGGAGGCCAACCGTGGCAGCCGTATGAATGTTATTCAATTTCTAACCGGAACAATTATACTTCACAGCAAGAAAAATAAAATTCCGCAAAATTTCAAACCGTTTTTGTTTAATTGCATTTTTAAATTTAAACTTTTAAATGGCCCACTCTTTAGATGTGCGAAATAAAAATAATGCTTTTGTTTTACCTCTAGCTTTAATACTAATTCTACAGTTGAAATATTTTTGTATACAAATTTTCTCTTACGAATGAACTAGAAGTGAGAAGAATATGATTCGAAAACAACATTGAAATTATTAATTAAACTGAGTTTAAATGTGAAATTATAGCTTTTTTAATTGTTTCTAAATTTTTATGAAAATCTATATGAAGGTAAAGATGATTAAAATCATTACAGATTCTACGAAATGGATCGAAGTTCGCATAGTTAGTTGTATAATATTTTATATTTATGAAATTGTAGTATTTTGTTGGACAAACAGGTACACTTATGTAAAGTTTTTCCAGAAGAAATTGAGAGTTGATAACACCATTAATCAGTTTCAGGAGAAAGATAGCATTTACCATTTTACGACGGCTTTTCAAAGATGGTAATTTAATGAGTGCTAGACGTTGTTCATAAGAAGGTAACCTTTTATTATTATTATTCCCTAAACGACGAAGACAAAATAATAAGAACTGTTTTTAAACTGATTCGATTTTGTCAGAGTGTACACCGTATTGAGGGTCCCATATTACAGATCAATATTCAAGAATTAGGCGAACCAGTGTGGTAAACAATTGATTGGTAACATAAGGGTCAGAAAACTCTTTAGCCCATCGTTTAATAAATCCCAGGATACATGTAGCTTTACTAACAGTTGATGTAATATGATTTCTGAAGTCCAATTTACAATCGAAAATTATTCCTAAATGGTTAAAGGAATTAACTAGTTCAACAACAGCACCATTCATTGTATAAAATTCATTGATTGGAGGTGTTCTAGTGAAGCACATATATTTACATTTTTTAACATTCAGCTCCATTAAATTAGTACTACACCAAGAGGTTAAGCAGTTGATATCATCTTGTATAAGTACTTGGTCTTCAATGTTATTAAATGATAAAAATATTTTAACATCATCTGCATACATTAAAATGTTTGAATTTCTGATAACAGGTGGAAGATCATTTATAAAAAGAGTAAATAGGAGTGACCCAAGATGACTACCCTGTGGTACGCCTGATTTGATGTTAGGATTTGAGAAGGTGTCGAAAGTCTAGGTGGCCGAATTTTTGGAAATGTCTTGCAGAAGACTTAATTAAAATTGACCCTCCAATTAAAAATGTCTTTAAATGGAAAAGCATTATTTATAGGATAAGAACTCTCTCTCTCTCTCTAGTTTATTTCATCTATAATATTGTATGCAAGTTATCTGCACTTGAAATACAATTTTTGTTCCCAATCTATATGTTTTCTACAACTTGTTTCAATTTGTTTTCAAACTTTATTTGTTTAAATTGTTAGCGCAATTGAAGATAACAAATATTTCACATGAAATTAAAGGCTTGTATGATAAACTGGATCGAATTTTCCTTTGAATAAGAATTTCAAATTTATTCATATTAGTTTACATATGTATGTACGTATTACATATAATTAATAAACGTATTAAATTACAAATTACATTTGTTATATTGTAAGTGAAGAAACGTCAAATATTCAAAGTAATTATAAAATTTATTTCAAACTGTTTTTGTGTTTTTTATTATTAATAAACCCTTTGAATAACATAAATGTGAATGGAAATGGAATGATATGTATTGATATGTACATACATACGTGCACAAGCATGTAAATTATTAATCGAGTTGCTCACTTAAGTCTTTTGTTTTCACACACCTCACTCATACTACTTACTATCTTAAAATCTCCGTTTTTTTTCTTCTTCTTCATGCATTATTTAATTTATTCACTATTGTTTTATGTCCATTGTATCGATAAACATATATTTGTAAGTGTGCATGTGTGTGTTTGTTTGTAAATGTATGAATTCGTGATCACACATACATACTTACATACAAATGCAATGATTAAAACCATTCAAATATTATTTAATAAAGTAAATTGTGTCTGAACGGTGGGTGTCTACAGCTGCTTCTATGAAATTTGTTTGTTGTTTTTGTCGTTATTTTCGGATATTCATTGTATTGCCTGCGGTAAATTATTTGTTGTTATGTTTAGTATTGTTGTTATTTTTGTTTGTGTATTCGTATAGTTTTAAGCCAATTTAACAATACATCAACATAAAAAGGGTACAACATAATAGTGAAATTCAAAAATGTAAATAAAAAACAACGACAATAACAACAACAATACAAGAGATTTAAATAGAAATAAAATATGTTATAAACACATAGCCATCTCCTATGTACATACATACATATGTACATTCGGTATAACATTCACTCATCTATCTCATAACTACATAACTGTGTACAATAATTACCAGCCTTTTGATGGGGTATAAAAACAAATGCGCTTTTAGCTTCCATTATCATTCAAATCACGTACTTCAGAGTGTTAGTACAACGCGTTTGATAAATTATATCAATTTGGATTAACTTTTGTCGTTTGGATAAAACAAATTCGTTATTTGTGCAAAAATGCCCTTCAAGGTGAGTTGGTGTGCGTGTTTGCATCCACATTTTATTGTGGTTTGCAATTTTCGTTTCGTTTTCAATTTCAAGAAGTCAAAATAACTGAATTTAAATTGCTGTTTAGTTGAAAACTGTATTTCGGTTTCATTATTTTTGCATGCACATGGCAACCGAAAATACTGATGTCTGTCTGCCTTTCGTTGATATTGGCATACTTTAATGGAAAATGCAATACAGTGTCTAAAGTAGTGGTCGATCAATAGCAAAACTAAAAACATAAACTTCTGAATGTAACCTCACAATAATTAATACTAGCTAATCTACTGTTACTCCTTCTGACTTCAAAAACAAAAAGAGTTCAATGTAAATAGTTTTGAAATTGTGATAACCTTCGGAAAATTGTTTCCAGCAGTTGTGTGTGTTAAATTTTTAAAATTCTCCAATATTGTGTAATAACATCGTCTTATTTCTTAAACTTCCAGTTTATTGCCGTGTTTGCTCTTATTGCTGTTGTTAATGCTGGTGTTATTCAAGTGCCTCAACATCATGTGAATTTAGAACACCATCAACCTGTTGTCTACCAACATGTCGCTCCTCAACAACATCATGTTCTTTTACAAAAATCCCACGCCGCACATGAAGAATATCCCGATGATCCTCATCCTAAATACAATTTTGCTTACGAAGTTGAGGACACACATTCCGGTGATTCCAAGAGCCAAGTCGAAAGCCGTGATGGTGATGTTGTCCATGGAGAATATTCCCTAACTGATGCCGATGGTTTCCGTCGTACTGTTAAGTATACCGCCGACGATGTCAATGGCTTCAATGCTGTTGTACACCGGGAGCCTATTAGTGGCCACAAAGTAGTTACAACTGCTCATGTCTCTCCCGTACATATTTCTCCTGCACATACTACTCAATATCATCATGGTCCAGCTACATATGTTGCCCCAACTGCCGTAGTGAAAACTTCAACGGCATATGCAGCTCCCTCATACGAAACTCCCGTCAATCATCATGCCCACCCTGAACAAATTCATCAATCATATACCACATACGAGGTCCCCCAACAGGAATCACACGAAACCCATTATTAGTTTTCCACAATTTTCTCATTCCAATTTTTGATACTTTTCGCCTCATTTTGTTATTTAGCTTACCATCAAATTCTATCCTAAAAAGAAAAAGCAAAGCAAATGTGTCTGTATTATTAGTTTTAATGAAAATAAAAAAATTTAAATTTTAAATTACATAAATTCAACAAATTTTTAATTTTTATTAATAATATAAACAATAAAAAGTGTTCTTCGACGATCGCTCGTTATTAACGATACTCTTCAGCTACTCACGTTTTGTATAACTTCTGCTTCAAAATTGTTAATAAATAGTGCAAGACTGAAAACTGAAATTCAATAGCAATATGTTTTGAGTCGAACAATTCGTTATTAATCGAGATGATCGCTATCGAGAATCTTGATCGATTTTGAACTCATATAAGAGTACAATTAGATATCGACAGTCATTCCTCTCGTTTTGTGAGAAATTTTCTGAAGGAACAAACAATCCGAATTTATGTACACGATTTATGATTTAATTCCATTTGATTAGAAAGTGGATATATTTTTTTTTTTTTTTCAGTGTCATTTTTATTATCCTCGTCGAATTATTAGCATAATATTCCTGTGTTGTTATGTGCCAATAGTAACATTGTAAAACCAAAGAATCGGAAACTATTTACGAATGTATGTACCCTTGCAATTTCAATGCAACTCTACCATTTTTGGAATCAAATTATTCTCTGGAAATGTCATCTTTTAGCCGCTCTATCCCAGGGAAATCTTTCAATATCGTACAAAATTAGAACGTCCAAAACGATCCAACACATTGTTCAAGAGCATGGATTACAATCTGAGTGTTGAGGGTACATAAAACGAAGAAATAAATTTGTAATTCAATTAATCTAACATTCTTACGATTAGTGGTATCAATCAATATCTGATGTTGGAATATAAATAAATCTTTAATCGATGATTCGAAGTCATCATCGACAGTAAGTTCTCTAAATTTAGTGATATATTAGAGCACTATCGTACAGTGGGTACGATAGCAACCTATATTGATGTAACTTTTTTTCTGTAGAGTACTTTTCTACTACTATTTGAGTAGTACGAATAGTATGAAATAGTTATCTATGCCAAAATACACGTCCGTTTATGACAGTCAGTCGATAAACTCTTCATTCAGTCACCTACTCACATGTGGAAAGAACGACATATCGGTAAGTTTTTTTCTTTTACTAGCTATCACGACTAGCCCTCCACGTGTGCATCACGTGTAGTGTATTGCTTTTGTGCTATAAAATGCACACGCTTTTTCTCTTCTCTTCAAATCTCAAAATCCATAATCGAAAATATATTATTGTTGCTGCAGCTGATGATAGCAAACCGTTGTCGGTTTATTTTTGTTTTGCTATACATTGAGCGCTTCACCAAATTAGCAAAGGCATTTTGTCTGGCAAATTAACATTATTAGTGAAAGCTGATCACGATCACAGTAAAGGTAGCATTTATGCCCCGTTTCTAACTAAAATTCGTACTAAAGAAATCATTGAGAAATTGAACACTAAGCACAGTAAAAAGTCTGGGTTTCATTTTAAAACTCAGCGGTGTTCATTATATACTATTTTTTAATTAAATTCAAAATTAATTCCAGAATAGTTTATAAGTGAAACCTAAAAAGAATTGTGCGAATTTTTTAATAACTACATGGAATAAAAATAATACCAAAATTTGAATTTTGTTTTTTAATTGAAAAAAATATATTCCTTGCCGAATAGATTTAATACCGAAGTAGGCATTGAAAATATTTCTCTCTTTATTTTATTCCTTTAAGTTTTACTATAATGCCAGAAAAGAATAAGAATTCTCTCTTTTAACAATATTATTCTTTTGAGTTTACAAATAACACCTAAAAAGAATTAAAACCCTCTCTGTTTCAACAATTAAACAAATTAATGCTTTTTATACCACGTGGTTTAAAAGTGTGGAAAAGCCAATTCATTCAAAGAAAATTTGCGTTGCAGTATGTATCTAAAAATTAAAAGCGGTGAAAAATTTCTTATTATAAAAATTTGTGATCCGGGAAGTGACTATTAGTGAAAAAAACCTACAATTTTTTCAAAGTTGTTTAGTTGCTGAACAACTACCTACTATAAAAGAAAAGTTGCAACAAACATTAAAGGCACGCATCAAATATTGTTCTACAAAAGTAAATGTTCTGCAGACCTTTCCAATTTTCGTTTTTAATTCTTCATTGGTAATTAATTATTTAAAAATTAAAAAATCTTATATAATTAACTGTCTTTTCGTTTTTGATAGATTTTGTTCGATTTTGAAATATGGAATATTTATCTGACTGGTTGGCTGACGTTTTACCATTTTTAACTCTTTTAAAGTTACTTCCATCAACAGCGGCTGGACGAGATACAAAAAGAGTTAAGATTCATCAATCTGTGGACAGCTTTATAACTTTTGAAGAAGTAATTTTGAAAAAAACATCGCCATTGGTTTTAATCTAATCGGTTTTATTTTTTTATAGCTACACACTCCGATAGAAGAGTATAAATTTGGATCTCAGCAGCCAATAATTATTGCAGTTGGTGAAAAAAAATGTTGCATATCCCAATACTTTATATGTTTGGATGGAAAATGCATTAACTTACCTCTTGATTTTAACTTCATTCAGGTATTCGATATGTACATTAAGTCTTTTTATATATTCAACATTGAATTTGACGTAACCTTGGCAAATTTTTTGCGCTTTTTCGCAAAGTATATATACGGTATTGACAATAAAAAAGGTACAAGCACACGTCTAATTGAGGTTCATTCTAAATTTCAAAACAAATTTAAATCTTTGGCATAACATTAATATCTTTATATACATTTATATACATACTTATTTTTATTTTTTTATCTTATTTATCCGTAGTCATTTAATATTTGCTTATTCTAGAACAATAAGTAGAATTGTAATATCTAATTTAAGATTAATTAATAAAAATAACAAAATGCAATAAAATTTGTTTAATTTTAAGCTGTGAAATTTTACAAATATGGTATTATTTTAATTCTCTCTAGGTTATAAGCAACACCAGTCATGCATACAATCTACACCTACTGAAGAATACTATTCATTCCGTATGGTATGAATACAATTCTTATTTATATACAAAATAACACTTTAAAGGGTATACAAATTATACGATATGGTGTAACATCAATTCTTTTAATATATTATTTTTATACTACGATAGTTCAATTTGAATACCGAAGGAGAATGAAATGTAATCCATTTTAGTGTTATTTTAATGCTCTGAAAAAAATGAGTACAAATCAATTCTCTCTCTATATCTCTCATTTAGTCTCTTTAAATTCATGCTATACTGGTGTAAATTTAATTCATTTTTGGGTTTGTTATATATAAACACCAGCCTGGTGTAAAAATTACCCAAAAACTTTTTACTGTGAGAGAGTAGTTGAAATTTATAAATATGAACGATTAGCAAATGGATAAAAGTTCCCTCCGGGGTTATTCTTTTAACATTTGATTTATATCACCTCCCAGAACCTATTGATAGTTCATGGAATAAAGTAAAAGCGCGTAAATAGCTTCCAGGTGTAAAAACTCTACATCCTGTAGCACCTGCAATCTTCCTCTCCAAGTGAATGCATTCTTAAATTTTGTGCAAATTCTGCTAACAACACTCCACATCATTAAACCAGCGCTAAAAGTTTTTTCAATATGCAATGCGCGATGCTATTGCAATTCACAAAAAGAAAAATCAATAGTCGATAACGCCATTTCTACAAATAATAATTAAAAACCAGCAACAAAAATCTTATCTCAAAAAATTATTGTACAAAAAACGTCAAGCACAATTGAAAGTTGTTCCTCTGTTCACACAGACTATTAGAAAAATCCCACTTCAGGGTTTGATGAAACAATCAACAAGAACAACATTAATCAAATCCAAAATAAACGAACAAGAAGAAACTATTAACAAATTAAAATCGGATCATCTACAATCGATACCAATAATAAACAACCCAACACCTCCTCCGGTACATAAGCTACTGACAACTTCTTTTTAGCACCTCAGAAACCACTTATACTCTTAGAGACCAGTTCTGTATCCAAAACTATAGTAAAATATGATGATGATATGTCTGATTATCCGAAGTAAATTTTTTCACAAAAAAAGAAGAAAAATTAATAAATCAATTAAAAACTAAAAACCAAAATAAAATAATCGCAACATCAGTATTGAATTTAGCAGCGTACATACATACATACAGTGGCGTAGCTAGGTAACCAAGGGGCCTGGGGCAAATTAAAAAATGGGGCCCCACTGCTATATAAACTGATTAGATTTTATCAAATAAAAATATGAAATATACAAATACTTTAAAAATGCTAAGCTACTTAAGCTCCTTTTTGTGCACTGCAGGGCAAGTAATAAAAATATTAAACACAACACAACAACATAAATTACAATTAATACTTGGTGTAGGTTTGGCTAATAAAACGAAATAGAGAAGATTCAGGGGTTTACTTTATAAAGGTCGGGCCTACCAACTGACTAAATAACAATTATATTTGCAATTTTTCCTAGCTTTAGTTTTCGCAAAAGTGTCAATGACTTCGTTTAAATCCAGGCTTGATGCGGTTTTGTTTTCAATTGCTATTATCGATAAATGTCGGAGTCGAGTTTGGCCCATATTATTTCTTAAATAATTTTTTATTATTTTTAATTTGCTAAATGACCTTTCAGCTGCTGCAGAAGTGACAGGAATTATAAAGAATAATAACATTGCTGTAAATACTTCCGTTAGGTCGCATTCTAGCACTCCATATTTGCTCATTATTTCCTTACATAATTGGTGAATAGTCCATGGTATGTAGATACTCACTGTTCACTGACGATGTTAAAAGTAAAACAAAAGGAAAGAGAAACACAATGATACGCTACAAGTGTCGTTGGGAAATCCCCGGAAAAAAATTATCACCGTTAGTGTTACCACATTTAACGGTGGAGACGGGCAGGAGATCGTTGCCCGCGGACCTGAATTAATGTACTTACTGCTGGTGACTTGAATTTTTTCACGATATTTCGCGTTATAAAGGGCTATTTAGCTATTATCTTTTTGGCAACACTGGTTTAAACAGCTCACGCACGTTTCGTGTTTTGTTTCACTGCCAAACATCTTCAGTTTGGTCTATAATTTAACCATGAATCGTCTTACAAACGAACAACGCTTGCAAATCATTGAATTTTATTATCAAAATGGGCTCTTGGAAAGTTGGCCGAAGATCCACTTCTTTATCGAAAAATTGTGTTCAGCGACGAAGCTAATTTTTGGCTCAATGGATACGTAAATAAGCAGAATTGTCGATTTTGGAGTGAAGATCGGCCAGAAGCATTGCAAAAGCTACCAATGCATCAAGAAAAAGTCATAGTTTGGTGCGGTTTATGGGCTGGTGGCATATTGGACCGTACTTCTTCAAAGATGTTGCGAATCGTAACGCCTTTAGACTATTTTTTGAGAGGCTATGACGCATTGGAAGACAACATTGAAGCATTTATTCGTGAGATACCGGCCGAAATGTTGGAAAGAGTATGCCAAAATTGGACTAATTGGATGGACCATTTGAGGCGCAGTCGCGGTCAACATTTGCATGAAATAATCTTCAAACATTAAATTATATGGACCGTACTATCGATTCAAATAAAGATTTCATGCATTATGCTGAATTTTATGTGTTTTTTTTTTAATTTTCCTATAGCTCTTAAAAAATCACCCTATACAATGAGCTGTAGCCGAAATCTATAGATTTGACACGATTTATTGACTTAGCGAACATCAATATGTGTGATAAAATCAAATAAAATTGAACCACTATATTGAACAGTACAAAAAAGTTTATTGACATTAGCTTACTTACTCCTGATACAGCATTTATTTTTTAACAGTTCTCGAACAAAAATCTTAACTCGAATTCACAATAGAACGCACATATATGAATAATAAAACGCACACATCGCTATCCGTCGAATTGACAACACTGCAAACCTACAGAAAGAATTTAGGGGAATTCCCTAGGCATAACTTTTAAATTTCTATCAACTGAGTTGTCATGATTAAAGTGGGGTTGCAACCTGTCATATTTATTTTGAAAATGGGAGAAATTTCCAAAAGTTCAGTTCGATCGAGATTTCTGGGCCCCCGGAGCACTGCCCCGCCTAGTCCCTATGTAGCTACGCCACTGCATACATACATACATAGTTCCTAATCTCTTTTATTCTTTGTTTTAAATTCCTTCTCCATTTTCTATTATGGTTATCATGCAATGGGACATTCGGGGATTTTTTAACAGTTACACTAGTCTACAGATTTTAATATCGGAAAGAAACCAGGACACAATATGTTTGGAAGAAACAAAATGTAAGAATAATTTTAGTATGGTTTGGGATATTTTTTCAACCCAAATTCTTTCTCCAAACAAGCCTCCGCGAAACTTATAAAAAGCAATATTCCGCATAGTGATCATATTTCTCATTTAGCGTACCAGATATTTAGTGTGAAATTTGATAATCTTCTGGAAATTAAATGCCTCATTCTATTGCATAAAATTATTAATACGGGACAGCCGGAATATTTATTGGACCGAATTAATTTGCTAGGTCGTTCCGGGGCATGAAGATTATTCAACAACGGTGCAGGATTCTTCTGTCACAGCGTCAGTTTTTTATACACACCACAAGTCTCTGGAATTCCCTACCAAATTACATACAAAAGTTAGGCAATGCAAATGCGTTCAAAAAGGAGTAATTTAAATTGTTCTCTTAATGAAAAGTATGTTACATTCTTAGTATGGTTACTATATCGGTTAAATATTTATCCTTACTTTCTTACTCTGATTTTTGTAAATATTTCTTTTTTATATTTTTATAATTCTTTATTTTTTTTAACTTTTTTAGTTATTTCTGTTGGTTTTCTAAATTGCTTGAAATTATATTTCTACTTAAATTTAATATTTTTATTAATTTGTTTCTTATATTAATTTGCTATTTTTTTTTTTTTTGCTTAATTTCTTATATTTTAAAATTATTATTTTTTTTATGTTTTATATCTTATTGATCCTAAGCATAGCACTATAACTTATAAGATTAAAATCTTGTTGTGTTATGTTAATTATAATAAATAAATAAAATAAATAAATAAATAAAATTAACACACAAATCCATTAGTAAACTTTGTTGGCCTACAATCTTTCGCAATTCTTTCCTTTTTCTACTCATAAATGGGTCCTATACCCATTTCAGACTTAACCAGCACTATTGCGGACATAAACATAATAATTATAATTACTGGGGATTTTAACTAGAGGAGCACTCTGTTTGAGTCCTCAAACTCGAAAAGTAACGGCACTGCGATCGAAAATTTCTTATTAAGCTTAAACCTTTAGGTTCATAACGATGGACCAACCACTATTATGCCACAAGTTTTAACCAATACAGAAACTCTAACAGACAAAAACTTTGAAGTTTTGAAGCTTGGCGGGACCTACAGTTTAAAGTCGACTCCGAACGACAGATTTTTGAGAATCTGGTGGCAATTTTATTTGCTCCCAGAGTTTTTGCCAGAGATCGGCTGAGAGGAAGTCGCCGAAGAAAATTTTTTCATATTTCGATTAGTTGGTGATGTCTGACCTGGGGTTTAAACCGAGGCCTCACGTCTAATAAGCCAACACACTACCTACTAGACCACGGCGACTTCTGTATATCCAGGGTGTAGGGGTGAGCGGGGAAAAATCACAAAATAAATTATTTGGCAAGAGAAATAAAAAATAAAAATCGATTAGAATAAATTATATTTTATTCAGAGTACACTCAAACGTACCTTAATATGCGGGGGTGGATCCAGTAATAATCTCTTTTCATTTATATTCTATACAATTCACAATATTATAAATACAAGTACAGGGGTGGTTTATACACTTCAACAAAACTTAAATCTATACTTGAAAGTAGGGTGGCTAACGTGAACAACATTGCAACAAGAGGACGGAGAAGTCAGTTGGCCAGAGATAAAAATTAACAATTCGGGGTAATAGTAAATCTAAAATACAATTTTTGTGCATATATGTACATAAGTAAAAAGCGATAAAATTTGAAACATAGTTCGTAGGTTCCAACAAGAGCCTGGTTGTGGGTTGTGCTCTTCTTCTTTGGCTGGAACCAACAATAATCGCATAGAGGTTGTCGTTAGTAGGGCGTTCGACAGATAGCCTACGGGGTATTAGATGATCTGTAAATAAACGACAAACACACAACAGAAAACGAAAGAACGAATTAATACTGTTCTATAGTAGATTAGAAAGGGACACGAGTGTACAATTGGCCGTATTACAACGCCATTGGCAGTTTGAATTTCGGCCACTCGCACTTCGAATCAAGGTCAACATAAACCCGTTCGATTCGACTAAATTTCTGATAGTTATGGGGTTAAATGTCACAACGAATGACAACAAAATCGACAACAATAAAATAAATCTCTTTGATAGGTTCCTCGATGAGTAAAAAGCCATACCTGGGCTACGATAAACGATACTCGATATGCCACAAAAGTTGGCCAATGGCACGGGGATTTTTGAAGCCAGGACAGAACGATAGTCGAATCTGTCCCACAAAGGCTTCCGATCAGGTAAGATTCAGCTTCTTAAGAAGTGAAAATACCATTTTTCCAACAGAGTTGCATCGCAGAGCTCTAAACGGGGTAAAGTTTACACTTATACAGGTACAACTTTTCTTTGGCTGCGAGCAAGTGGGTGACAAATTCACCAGACGGGGTTAGGACTCTACTATACAGAATGGCAACATATGCTTTCTACAAAGCATCACAAAATGCATGGAGTTAAACTTCATACTGAGGGTTAATATAACCCAACGGGGGATGTTAATCCTGTCGATGTACGAGTAATCATCGACAAACTCAAGCCATCTGTTAAACGTCATGGGTTTCAAGCATTCGTCCAAAATTGTTCTGCCTTTACAAGTTTGTCGCATAATAATCTTAGCAACTACTATTTTAGGTGCCACTCACCCAACGGGGTCAAATAGCTTTTGCTATTTGAGACAAGACAGAACGTTTTGTGACTATAGAGAAATAAGGCGTTGGAGCTGGCTTGAAGCAAAATGTATCAATGCTCGCATTCCAACGTAAACCCAGAGTTTTAGCGGTGCTGGCGTCTGACAATTTCAAAAATTCGGAATATATTGGATATTCGGATAGCCAAAGAAAAAGATGAATGTTGTGATTTAAAAACGACATAATGGGGTAAATAGTGATTAGTGGTTAGGAGGAGAATAAAATAGAGTCATGATCGGCGAGTGGTCTAGGGAAAGGTATTCCCCAATTACTTTCTCGTATTACGCTTTAATCTCGGGGCTCTGTAGCAATCGGATCTCAAATTTTGAGCAGGGTGTGGGCTTCTTGGGGACGATTGCTGTAGACTGTCTAATGGTGAAGGTATAGCACTGGCCATTTTATAGTCACCTAGCAGCAACTCGTTTCCTTGCCGTTCGCATCTTGAGATGTCCACAAAAGACTACTCCCTCTCTTCCACCTTTCTATAACCCATTTTCCTAAAACCTGCACAATGCACTGCATGAGTAGGGGCCATCCCCTGAGTGCTGGTTTCACGAAAAAAAAACGCACCTCTACGAGATGGACCAAGACTCAAGTCCATAGGAGATTTGGACTTAAAGAATAACGAATTTGACTGACGTGTTTTACCGGTCACAATCCAACCGAAAACGGTTTGTTGGGCGATCAAAGGGTTTTTGGGGTCTTTTCGAACTCCAGACTGCATTATACGGGAATATATATCTCCACCCAATAGCAAATCCATATGGGAATATTTAAAATCTGATAATGGGAGATCGGGTGTATCAAAATTTTCACAATTCGCTAACGAGCATGTGGGTAATTGACCAGTAAGTTTTTCAACAACATACGCCTCCGTGGTCAATTTAAACGAAGGATCAATGGGAGACCGTAACGAAACAATACAAACTTTTCTAGAGTTTGCTACCACTGTGCCATTTAGGCCCACAGTAGTGGTAGCAGGTGCCGAATAGGTTGGAAGATCTAGCTTCCGTTGCAACTTTCGAGAGATGAAAGTAGCTTGAGACGCTGGGTCTATCAGAGCTCTCGCAGAAAACATCATACATACATAATTGGTCATTGCAACCCTTCAGTCAGGATTATTGACCTAGTTTCTCACACCACTTATGTTGTGTGTGTTAATATTATACATAAGTGGCGGGACCTACAGTTTAAAGTCGACTCCGAACGACAGATTTTTTTGAGAAACTTTTCATGGCAATTTTATTTACTCTCAGAGTTTTTGCCAGAAATCTGCTGAGAGGAAATCGCCGTAGAAATACTTTTTGTATTTTGTTTTGATGTCTGGCCTGGGGCTCGAACCCTGGCTTTACGTCTAATAAGCCAACACACTACCTACTAGACTACGGCGACTGCAGAAAACATCGCATTATTCAACTTCATATTAACTTAAATTTCCTAACAGAACTGTTGAAGACGGGGTGGACTGTAGACGGGTTGCGAAATTCTGGAAAGAACGGGTAGTAGTAGCGGATGTCGATGGACAATTATCCACTTCATTTCGCCTTTTTGCAGAAGGCAGGGGAATTTCAAAAGAGCGACCTGGGGAAAATGGGTTAACAGGGCTGGTTTCAGCTCTCGGTCTCTCCCGGGTAGAGGATTCGCTACGGTGAAGTAGCGAATGATGTTTTTGTTTGCAAATATAGCTATGGCATCTTTTTGACTCATGGGAAACGGCCAAACAATTCGTGCAACACTTACGAGATTTAACAGATAATAGGCGTTCATTAACCGACATTCTCAGAAAATCAGAACAAAGACGAATAGGGTGGTTCTGATTACAAATCGGACAGTTTCCTCGGGGTATAGTAGGGTGGCCAACGTGAACACAGGGAATACTGTACATAATTAAATTCAAAATACCGAATGGTTATCTAAGGTTGAAACATAAAATTTCTGTATACACTGAGCGCCAAAAGTGAGTAAACACCACTGAAATAATTCATTTTCTTAGGATAGCGTGAAAAGTAAATGGGAATAGTCGATTAAATTTTCAAAAATAAAAACGTTTATTTATTACTTATAAAATGTTAAAACAAAAACAACAATTCAATTATTGTTTTTTATAATAGAAAATTTAAAATTAAAGTGGGTGTTGACTCATTTATGGCGCTCAGTGTACATTATAAGGATTATATTGAGAATTGTTTTGAGAAAAAAAAAAAGATACAATTTTAATTAATTAAGCGTATATAATGAGATTTAAATTACTTTTGTCACTCACAACGAGTTTTGTTAGAAAAGAAAAAAAAAGAAAATTAATAATTTATTGCCTTTTAATGTCAATTTTAAGCCAACTATTGAAACATGAATACAAAAAGTGTATCACCTGAACACAAACTGTATAAAAACGTGTGATTTCAAACAAGAAACTGTAGTTGAAATAAAGTTTGTTGTAGTTAAACAACTTCGGTGGTTACAAAAATCTAAAAAAAGAAATGGCTTTTAAGGTACAATATTTGAATAAATTTGAAAACGGATTTGGAATTTTGCATTAATAAGGTTTCTGTATTTTTAGTTTATTGCTGTCTTTGCTTTACTTGCTGTTGCTAACGCTGGCATCATTCCAGCAACCCAAGTCTATCATGCAGCCCCAGCCGCAGTAGTTAAGACTGTTGCTGCTCATCCTGTTTTGACAAAAGTTGATGATGAATATGATCCTCATCCTCAGTACAAATTCGCTTATGATGTTCAAGATGCTATCTCTGGTGATTCCAAACATCAAGTTGAGGAACGTGATGGTGATGTAGTACATGGCGAATACTCTTTAATCGACTCGGATGGCTTTAAACGCACTGTGCAATATACTGCTGATCCTGTCAATGGTTTCAATGCTGTTGTTAACCGTGAACCATTGGCTGTCAAGACAGTCTTAGCTCCCACTGTAGTAAAAACTGTTGCACCAGTTACTCACTACTCTGCTCCAGCTTTATCCAATTATGTTGCACCTGTAGCTCACTATGCCGCCCCTGCTACCTACATTGCTCACCACTAATGGCCATTTCAAATGGAATTAATAAAATTTAATTAATTCATAAGTTGTTGACATGAAATAAATTTTAATTTACAAAACAATTTCATTCTAATTCTTAAGAATAAAACGGAAATTTTGTAGTCAAGACGAATGCAGGGTTAATGTTAATAACCGTTCCATAATCCATGTTCCATAATACATTGAGAACGTAAAAAACTTGTATTTCTTTAAATGTCATTTAGTAACCGTATTAGGTACTTATAAAATAATAAAATTTATTTGAATTTTAACCCTTTTAACCCTGAAGATCATGGATTACACAGCCCTGCAAATTTGGACTTTTTTTGTGCAAATAAGATGGGTCCAGGTGTTTCCGAAGGCATTTTGCGCTCTGAACATTTTACGCGCTGAACACGAATCTGGGTTCAAAAACTTTCCATCACGTCAGGTTTTGGAGAAAAAGCGGGTTGAAACCCCTAAAAATAGCGTTTTTGTCCATTTTTGAAAAATTGTAGAGCTAAACACTGACAGTTGATATTTGCTCTTTAAAATGAGCCCAAATACAAATTGATTGCCTTCAATATTCGGTTCTGATAAGTTGTCATTGTTTTTTCATCTGTAAACAACAAATTTCGTCGAATATATTACTACGAGCGAGTTTTAATTAAAAAAATTTCATCATTTAATGAGTCTTCAATGTAGTCGGTATATTTTTGAAATATTTCGCACAATATTTTCCAAATATTTCCATAAATACTGCTACCCTAACTACTTGAGTTTTGTACGCTATATTTTTTTTTTTTTTTGGTATTTTCCATGTTATGGGACCGATTGAAACAAATGTATAAATTTTTTAAACAAAAAATAATTATTTATTAAAACCATAAAATGTAAAGTTTAATTCATTCATTTAACTATTTTACATACATACATAATTGGTCATTACAACCCTTCAGTCAGGATTACGACCTAGCTTCTCACACCACTTATGTTGTGTGCGTTAATTTTTATACATGAGTGGAGGGACCTACAGTTTAAAGTCGACTCCGAACGACAGTTTTTTGAGAAGCTTTTCATGGCAATTTTAATACTCTCAGAGTTTTTGCCAGAAATCTGCTGAGAGGAAGT
Organism: Sarcophaga caerulescens; assembly: GCA_927399465.1. Classification (NCBI taxonomy): domain Eukaryota; kingdom Metazoa; phylum Arthropoda; class Insecta; order Diptera; family Sarcophagidae; genus Sarcophaga; species Sarcophaga caerulescens. Next base: position 76,990,199 of record OV656872.1, on the reverse strand, counting down.
CGCCGAAGCAATATTTTCATAATTTCGTTTTGATGTCTGACCTGGGATTCGAACTCGGGCCTTCAGTCCAATAAGCCAACACACTACCTACTAGACTACAGCGACTTCAACTATTTTAGAACACTAAAAACTTAATAAAATAGTGACCAGTATAGTTTCGTGCTACGTTAAAAGTTGGGATCAATATTGAGTAACATCACCTTTGCCATTGATAACTGCAACGACCCGACTGTGCATGGAGTCTATCAAGTCTAGGCATTCTTGAAGAGTAATGCAATCCCATATTTCCTGTATCTTTCTTTTAAGACCAGATATGGTTGTTTTGGGATCACCTCTAAACCGCCTTTTCATAATAGATCAGACCGACTCGATAGCATTCAAGTCTTTACTTGACGACGGCCACTCTAAAACATTGATGTTATTATCCTGGAGCCATTTTTTCGTAGTTTTAGAGGTATAAGCAGGAGCTCCGTCTTGCTGAAACATGTATTCGTCAAAAGTAACTAAACTTGGTACTTATGGGACTATTATAATTTTCTAAAATATTTATGTACCGCGAAGCATTTACCCTTGATTCAATAAAACATAGTTGCCCCAAGCCCTTTGCGGACATGCAACCCCATATCATAATGCTCCCAGGAAACTTGACCGCACGCTTGAGGCAGTCTCTATGATAAGCTTCACTTTTCCTTCTTATTACTTCACTGCGCGTATTTCCTACTGATATGTCAAATTTAGACTCGTCGCTAAAAATTATGGATTGCCATTGTTTGCAAGTCCAGGCTTGCCACTCTCTTGCCCATAATAGCCGCTTTTTCTTTTGTGTTGCAGTTAAGTGTTGCAGCCGTACGAAACTCAAGTTGCTAGTAGTAGTAGTATGTATGTACATTATATACTAAGAACACACTATTAGTTTTAGGGCCATTATTACAACTTGCCGTTAAACTGGGGTTTAATTAAAGGTAGATTTAGATAAAGGGAACTTTAAAGTTACCTTTTACTTATTTTCGTTATTACAACTTACAAATAAAATAAGATTAACTTTTTCCAAAAATATGGCAGTGCCGGAGCAATGTCGATAACACTGCTCAATTAATCATGTTTTTTTTAAACATAGTGGCAACGAGGGGCTTCGTTTTTTTTATTATATATGCTCATTTTGTTTATATTTGAAGTTACCATATTGAAAATAATATTTAATAAGGCAAGTTCAAACATAAACTTAACTTTAAAAGTTACCGGTGGGATGGGAGGATCATTAGCTTAACGCTCACTTCTACCTTATTGTCCACTTATAATAATGAAAAACAGTTTATCTGCCCGTTAAAATCCTCCCTTTAGTTAACGGCAAGGATGTCATATAATACTGAATTATATTCTAAGAATTTACAGTGCAGTCTTTGAAGTGAGTACTTCGTTTGTGCTCATTTTGTTTCTCTGTGGAATTTTCAAGAAACCAAAAAATTTGGGGAAATGGTGGTATACAACCAAATCCGACTACCGATGGAGTTTTGTAACGGAAACTTGAATAAACAGATATTTTACGGTACAATAAAGAATTTTACTCTTATCAGGATTTGAAATGAAATTTTTAATGTCTAATCATATGAAGTTCATTTTACAATTAAGTGAACAAAGAGACCCATAAGAAGACCAGCGTAGAGGGACCCGTTCACATGAACTGGAATTTTTCATTAAAAAAAAGCACTTGGAATTGTCAATAATTTCAATAAATTTCTATGGTATCTTTTTGTAAAACTATTCAAAATCCATTCAACCGGTTTAAAAGAAAACTAATTAAACTAATTAATGCATATTCGATAGGCTAGGAAGTGTTAATCATTTAATTGAATGTCAACTTGAAATTTTGTTAATTGTACTACAACATACATTTCAGCTAATAAATGATGAACATATAAACACCATTGTACAAGAATACAAAGACGCAATGAAGTGCTCTAAAATGTTGATCAGTGTAACAATCAAATGAGCCAAAAGTATGTCTTCTTCAAATACTCTTTCAATGTCAAGTCTTTCGTTTACAATTGTGTTTCGATTCGAATAAGTTGCTGACTGCCCTACTCTAAATATATTATACAATATACATACATATGTACATACGTCACAATAATTCATTCATAACAATTGTTTGTAAATTTAACAACAAGTACTCCACATACACATACATACATATGTAGTTTGAGTGCCCATAATACCGTTGCCCTAAGCGATAACAGGTGAATATTTAATACGAATACAATTGCATGAATAAAGAGCATTACACTCACCTGTGACAATAGTTGACATGTGAATAAGACAAGAAAATTTTGTTAATTTTGTATAAAAAGCTGTCGATTGTACCATTTCTTATCACAAGTCAATTTGCACTCAATTCAATCAGATACATTTTCAGGTGTTGTCACTAAATCAATCTTATCGAAATGGCATTCAAGGTATGAGATTGTAAACAAACTACTAATAAGAAAAGGATTAACGAAAACTACAAAGATTGTGGCTATAAGAGTACCATTTGGATTATACTCATATTTATTTTCTTTTTAATTTTCTTTAGTTCGTTGCTGTCTTTACTTTACTCGCTGTTGCCAATGCTGGCTTCCTTCCATCCGCTCAAGTATACCATACAGCGCCAGCTGCTGTTGTTAAGACCTTAGCTCCAGTAGCTCATTATGCTGCCCAACCCGTATTGGCTAAGGCTGTCGAAGAATACGATCCTCATCCTCAATACAAATACGGTTACAATGTTCAAGACAATCTGTCCGGAGACTCCAAGAGCCAAGTTGAGGAACGTGACGGTGACGTTGTACGTGGTGAATACTCTTTGATCGATGCTGATGGTTACAAACGCACCGTTCAATACACTGCTGATCCCATCAATGGTTTCAACGCCGTCGTCAACCGTGAACCTCTTGTTAAGGCCGTAGTTGCTCCCACCGTTGTTAAGACTGTTGCTCCAGTTGCCCACTATGCTGCTGCCCCAGCTTTCGTTAAGACTGTAGCTCCTGCTTACGCCACATATGCTGCTCCATCTGTAGTCAAGACTGTAGCTCCTGCTTACGCCACATATGCTGCTCCATCTGTAGTCAAGACTGTAGCTCCTGCTTACGCCACATATGCTGCTCCATCTGTAGTCAAGACTGTAGCTCCTGCTTACACCACTTATGCTGCTCCATCTGTAGTTAAGACTGTAGCTCCTGCTTACACAACTTACGCTGCTCCATCTGTAGTTAAGACCGTAGCTCCAGCCTACACTACTTATGCCGCTCCCGCTACATATGTTGCCCATCACTAAATGCCCATTTCGTTAATTCATTGTGACTACTAATGACTATTTATATTATTGTATTGTTGATTTAATAATAAATTAAAAATATTAAAGAAAAAAATCATATAAAAGCATTGTTTCTTCATTCATTCTATCATAGATTTGATTTCGATGAACATGGTATTGATGTAAAGTGTCATTGATTTTTAAAGTAACGAGAAAAAATTTTCTTCAACATTTAGCATACGATTTCAATTTGATTATAAACCAGCCACAGAATATAATTAAATTCATTAGTTATAGTCACGATACTTTACCCACCAAATAATGCAATGATTCATCAAAGAAGGCCTGTGTGGGTAACACGAGCAACGAATATCATAGGAAAGACATGCAACACCACCCCTCCTAGAATAGGCCATCTTCCTATTTACAAATTTTCGACCTTCATTACCGAATATTTTGATACATACTTTATGTTTTATTTAATTTAACAGAAGACCTGAACCAATGTAACTTCCCACGTACTGCGGAACACAGAGATGGAAATGTAATGTTTTGGGGGCTCAAAAAAAAAATAATGTTCTCAGCCTCCTCGATTCCAGACTTATTTAGTACAATAAAATATTTGAGGCCCAATATAAAAACTAAAGTGAGTGCCCTGGTAGTCTAGTGGGTAGTGTGCTAGACTATTAGCGTGAGGGTCGTGGGTTCGATTCCCACCAGAGACTCTGGTCTGTTACACTACACCGAGCACATGGTCGAAGTTACTCAGCTCGTATATAATTAAACATAATTTTTAATTGTATTGTTATTTATAAATAAATAAATAAAAACTAAAGTGTTTAAATATCACGTAAATGGTGTAGTGGGCACATAGAGACCCATACCTGCAGTTTTCACTATTTTTTCTTTATATGGTACATATCCATAAAGAAAAATATTTTAATTTGTAACAAAAATCTAGATTTCAATCTTTACCTATAAGTTGAACAATTTATTTGTATGGAAACACAAATAATTTCGAGTTGTTGCCTATTGTATGAATAGGTATTCGTCTGAAATCGTTCGTATTATAGTAAAAGGGGATTAAGTTAACAACAATAATTTTTTTTTTTATTTTTTGTTCAAAAATTTAATAGGTAGTATCCAGCTGTCTGATAATATTACTTATTCCCGTGGGTACAGAGCACTGTAGAATGTGAATTGCACTCAACTTCATAAAAAATACTGCTGGGAAAATACTTCCACATAAAGATAGTTCACCGCTTCCGTACTACTGCCAGTCTTAGACCCATCCAAACTACTTGGGGACGGAGTTTTTTGCCTTGCGATTTTCCAGGTCATGATGCCTTCCAAAGAATTTCGTGCTCAACTTGTTTTCTAACCATTATTCTAATTCTATTCTCTATGGCTCTGGCCCAATAAAAAATAGTGAGCTTCTAGTGCAGGGATTACCATTTCATAGCACAATTGTGCGGAGAGAATTCACTCATATTGCTTATGCTCTTTTGTTTATTTGTCGATCAGACTGCGACAAGCACACATGCCAGCGGATGCTGTATTATTTTTTTTAGGTTTACACTCAAAAAATATTTTCTTACATGTTCTTAAAACACTTTTAATAGTTTTAATACTCAAGTAAATAATTAAGATGATATGGAAAGAGAACAACTTTTTTATAGACATAAATCAATATATTGGAAAAATTAAAAGGTTGGTTATTAGCAGGAGAGGAAATTTATGAATCAAAATTAATATCCAGAAAATATGTGAAAAACATTACCTAATTATTAAGTCAAAGATGTATTACTATATGTATGTATGTTGTTGAAATGAAAATCAAAATAAAGTATATTACTAACATTTTTCTATGACTGTAAGCCCTCAACTTATATTCTCTCTCTTACTCACTAATACACAAACAAAATATTTTTGGTAACCTCTGTTCTAGTGATTGATAGCCCCTTGCTGTTGGAGGTATGTCGCCTACATAGTCCGATGAACAACACACAGACAATTTCATTAAAGGTGAGAAGATCTCCCCTTTCGGGCGACGTCTGATTGGTGTGAGACTTATTATTTCGTCCTTCTTCAGGCTTTTGATATGTACTCAAGAATATGGTATTAGTGGGTCTCTAAGTGGCATTTATCAATATTAGTACTTTTCAGTACTAAAAAGAAATAAACATAGGCCAAGTGGACGTTGTCTTTTAAAATAACCGTAAAGTAATGACGTCATCGAACCACTCTTGGTGAGCTATATTGCATCGATTTTGCGAGTTAAAGATTCTAACGACATATTTTACTATGTAATCATAAATTTTATTACGAATAAGTAGGACACAAGGAAAATTTTGCTAAAAGCTTAGATGGGAAAACAGAAATAGAAACGAAACAATAACACGGTGCGAGAGGGAAAATACACCCGAGCAACTGCATGGTCCAAGCTATTCACTAGGTTGAGTAGAACTCAAAAAATTTTTTTTATATTTCTCGAACCCTTCAAACTTGTTTTATTTGACAAAAACGGATTTTTTTATCTTTGCACACAAAATTATTGATTACACAAATATGTTTCAACCTATTTTAAAAATCCAAAGTTTTTTGCAAAGGGGATAGATGAGCCTTTAAAATGGTATACATAAAAGTTTTTTTTTTTTCCCAAACTTATATGTTATGAGCTTTGATGGGGTAAACTTGGAAAATATTATTTTTTTCTTACTTTTCAAGTTTAGTTATAATTAATTGCAAAATTTAATCAAAAAATATGAAATAAGAGATGACTTTCTGATAGTACATTATCTTGTGAAGAGATTGACCCTTCGTTCGTTCAAATCGGACAATAATTACCGAAGTTATTACATATTTAAATATTACGAGTATAACAGTCGTGTTATATTTTTTATAGATGTCATCTTATTAAATGAACTTTCAGTTCAAAAATTTTCAAAAATTTTGATGGATCTTGATTGTTTATCTTAAAATTTGTCAATTTCACGTTTGCATGACTACCAGAAGTTGAACAATATTTAAGTAAAGAGAAATAATAATATTTGCAAAAATCGGTTCAGAAATGTTTGTGTAATCAATAAATTTTGTGCGCAAAGTCCAAAAAAAACAGTTTTTGTCAAATAAAACAAGTTTGGAGGGTTCGAGAAAAATAAAAAAAAGTATTTTTGAGTTCTACGCAACTATCTGAATAGGAGATACGATTTTATTAAAAGCGGAAGAAAGGGCATGAGCGGCAGTGGCAACAACTACAGCCTTAACAAGAGGTTCACAGTTGGAACAATTGATGGGATTAGCAGGATATTGAACAGTGCTTTTGTAACTACCAGCATCGATCAAAGATGTAATGCCATCACGTTCTTGTACATGGCTCTTGGATTGATCAGACACGGAATCTTTTACATGGTTGCCGTATTTATATTGACTATGGGGATTGAATTTATCATCGACCTTGTTCAATGCAGGTGCTATAGTTTTTACCACAGTGTAGTGTAAACTTGTGTAGCAGGAGAACCAGGGCAGACTTGAGTGGCGGACACGAGACTAGCATTGGGAACAGCGATAAACAACAGTAAACTATACATAGTTAGAGTGGTAAAATTTTAGTTTAAATGTCTTTTCAAGATTTAAAATTTTACTAAAATTGTGAACACAAAATTTAATATTCTTTCTGTCAAATTCATTGACCTTTATTTGGTCACATTTTCTCAGGTCATGACGGCTAATCATTTCGAGAAAGACACAAAAGTCTCTGCATTCAATAAAGCTTTATACTCTCAATTAATAATAAAACAAAGTGCGTTGTCAAGTGCTGTTTAGATACGGTTTCGTACTCTATTATTAAATGGCGCTCTATTAGACGTGGCAATGGGCGTGTATGGCAATGGTAAATAAATTTCGTATGTTTTCTTTACACATATTTTTCAATTAAATCTCTTTTAAACTTGAATTCTTTTCTGTTTAATTATTTCAATTTATGTTTACCTGTATCTAATTGTTAAAATAAAAATAAACAAATTCTTTGAGGGCCTATTAACCGAGATTATGATTCGTAAATGAGAAATTTTTTTTTCGATTTAAAAACATTAATATTAAATAGGTCTTGATAAATTTTGGTAAATTAATAATTATAAGGGCCATTATTACAACTTGCCGTTAAACTTGGGTTTAGTTAAAGGTACCTTTAGCTAAAGGGAACTGCAAAGTTACCTTTAACTGATTTTCGTTATTACAACTTACAGATAAAATAAAATCGAAAATATGGCAGTGCCGGAGCAAAGTCAATAAAACTGCTCAATTAAACAAGTTTTTTTGCACAAAGTTTTTTTTAACAAAGTTTTTTGCCATATCGAAAATAGTATATGATATGGAAAGTTCAAAAATAAAGTGACCTTTAAATATTAAAGGTAGGATGATCTTCCCTTTAGCTTAACGATCACTTCTATCTTATTGGGTACTCATAATAATGAAAAACAATTTATCTGCCCGTTAAAATCCTCCCTTTAGTTAACGGCAAGTTGTAATAATGGAACTAAATAACACAGCCCTACATGGGTTTTCCGAAGGCATTTTGCGCGCTGAACACGAATCTGGGTTCAAAAAGAGAAAAAGGGGGTTGAAACACCTAAAAATAGCGTTTTTGGCCATTTTTGAAAAATTGTAGAGCTAAACACTGACGTGCTAGAACCATCGCTATTGTCAGAAATTAACAATTGATCTTAGCTCTTTAAAATGAGCCCAAAGCCATATTGATGGCATGCACCCTTAAAGTAGGGGGTGGGTTTTTTGTCAAGGGGTGCAAGAGAAAAAGAAACACATTACGGAGGTCCTTAAAAATTAATCAGATTTACTTGAAAATTGTTACTCAGGGGTTTTTGGGGTCGCTGATTACAGATCTTCATTCAGATTTAAAAAATTCAGAATGGCGGATCCAATATGGCGGTAACAATTTTCAAGTAAATCCGATTCGTTTTTATAAACCTCGACCGCCATATTGGATCCGCCACTTTGAATTTTTTAAATCTGAATTTTTTTTGATTCAATTTCATATTTCTTTAAAAAGCAGTTAAAATATATTTATCTAACAATTTGTTTAATATGATCTTTCCTTTAATTTAACTTTATAAAGTCATTAAGTTTCAAGGGAGTGTTAATAAGAACCTGACTTTTTGAAATTCACGGCTGTTAACTGTATACTGCTCCTGTCAAAATTTTAACATTCTCCACCATGTAGTTTATATTTGACAGCTATTGTTCACAGGCTATCGAGTGATTCAGAAAAAAAAAACGACTCGGCGGAGACATTTAACTCCAAGTATGTATGTAATCATTTTATAAACACATCCATTCTGATTACCTCGACAAATTTTATTTTTTAAAAGTGATCCAGTAAGTGAAGAAATGTTGGCGAAAGTATATAAAGCTCTAAGAAGACTACATTGGAAAATAAAATTTAAAAAACCCGTTATTTTACAGTTACAATTATTTTTTTTTCCTTTGTAATGCTTCTAAGCAATGTGAATACTTTGTCCGAATTAAATGATACTATCGGTATTTACAACAAATAGTCCCTTAGACAATGTTAGGCATCACAACTACCGAATTGGATTCTATATATCCGAAGTAGGGCATAATTAGCTATTAAAATATGAGGACTACAAACAATATAAATATTTTCAGACCGCATTCAACACCAACCTTTGATTGTCTTTCGGACAGCAACCAAGGGCCATTATTACAACTTGCCGTTAACTAAAGGGAGGACTTTAACAGGCAGATAAATTGTTTTTCATGATTATAAGTGGACAATAAGGTAGAAGTGAGCGTTAAGCTAAAGGGTGTGATGCTACCGGTAACTTTTAAAGTTAAGTTTATGTTTGAATTTGCCATATTATATGTTATTTTCAATATGGCAATTTCAAATATAAACAAAATTAGCATATACAACAACAAAACGAAGCCAGTCGTTGCCACTGCGTTTAAAAAAAAAACTCGTTTAATTGAGCAGTGTTATCGACATTGCTCCGGCACTGCACATATTTTTGAAAAAGTTAAATTTATTTTATCTGTAAAGGTAGGTACTCCGTTCATATTTGCGAAAAATTATGGTTTTTTCATGCGAAAATTTTGATGTGCAACAAATGTAGTCTATCTCGCGATTTTGGAAAATTTGTCGGTTTTATTGCTTGAAAGTATGCATCATTGCTTTAAATGCGTAAACAAAAAACATATGTTTTTGAAAGCTGAAAATAAAATAAAAATTCAATAACAAATTTTAATAATATAAACTATTCGGCGTTGCGGTTACTGTGCAGCTAATGGCACCTATCCCAAATAAGTTTTTGTTTTTTTTACAGCTACTATCAGTAACCGCTTATCCGTGCCGTTAAATTTTTCATTTTTTGATAATTTGAAATTTTTTCCATTTTTCTGGCTCAACAAATAATAATTTATGAATTTATGAAAAACAAATGAAATGTGATCAGCTGTTTGTATTAATTTCGTGTGAAAGAAGTGCACCTTATGTTATTTCGTAAGTTGGAAACGAAGTTGCCAGATAAATTTCACAGCGTTTTTCACAATAAGAACAGAGTAATGCTTTTGCGAAATTATTTCGCAAATATTTCGTACGAAATATTTTATATGTAGTTTGACAGCATTTCGCACGAAATTTTGAACAGAGTACCTAGCTTAAGTTGTAATAACGAAAATAAGTTAAAGGTACCTTTACAGTTCTCTTTAGCTAAAGGTACCTTCAACTAAACCCAAGTTTAACGGCAAGTTGTAATAATGGCTCTTAATATAATAAGTTTTACTACCACCACCTAAAAAATGCAAAAGCTGGACTAAAGTTAATCCTGGATTTAGACTGGACGGTATAGGTCATTATCCTAAAAAAAGAAACTGAAAAATCCCCCCAAAAATTGTGTAAAACGAAGTCGCTACATTTGTGAGAAATGTGAAGAACCGATATGCCCGGAATGTATGAAATCATTTCACACCTAAATTGCCATTAACGCTCAGTGGCCACAAATGTGGACGTTAGTCATTTTTGTGAATTTATATTGTTTTCCTGTTTTTTTTTTTTTTGCTTTCCTAATTCCTATTAAAATAAAATTAATTAATTTAAAAAAAATAAAAACAAAATTCAATCATTTCTTGGTCACCATTAAAAAATCGTCCCTGAAGAGGTTAAAAGTGAATTGCTTCAATTTATAGAATAAGAAAAATTTGCAAATTTTTTTATAGAGAAGACATCCATCCCTTCTACACTTTAGAATAAGACGCTCTATTTTTATTATACTTTTAAAATGTTTAAATTTGTTACGAGCGAGAGTGAAAATCCAATTTATAAATGAAATATTAGGTAAATAAAGCTTCAAAGGTGATTAAATCGACAGAGTTTTTTAATCTTCGCTTGTGTTTGCCCATGTGATTAAAAAGGGCTATGATTGCTTAAGCACATTTCCGTTTAAATATACATATTTAAACATGTAACACACAAATAAAAAAAAAAAACAACATTTAATGACAAAACATTTAAGTAATCTATGAAAACCAGTTCAGTAAAAAGTGTTAAAACTTTTTATTGGTTTTACTTACCTATCAATGCAGAAGGTAATTGAAGAAAAAACCAAACAAAAATTCAACTATAAAAACTACAGCAAAAAGAGTTTTAAACAACAGAAATCATTTGTTTATTCGACAAGTAACACACACTTAACGGTCACACATTTCAAACTAATCAAAATGGCATTCAAGGTATTGAAATGATCCAAGAAAAACCAAATACTTTTTAAAACGCCCATTGTCTTAAAGTGGCTCAATTATATTTTGTTTTGATAATTTCAGTTTGTTGCTGTCTTCGCTTTGCTCGCTGTTGTCAATGCTGGCCTTCTTCCAGCTGCCCAGGTTTATCATGCTGCACCAGCTGCTCAAGTAGCCCACTATGCTGCTCAGCCCATTTTGACCAAGGCGGTTGATGAATACGATCCCCATCCACAATACAAATACGGCTACAATGTGCAAGACAACATTTCGGGTGATTCCAAGAGCCAAGTTGAAGAACGTGACGGTGACGTTGTACGTGGTGAATACTCTTTGATCGATGCTGACGGTTACAAGCGCACCGTTCAATATACTGCTGACCCCATCAATGGTTTCAATGCTGTTGTCAACCGTGAACCTCTTGTTAAGGCCGTAGTTGCTCCCACCGTTGTTAAGACTGTTGCTCCAGTTGCCCACTATGCTGCTGCACCCGTTGCCCACTATGCCGCTGCCCCAGCTTTCGTTAAAACCGTTTCTCATGCTCCATCCTATACCACCTATACCGCTCATCACTAAATCCTATTTTGATACATATTTTTCAACAGTGACTTATCATCAGTAACATAATACTCTTGTTATTTAATTTATAATTAATAAAATATTTGAAAATTCTCTATCGAAATTAAGAATTCATATCTTTTCTCAGCACACTCTTCTTAACTTATTCTTTCACAGAGGATTCACGTAAACACCTCCCCTGCCAAGGAGGTTTTAAACCAAGCCTTTCTACATAATACCATACTTTCATCGGCTAATAACATCATAAATCACAGTGTATCCTTTAATCTCAGAAGAAACAGATAACCACTGCTATGACATTGTATGTGTGAGGAAGTATCGCATAAATTTTAAATAATAACACAACCCTCGAAAACTCCTTGTACAACTGCATATACCCTAAAGTCTTTAAAAACCCATAATGAAAATATGCCATATATGTTACGCGACGGTTATAGTTAAATGATTAATAGACTGAAAAATACTAAAAAAAATAGACCTCTAAAACCGAATAAAATATCAAGGTCAAGGGCATGCAAAGATCTCCCCGGCTGCTCAAATCAAAGTGGTTCTCAACCCGTATTCTACGACGCGTAAGCATATAAACACAGCCTGCATGCCACCAAAAAAAAAAATACCCTAGACTGTGTAAATGAAAAGAGGAAAAAAAAATAATGTTAGATGCGAAAGTAACCAAATAAAGACGAGCCGAAACGACCTGACGGTTAGGTGTCATTCCCGCCTAGGGCATAAGTTCCCTCCCAGTGACAAAGTCACACACCATGACAGACGGACGCCCTAATCGAATACTACATCTGTCCCTAAAATAACCACGTGCCTCTTACCCATATGTAGTGCGTCCCACATTTATAAAATCACTTTTATTCCACTTTAAATATCTCGTAAAATTACATGGTGCGACAGTCAAAATACACCCAACTAAACCAGTTGAGCCAGAGTAGAACTCAAATATATTTTTTAATATTTCTCGAACCCTCCAAACTTGTTTTATTTGACAAAAGCGGTGTTTTTAATCTTTATTACCAAAATTATTGATTCCTTAAATATTGTTTAACCTATTTTCAAAATATAAAGTTTTTTGAAAAGGGGAGAAATGAGCCTTTAAAATGGTATACACGAATATATGGTTCAAACTTACGTGTTACGAGTTTTGACCGGCTAAACTTGGAAAATATGATTTTTTTCTCATTTTTTCAAGATTACCTATTTTTAATTGCAAAATTTAATTAAAAAATATAAAATAAGTGATGATAATAATAATTGCGGTAATTTTTGTCCGATTTGATCAAAAAAGTGTCAATCTTTTCACAAGATAATGCGCTTTAAGAATGTTACCACTTATTTTATATTTTTTAATTAAAGTTTGCTGCTATGAACGGACTAACTTGAAAAAATATGAAAAAAAAATCGAGTTTGTCAAGTTTACCTAAGCATACCTCATTGAGTATACATATATAGTATGTATACCGTTTTAAAGTCCATCTCTTCTCTTCCTAAGAACGCTTAAATTTGTGACATTGGTTCAGAAATGTTGAGTAATCCAGAAATTTGTGCGTAAAGTCCAAAAAAACAGTTTTTGACAAATAAAACAAGTTTAGAGGGTTCAAGAAATATAAAAAAATATTTTTGAGTTCTACTCAACAAAACTAACACCTACAACCTACACTTTATCATTAGCTAGGTGTATTTCATTTTTTTATAGTCGCATAGTGTTATTGATTTAAACCGATTCTTTGAATAAGAATTGCTGTGATTTACTACGTCGTTCTACTTAAATATAATTCTCTTTGTGAAAACTTGTGTTGAATTTTAATCTCCGCAGTCTAGTAGGTAATGTGTTGGATCAGACATCTTCAACAAAACGAAATATGAAAAAATATTTCTTTGGCGACTTCCTCTCAGCAGATTTCTGGCAAAATCTTTGAGATTAATGGTGTTTTCTTTTCTAAAAAGAAAATGTCACCCTCTTATAAGGTGCATTAAAAAAATTTTTGACCAACCCTGTTGTAATGTCATTTTTTATTTGAGAAGAACATAACACAAATATTAAAAAGGGTATGCCCTGTGTTTACCACTTATTAAGAAAATGAATGAGGAAATGCCAATTTGTTCAAAGGTGTTGCCAGATCGCTAATTTTTCGACTTCATTTTTTGCACGCTTTTTTTATAACAAAAAAAATATTTTAACACTGTTCTAACATTGAATGCAATTTTTTATACTGCTGATCATGTAGCTTTAATAATGTAATATTTCCTTAAGATTACTCCACAAAACAATGTAAAAATTAACTTCAAATTGGATAACAACACCAGGCGACTTTTTTTAAATTTCATCTGGTAGCCATATAAATAAACAAAAGTCATCTGATTTACAGGGCATTAGCAGCACTTTCGATTTATACAGGGCATAAAATGCAATGCCCTCCACCATTGGCAAGTGCGAATTATTTAGAATAAAACATACCACCCTTTTAAAAAGCGAAACATTTTTAAGAAACAAACGCAAAATTGCATTTTGCGTTAATAAAATGCAAATTTTTTGGTAGAAAAGAAAACACCATTAGAGATTAAATAAATTGCCATGAAAAAATTCTCAAAAATCTCCACTCATTTGTAAAATTAACACACACACCGATTTAATGACCTGACTTATTCTGATGGTATTGCGTTGATTTCCACGAAACGATAACATATACAAGATCAACTAAATAGGTGCTGAAATGTACCATTTGATAATCAACGTAGCAGTTATATTCTTTTCGATAATAACCCTGCTGAAGAAGTGCAAAGTTTTCCTTATCACACACATAATTGGTCATTACAACCCTTCAGTCGACCTAGCTTCTCACACCACTTATGTTGTGTGCGTTAATTTTATCCATAAGTGGCGGAACCTACAATTTAAAGTCGACTCCGAACGACAGATTTTCGAGAAGCTCTTCATGGCAATTTTATTTACTCTGAGTTTTTGCCAGAACAACAGATTTCTGGAGAGTAAGGAAGAGGAAGTCGCCGAAGAAATATTTTTTTACATTAGTTCGTTTTGATGTCTGACCCGGGGGGTTTGAACCGAGGCCTTACGTCTAATAAGCCGACACACTACCTACTAGATGACAGCGACTATTTTCCTTATCTTCGTAGCCAAATAACCCCAGATGATGGTGCCAAAAATAATATCGAGGTTCGATTAGCGTATTTACAGAAGCAAAACATGACTTGTGTTATGCATATGGTACCTACAAATCGGAACCTTACAGAAAATGCAGGCAAACGCCCATTGCAACGTAGATGAAATTGTGGAGGTCGTCATACAATATTGCAAAAATGGTCCTCGACTGGCGAAGAAGTTTGTTAAATTCAAAAAATTTTGTGCTGTTCGCACGAAAGCAATTAATAATAATAAATAATTTTATTAAAATTTCTAAATGACGTACATACAGTATTCCCCGAATGTAAGCACCCTATATGTAACAAACCCCCACTTAATAACAAGAAACTTATGCAGTCTTAATTTTTGCTTCAAAATATACTGAATCTATTTCGATAAAAAAATTCCGCTTTTAAGCATTCTTCGCTTATAAAGGCGATAATTTCTACTTTATACTTTAAATTTACTTAAAGGAATTTGTTAAAATGCACCCCTTTTCTTTCAAATATTGGTCCTGTTCACTAGCTCCCTCGTACATGTGGTGGCTAAACGGTTCTATTAAGTCATCGGATTATGCTGACAAAATAGTAACACTTGAGTCATTGGAAACCAACATTCAGAAGTAAAAAATTGGACAGCGCAATACAATTCCTTATAGTATCATTCTCCTAAGGCAGAGGCAACGCAATCTCAGATAATTGATTACTGATAGAAAATATATAATCCACCAATGTACCCCATCTTTTACTACTAATCTGGCTTGGTGCGGGTCTCGAGTAAATCAAGGACCAGAATTTCTGCCTAGTTAATGTTTTAGCAATTTCAAGAAATCTGGGGGCTCGGCATTTAACAACTTTGTTCACCGCACCGAGTTGTAAAAGATGATAAAAGTCTTTTCCGAACAGCCTCGTATACGAAGACAGCACTGTCAATAAGACAAATAGAATTTTATTAGTTTGAATGAAACGATGGTATTTGTTTTCAGATACAAGATTTCGATGCAAGAATTCTTCGCTTATAAGCACTATCTTTTTTTAAAAGTGCTTATATCCGCTGAATATATTAATTTAAACAAACTGCCTCACTGGCTAAACTGATACGAAAAAATATAAGTACAACAACAAAATTATAACCTTAGTAATTCTGATATTTGGCCAATTTGCTTATTTAACTTTTATTTTACAATTACAATTCAATATATTTGTTGTAATATTTCAATTATTGGAATAAATTGTTTGGGCCAAATTTTAAAATGACTCTGACATCTTTTTCTTTCAAAGTTTGACATGATACACGTTAGAGAGCTTTGCATTTTTTGACGTTATATATTTCCTAATGTTTCAAATGAAACAAGAACATTTTCATGATCATTTCAAATGAGCCGTCCTGCGGTCACAAATAATATTTTTTTGTTTTTTTTTTTGCTGTATTTGGTAACATTGAGAGGCCACGAAAGCTCGTTTTAACTTTCACTTTGAGCATATTTAACTTAAAAGGATTTCTAAAATTAATAAAAAACTAGGAAAAAAATAAACTTTTACACATTTTTTCTATGAAGAACACAAATAACACGGTGCGACAATGAAAATACAACAGAGTAACTACATAGTCCACGTTGTTCAGTTAGTTGACCTATGTAGCTTCTCACACCACTTAAGTTGTGTTTGTTTAATTTTATACATGAGTGTTGGGACCTACAGTTTAATGTCGACTCTAGGGTTGGCAATCCCGCTCTATATTTTCAATACCGGGATTTCGGGATTTCATTTACCTAGTCCCGGGATCCCTGGATTTATCACGGATTTTAAAAAATTTGTTCTTGAAAGATATTAACATATTATTTCAATAAAATTAATAACATGACACATCCAAAAATAGGATTATAAGAAAGAATTTATTAAATTATAAGAAAATTAATTTTATTTTTAATTTTACACATTTTTAAATTAATTATAAAGAGTTGTTTTTATAGATATATACTCTTTTGTTGATCAAGTGCGATAAGTTATTATTTTTTATTATTTTTAAAATACGTTTTGAGGAAGCACAGAGCATCCAAAGTTTCATCGCTCAAACGACTTCTTATTTTAGTTGCGAAAAATCCAGCTGCAGAAAAAGCACGTTCAGACTCTACACTGGCTGGCTTAATAGTCATTAAAAAATCGTATGCACTTTGCAAAAAGTCACCACGTGTTCCTCCATTTTCGAGCAAGAGCATTTCTCTCTGAATTTTTACAGACAACGTCTCACATCGAATTGCTATCCTCGGTAAATTTGCTTTTTTTATAGCTTCATTGAGCTCGTCTGAAATGTTTAAAGGTTCTTCAAGAGAACAAGAAAGAGATTCAGATGGAAGCTCAGAAGAATCTGAAACAATTTCGAAAGGTGCCTTATCTGAATCAGAAGGTGTACCTTCTGACTCAGAAGCTATTAGAAGTGATGTAGCTGGACTTGAAGCATTTAGTCTTTCGATTAACTCAACTATTAATTTGCGACATTTTATTTAAGAAGGAACCGTTACGAACTCTGTTTCGGATTCGGACTGAACATTTGTTCTACCATTGTGCAGATACTGAAGTGCCCTACTGAAATCTGTTTTCCTTTGTTGCATACGAAGGATGAGGGCTGAATGTAGTTTTTGACTTATAACGTTGTTAGCATCTTTAAGTTTTTTTAACATAAAATTTATGGCAACATCGGTTGTGAACAGATTAGCATCCCGACGGCAAAGTGCGTCAACTGTTGCTTTAACTGGGACAAGAGCACTAATGATTGCGGATACCATATTAATCTCATCTTTGGATAAAGCAAAATATTCACCTTCAGGTGGACCTATGTCTATTAATGCCTTTTGTATACAATTTCTTAATAAATAAAGACGTTCCAGCATTAACAAAAGGCTGCTCCACCTAGTTTTACAGTCTTTTATTAGAGTTAGTTGCTTACCAAATTCAGCCGTAACATACTTTTGCAAGACATCGTTTTTTGTTGGCGATCGTTTAAACATCACTATTAATTCTCACACCTTCTTGATCACTGCACCGCAATTGACCTCAGTAATATCACATTGGTATCCTCCATGTCTATGGCCATAATAGAGATCAACCAATTCTTCGTTGCCAGAAAAATTCTCATCCTCGTTACTCTCTGAAAAATCGTCTTCCTCTTCTGGTTCTTCACCTTCGTGGTATTGCTCATCTGTTTCTCTTTGTAAATCATGCTTTTCATATAGCACGTCAATTACCGCCAGTTGGACACCATGGGCAAAGCATAACTGTTGATTTACAGGTAATAATATGCCAACTTTTTTCATGACACTTGCACCGTCTGTCATAATACCAACTATATATTTTCTCAAGTTAAGTCCATATACTGCAAGCTTTTGTTCTAGTAGCCCAATACATCTCAAAAAAAAAAAATCGCAATTTGAAGTTTTGTTTCTAATTTCAGAGCGGTTAATGCACTGAAGCAACAGATTCTAATTTCTGGAAATTCGAATTAGTGAGAGTACTAATATACGATTTTTTTCATTGCGGCTTAAAAAGTCAAATCCCGGGATTTTGCAATTGTTAAAAAATGCGGGATCCCGGGATTTCGGGACCCCGGGATCTAAGATTTTTCACCAGAAATCTGCTAAGAGAAAGTTAAAAATACCTTTTTTATATTTTTCGAATCCTCCAAACTGGTTTTATTTGACAAAAACTGTTTTTTACTTTACTTTACTTTAATTAAAGTTTGCCACTATAAACGGACTTGAAAAAATTCGCGTTTGTCAAGTTTACCTCATCAAATCTTATAGCATATTAAGTCAAATAATAGATATATGTATGTATACCGTTTTAAAGCTCCATCTCTTCCCTTTCTAACAAGATTTAAATCGGGTCAGAAATGTTTGACTAATCCAGAAATTTGTGCGTAAAGTCAAAAAAAAAACAACAGTTTTTGTCAATTAAAAAATGTTTGAGGGTTCGAGAAATGTAAAAAAATATTTTTGTTTTGAGATCTACTCAACAAAACTCACAACCTACAATATGTCATTAGCTGGGTGTATTTAATTTTTTTTATTTTGTCGCAAAGTGTAATTGAACTGAAAAAACCGTTCTAATGCCTATTTACTCTTGTTTGCTTATTTTGTTTAAGAAACTGTATTTATATTTTAGTTTTAAATAAAATTTCAAAAGAAAAGAAAGACCAAATACCAGAATGACTGAGACCAAAATTTTATTGTTGTATCGATATTTGTTAACACTAGCTAAACTAGCTAACAGTCGTTTGAGTGACATGTACATCTCTCATCTTAATTATTTTCATTCATTTCGCATAATTCCTTACTAATTTTGGAAAGATCGTCTTTCCGAAAGTCAAGTCAAGCTCGGAAGCACGTTTTAATTCTTTTTTAATTCAATGATGCTTTATAGCATAAAAATTGTCGCATGAAGTTCTGATAAAATTGAAATAAAATATTAGATTTTATTAGTGCAAGTTTTATAAAAAAAAAAAAACCAAAAAGAACGCAGACAATAATGTCGAAACGTACCTGTATTTAAAAATATCCAAATTGGTATTTGTAGCATGAGCTTATGCGCGGAATATTAATTTTTAATTTGAAACAAAAATCAAAACCAAAAACTGAAAACGTTACCAAAAATGAATTTCAATTAAGACGGCTCAATGACAATGTGTCAACTATAAATTGTGGTTGCATTAGCTGGAGGAAGACATTCAGTGTTTTATACCTTCAGTGTAAAGAACAATTTTGTTGTTTAAACGTTAACAAACAAATCAATTTAAAAAAAACAATGGCCTACAAGGTGGGTTGAAAAGACAAAAAAAATTCATAAAAAAGTGATATGAAATGAAATCTAAAATGAAATATAATTGGTTCCTAGAGGACTTAAAAATTCAAAAAAAAAATCAAGTGTTTCGTGTTGATATCAAATGAAAATTTTGATAAAAAAAAAAAATAAATGACATGACAGTATCAAGGAAATAATGAAAATTAATAAAAATCTTCATTTTTTGTGTTTCTTTGTGTAGTTTGTTATTGCCCTCGCTTTGTTCGCTGTCGCTAACGCCGCTGTGGTAGTGCCATCTGCCCCTGTCTTGGCAAAGACTGTTGAACTTGAAGAATACGATCCCCATCCTCAATACCAATACGGTTACAACGTTCAAGACAATCTCTCTGGTGATGCCAAAGGTCATGTGGAAGAACGTGATGGCGATATTGTTCGCGGTGAATACTCCTTGATCGATGCTGATGGCTTCAAACGTACCGTCACCTACACTGCTGATCCCGTTAATGGTTTCAATGCTGTTGTACGTCGCGAACCTCTCGTAGCCGCTGCTCCCGTGGTTGCTCCTGCTCCTGTAGTTAAAGCCGCCCCTGTAGTAGCTGCTCCAGTAGTTAGAACTGCTCCCTTTGTTGCTGCTGCTCCTGCATACACCGTCAGACACTTCTAAAGCGAAAGATTGTTAAATTTGTAGATCTTATTGTTAAATAGTTTTCGTTTTAAAATAATAAATTGTGATAAATAACTGACATCTGAGTTTTCTTATTCTATTTGAAGTTCTACACATTTTGTTAAATGTTGTGGAGAATCCAATATCTGAAGTAAAAAGCAAGATGGGATATCCCTCTTTTCCAATAGTAGACAATATTGTTGTATTTACATAAAATTTAGAATAGTGATTAATTAGGTAAACGTCTTCTGTTATATTATACATATCAGATTCATTAGATCAGATATCAGAAAATTATTAAAATGTTTCCAACTTAGACCAAACTTAGACAAGCCCAAACCACTATGAATATAACACACACCGACCATATTTTTATTATTTCAATATTCAAAGTCGCATGTTTTAAAAATTAATAATGACGCTACTACAAGAATTATCTTTTCCGAAATTTTTTTTTTATTTTGGAATTTTCATCAGTTGTTTGATGTTTGTACTGTAGACGTGCAAGAGTGTAACTTAAAGTATTGTCAAAACAAATATACCGCATACATAACAGTTACTATGGATATGAACGAGAGAATGAGTATAAGTGTTATTGTATGGTTTTGCCTTTGCACACACACACTATACTCTCAAAAACCAAATCAGTAGATTACTGTTTTGAGAAGAGTATGTTACTGTGTTTTTCTCTCAAATACCTGTTGTAACCCTAAGGGCCATTATTACAACTTGCCGTTAACTAAAGGGAGGATTTTAACGGGCAGATAAATTGTTTTTCATTATTATGAGTACCCAATAAGATAGAAGTGATCGTTAAGCTAAAGGGAAGATCATCCTACCTTTAACATTTAAAGGTCACTTTATGTTTGAACTTGCCATATCATATACTATTTTCGATATGGCAACTTCAAATTTAAACAAAATGAGCATATACAACAAAAAACGAAGTCCGCTGTTGCCACTGCGTTAAAAAAAAACTTGTTTAATGGAGCAGTTTTATCGACTTTGCTCCGGCACTGCCATATTTTAATTTTATTTTATCTGTAAGTTGTAATAACGAAAATCAGTTAAAGGTAACTTTACAGTTCCCTTTAGCTAAAGGTACCTTTAACTAAACCCAAGTTTAACGGCAAGTTATAATAATGGCCCTAAGGATCATTATTACAACTTGCCGTTAAAGTTGGGTTTTGTTAAAGTTGACTTTAGCTAAAGTGAACTTTAAAGTCACCTTTAACTTCTTTTCGTTATTACAACCTACAGATAATATAAATTTAACTTTTTCAAAAATGTGGCAGTGCCGGAGCAATGTCGATAACACTGCTCAATTAAACAAGTTTTTTTAACTCAGTGGCAACGACGGGCTTCTTTTTTTTCTTGTATTTGCTTGGGTTTAGTTAAACTTGGGCTTAGTTAAAGGTACCTTTAGCTAAAGGAAACTATCAAGTTACCTTTAACCTCTTCAGGGACGATTTTTTATGGTGACAAAAAAAAGATTAAATTTTGTTTTCTTTTTAAATTAATTAACTTTATTTTAATAGGAATTCAAAAAGCAAAAAAAAAAATGAAAATTCACAAAAAGCGATAACGTCCACATTTGTGGCCACTGAGCGTTAATGGTAATATATGTGTGAAATGCTTTCATACATTCCGGGCATATCAGGCATATATATTCTTAATATTTCTCACAAACGTAGAGAGTTCGTCTTACACAATTTTTATCGTGACATCTGGGGGGATTTTTCAGTTCCTTGTATTTAGGATAATGACTTATACCGTCCAGTCTGATTCCAGGGTTAACTTTAGTGCAGCTGTTAGATTTTTTAGGTAGTGATGGTAAAACTTATTATATTAAATATATCTGATATTATTTTTTTCAAATATCAACGATTTATTGATATAATCCAATAAAACAGATTGTCAAAGATTTATTTCACATTTTTTTAAGTATCCAACTATGCACCGGAAATAATATCATCAGTGCAGACAAACGGTAAAATGTTTACTTCTCTTGTTAGAAGATTTGGTAGTCAATAAGTTATTATCAAATTTTTGTTGTATTTATTATTATTACAATTATAATTAAAAAAAATCAAACGTCCACATATGTGGACAAGGGCGTGAAGAGGTTAACTTATTTATGTTATTACAACTTACAGATAAAATAAAGTTAACTTTTTAAAAAAATATGGCAGTGCCGGAGCAATGTCGATAACACTGCACAGATTTTTTTAAAAGCAGTGGCAACGACGAGGTTTCGTTCTGTTTGTTGTATATGCTCATTTTGTTTACATATGAAGTTGCCACATTGAAAATTGGCAAGTTTAAACATAAACTTAACTTTAAAAGTTACCGGTAGGATAATCCTCCCTTTAGCTTAACGCTCACTTCTACCATATTGTCCACTTATAATAATGAAAAACAATTTATCTGCCCTTTAAAATCCTTTCTTTAGTTAACGGCAACTTGTAATAATGGCCCTAAGTATTTTTAAAATTTAAATACTATTGGTGAAGCAAATGCGAACTATGGTGCTATAAGTAAATATTAATAACAAAAACAGTTACAGTGCAGTGAACAATTTACTAAAACTGCTATATCACCGTACCACTTTCTTCAATCTTCTTCGGGTAAACGGCCACCGAGGGACATATAACTAATGTAGGAACCCTTGCCATCAACTGACCCGCCAAATTCATATCACTATATCTCCAGGACCCACCTATTTCATTCCCCCTTTTTATCACAAAAAACACTTTTTTACACTATTTTTTCAAAATTATTCATTTCTGTCTTCACTGCACATACATACGAATTTTTATTTGCACTGTCAGCTATTAGTATTTGCTTGTGTTAGCTGTTGCCAGTAATTTTTTAGGTTTAGGTTTAGGTTAAAGGACGTGCACTTGCCAATTGGGACAAGTACAGTACCCGGAGGCCCAGGGGAGAGGATAATAGGGGAGATAGGGAAAAAAGAGAGGAAGCAGGAAAGGGAGAATAAGGAAGCAGGGGAATTACACAGTCTAACAAAACATACAAGACAGCGTTACTACACTATTGAAGCCCTACCACTTCTCAACCAGCTCAAAGTAATAATGAATCTATGGACAGCTTTTATATCGACTCTCGACACAGAATTCATAAGCTCAAAGAAGCCTCTGCAAAGGGTTTTCAACCTCAACCTACTAAGGGCTGGACAGTTACAGAGTAGCTGTCCGATAGTCTCCAACTCCTCCTCATAGCGATATACCCTGCAAAGTCCGTCTGGTATCTGTTCCAGATTCTTGTCAGCGATCTAATCTCGAAGTGCCCCGTAATAAACCTCATCCAAACCCAGCAACCAACCCGTTCTTACACTGTCTATAACAGGCCATAGACACCTAGAAATATAACAACCCAATACATTCCCCCAAACGACTCTGCTCTTACCCCCTGTTCCATCCTTTGTTGGGCCGTAGAGGTGGCAGATTGGGAGATCAGGACCAACAGTAATTTAAAAAAAAAAATTTTATTTAAAAAAAAATTCTTTTCTTTAAATTTTTTTGCTACTTTTGCCAATTTCTTATTTATGTAAAAATATTGAATTTATTGAAAAAATTGAAAATATAAATTTATTGAAAACTTATATGAAAACTTTTTTGCATTTTAAAAAATCTTAGAAAAAAAGAAACACTTGGCAAAACGCAACGCGGCTTGTGCGAAATATAGGAAAATAAATATGATAATCTCATTCTCTCTTCCACCCACACTCACGCCCTAATGCTATAAATACAATAGACGCAACACAGCAATCTCTCAAAAATAAAATACTAATAATGTATGTAACGGGTGATTTTTTAGCTATTATCTTTTTGGCAACACTGGTTTAAACAGCTCACGCACGTTTCTTGTTTTGTTTCACTGTCAAACATCTTCAGTTTGGCCTATAATTTAACCATGAATCGTCTTACAAACGAACAACGCTTGCAAATCATTGAATTTTATTATCAAAATGCGTGCTCTGTTAAGAAAATTCATCGCGGGCTTCTTCCATTTTATGGTCAGTTCAATCGACCCACTGAAGCGGCTATTCGGGCTATTGTGACTAAATTTCGCACCAAATTTACAATGTTGGTGGGCATTAAACCACCAACACGCTTACGTAGAGTGCGAACTGAAGAAAATATCGCAGATGTATCGGCCAGTGTTAATGATGACCATCAATTATCTATTCGTCGCCGTTCGCAGCAATTGGGACTCTGTTACTCAACAACGTGGAAAATTTTGCGGAAGGATTTAGGTGTGAAGCCTTTCAAAATACAGCTGGTGCAAGAATTGAAGCGTAACAATGGACTTATTGAGAGGCGAGTTCGGTGAACATTCTATTTCACGTTCGGGACCGGTCAATTGGCCGCCTAGATCGTGCGATTTAACGCCTTTAGACTATTTTTTGTGGGGCTATATTAAAGCTCATGTCTATACAGACAAGCCCGCTTCAATTGACGCATTGAAAGACAACATTGAAGCATTTATTCGTGAGATACCGGCCGAAATGTTGGAAAGAGTATTCCAAAATTGGACTAAGCGGATGGACCATTTGAGGCGCAGTCGCGGTCAGCATTTGCATGAAATAATCTTCAAACATTAAATTATATGGACCGTACTATCGATTCAAATAAGGATTTCATGCATTTTTCTGAATTTTATGTGTTTTTTTTTTTTTTGAAAAATTTTCCTATAGCTCTTAAAAAATCACCCATATGTATATGGAAGTGATTATTTTAATTTGAAAGTATATGGAAGTAATCAATTTTTATTCGCTGCAATGAGAGAATTGTGCTATAAACACAATAAACGCAACACAGTATGCACAACAATTTTGTAATTGCAGTCTAAGGACAGCTGTATGCGCATTAATTATAATAAAGACAGCAAACATTCTTTCGAGTTATATTTCATACATCGCGCCTCTATTTCATGTATGTTATTCTATTGATAGCGCTAATCCTCTTATCACTAGCACAAATCCTCTCACTGTCAGTAAATCAAAATCCTAGGAGACCAATACGAGGATAATATAAAAATTATTTGTGAAAGGACTCAATGCAGATGTACATATATTATTTTTCCTCAGACCGGACAACGACTTGTGTTTAATTTCGGATTTTATTAGAATGGCTAAACATTCCCTAAACATTTATCTATCTTGAGCGTCTTTCCTAAGGTTAGGTTAGGTCACAAACTCTTCTTGAAGAACGAGGCGCGTCTTGATGCCATAATTAATATTCAACCTGGGGATCAAATATTCCCTAAAAAACCAGAAAGATGATTCCAGAATAAATCTTGATATTGCAGTAATTTTTATATTAGAGAATTTAGTCAAAGATGTCAGATGTCAGTGAGAGTTCAGAAACCCCACTCTTTTTATGACAAGAGCAGAGCACATGATATAAAAGATAGACTCTTCCTAATCCTAAAACCCACAGTTCATATAAAAGTCAATTGTCGGAATGTCAAGTTTTTAGGCAAGCCTTACAAAACGAGAGAGACCCATTAAAATCACTATTGTGCGATGGAAGGTTATTAGTCAGTCAGATGCCTAATAATATAATCAGGAGTTGGAGATTGAGCTAGTTCAAGAAATCGGACACATTGCCTTACAGTAGGAGGGGGAATTAAGGCCAAAACGTTAATGAGTTCACTATATATTTACAATCAAAACATTACTGACCCTTAATATAATAGGTGTGGGTTAAATCTAAGTAATACTTGAAGAAGTATCTTGAACAAATCATAAGTTTATTCCAAGCTCTTTCTGGGATTATTAGAAATATTATGGATTCAGCGTTTGATAAGAGCAGTAAACTTGTTAATACGATATTTAAGTTCAATAAAATTTTAACAAATCGATACTTACAATAAATGTGGTAAATAATAT
Source organism: Sarcophaga caerulescens (assembly GCA_927399465.1). Taxonomy (NCBI): domain Eukaryota; kingdom Metazoa; phylum Arthropoda; class Insecta; order Diptera; family Sarcophagidae; genus Sarcophaga; species Sarcophaga caerulescens. The sequence goes on along the minus strand of OV656872.1, from coordinate 76,964,036 downwards.
TATTTTGAGATATCTGGAAGCTTGAGATAGACGCATAAACAGGTCTCAGTTCTGCAAAGAAACTTTTTTGTGACGTCTTTTTTAACATCTCAACATATTCCAACTTGAACCAATCTAACCAACACTATAACGCAGTTACTATAATCTAGTAAACGAACCTAAATTGTAATACGTACCATTGCTATGAGAAAATATATTCTTTGATTCTATAAGAGATCTTGTCGTGTGCACCGATTTTACTAATCGGATTTTATTCTGTTTTGAAGCTGTTCAGGTTTAACAAGGTTAATTACATTTCTAATGAAGTCGCCGTAGTCTAGTAGGTAGTGTGTTGGTTTATTAGACGTAAGGCTCGGTCAAAAGGTCAAACCCCAGGTCAGACATCAAAACGAAAATATGAAAAAATATTACTTCGGCGACTTTCTCTCTGCAGATTTCTGGCAAAAACTCTGAGAGTAACTGAAACTGCCATGAATAGTTTCTTAATAATCTGTCGTTCGGAATCGACTCTAAACTGTAGGTCCAGCCGCTCATGTATAAAATTCACACACACGACATGAGTGGTGCGAGAAACTAGGTCGTAATCCTGACTGAATGTTGTAGGGACCAATTATGCATGTACACTGAATCAACGCAATGGTATGGGGATGTATGGCTTCTTCTGGTGCGGGCAATCTCGTTTTTATTGAAAATACGATGGATAAATTTGCATATTTAAATATTTTAAAAGAAAATGTAAAACAAAGTGCAGAAAAATTGGGTTTGGGACATTTGTATTGCTTCCAGCAAGACAACGACCCCAAATACACCTCTGGAGTAGTAAAAGAATGGCTCATCTATAATGTCCCAAAGCAATTAAATCACCCTGCGCAGTCACCAGATCTCAATCCGATTGAGCATTTATGGGACCACTTGGAAAAAAAGATCCGTCAGCACAATATAGCAAATAAAGACCAACTTAAAGCTGCTATCAAGGAGGAATGGGAAAAAATAGACCCTATGACCACAACTAAACTTGTTCATTCCATGAAAAGCAGATTAAATGCTGTAATTGCCAATAAAGGAGGACCAACAATATATTAGAGTTTAAGACAGGTTTAAGGAAGAATTTTTTATGTAAAAAAATGAACTGTAGGGAGACTTTTATGATGTTATTTTATATAAGGAGTTGATGAAATTACGCTTTTTTATGTTTTTAATGAATTCTGTTCTATTTATTTAATGTTATTTCCTAAATTACAAGATTTCTTATAAAATAAAATTTAAAAAATTAATCATATCTTGTTTTAATCGATGTTAACTTATCAATATATAAAATGAAGTAATCTGTACTGAGACTTATTTGATTCAGTGTATGTATATAATTACCTTTCTAACAACATATGTACATAAGTACTATAATTTTTTATTTCAATTTCAAACTAAGTTAACATCACTCACGAATTTATTGGTTTTATTCGATTTTCAAGCAATCATTTTTAAGCAGCTGGAACAAATTCTAAAAAGAATTTCAGGAAATTTGGTTGTCATTCCAATCAGTTTAGCTCCAGGTTACTTATATTTAAACTAGTTTGCAAGAATCGAATTGTTAAGCATAATTAAAACAAATTTCAAGTAAAATTCACGCGTGGAAGAGTTTTCATAAGAACAAAGCAACAAATCACCTTTCTTATCGATTCTTTTTCAAGTTTGTGATTGATTCTACTTAAACCTTGAAAGATTTCCTTATCTTATAGGTTTTCGCTGGGTCAGAGGGTAGTCATTAGAATTACCCGCCAAGGAGTGGTTCTCTCTCCATATCTTTTAAACTTCGGAGTCAATGAGCTTCTAACTCAGAAATTACCTTAGGCAACAAAGTCGTTTACACTGACAATGCCAGTGCAACGTCTAGTATGTGTTCACAGACATTATACGAAAAACTAAACTTTGTTCTAAGCATTGTATCTGGATGAAATTGTATCTGGATTCAGATTGAGTTGCAGGGCAAACCATCTAGGAACGACAACCTAGTTGAGAGGACACGGAATTAGTCTGTATTGAATTAGAACAATTGCCATAAGCGTGGTTCGCTGGATCTGATCAATTGCTATCGAATTTAATCTTCTTTGTGGAGTGGTCTTTTCATCGACTGTGCTCAAAATAAATTGCAAATGAAACCTTCAGGGTTAAGTAAGTAAGACTCCTCCGATTATATTTACTACTCCTAAAAAAACTTTTTTGAAAATTCTTAATAGACTTGCATCTAAATGTGATGTGACTTAATGCACTACCACGCGTGCCAATTATTATTTTATCTATCTGAAGATCTACAGCTCCTAAACAAAGCAAAATTTGTCATTTGCACGTAGTCTATATAAGGGGTTTTACTCTGTAATCTTAAGTAAGGATCATTGGTCCTTTAACTTGGTTAGCTCTAAGGATCCTGTGGAAAATTTACGCAATTTTGTCCAAAACAACTGTAGCGTGTTTCATGTCAAGGTAATAGTTACATATCACAGTGTGAAACTGATCCTAAATAATAAGATAAATAAGAGAACTACGTTGAGAGTCGCCATAGTTTAGTAGGTAGTGTGTTGGCTTATTAGACGTGTAGCCGTGTTTCAAGCCCCAGGTCAGACATCTCGAACAAAGGAAATATGATATAATATATCTTCGGCTACCTTCTTTCAGCAGTTTTCTAACAAAAAAGTTTCTCAAATAGAAAATTCTGTCGTTCGGAGTCTGCTTTAAACTGTAGATCCCGCTACTCATGCATAAAAACTTACACACACAACATGGTTAGAGAGTGGTGAGAAGCTAGTTCGTAATGCTGACTAAAGAGCTATAATGACCAATTAGGTACTCAAGTAAATACTATGTGCTGACTATTCAAATCAATAAATTAGACACGTCAATTAACTCTTAAGCATCGCTTCGTATGAACCCCCAACAGGTTGCTTTGTGTGTTCATATGAGCATTGATTTCAGCAATGCTTCCAATCTCTCCTATACAATCCTTTCCCTTTTCCCTTTAATTTCTTATTTAATTTATATTTTAGGAGATTGAATTGCAATTCATGTTAAGCTGAATACTTAGAGGCGACCTCTTATAATATCCAAAAGATTTCTGTTATAAAATTATGTCAAATGAAGTTAATAATACTGTAGGTGTACACCATTTGTCGCCGTAGTCTAGTAGGTAGTGTGTTGGCTTATTAGACGTAAAGCCTGGGTTCGTATCCCAGGTCAGGCATCAAAACGAAATATGAAAATAATATTTCTTCGACGTTTTCCTCTCAGCAGATTTCTGGCAAAACTATGAGAGTAAATAAACCTGGCATGAAAAAGTTTCTTAAAAATCTGTCGTTCGGAGTCGACGTTAAACTGTAGACCCCGCCACTCACGTATAAAATTGACACACACAACATGAGTGGTGTGAGAAGCTAGGCCGTAATTCTGACTGAAGGGTTGTAATGGCCAATTATGTATGTATGTATGTACACCATTTAGCAAATGAATAAAATAAACGTTTTATAATAAAATTTTTATAACATTTATTATGTTTAAACAAAAACTAGTCAACAACGGAATTAACAAATTTAACAATTACCCGCCTTACAAGTGTCTGACGGCATAAGTGGGAGCGGCAGCAACGAATGGAGCAGTTCTTACCACAGGAGCAGCTACAAATGGAGAGGCTCTAACAAGGGGAGCAGCTGCAACGACGGGGGCAGCTCTAACGACGGGAGCAGCAGCTACTACAGGAGCAGCCTTAACAACGGGAGCAGCGACTACGAGAGGTTCGCGACGTACAACAGCATTGAAACCGTTAATGGGATCAGCAGTGTAGGTGACGGTACGTTTGAAGCCATCAGCATCGATCAAGGAGTATTCACCGCGAACAATATCGCCATCACGTTCTTCCACATGACCCTTGGCATCACCGGAGAGATTGTCTTGAACGTTGTAACCGTATTGGTATTGAGGATGGGGATCGTATTCTTCAAGTTCAACAGTCTTTGCCAAGACAGGGGCAGATGGCACTACCACAGCGGCGTTAGCGACAGCGAATAAAGCGAGGGCAATTACAAACTGCACAAATGAAAAACATTAAACAAATGTTATTAAATCACATTTTACATTATAAAAGATTTGTAGTTTATATTCAATTTTAAAGTTATTAATTTTAATTTTTGAAATTTTTTGTTCAAATTTTCATATTCATTAATTTTTTGTCACAAAATTTTCATTTAATTTCAATTATTTTTTTTTTAAATTAAATTTTTTTTTTTGTTAATTTCTATCTCCGAACCCACCTTGCAGGCCATTGTTTCTTATTTAAATTGAATTGTTTGTTTAAGTTTAAACAAAAAAAAAATTTGTTCTTTACACTGGGTGTACAAAACACTGAATGTCTTCTTTCACTGAATGGAGCCATAATTTATAGTTGCTATCTTGTCATTGAGGCTTCTTCATTGAAATTCAATCGATGTTGGTTATGTTTTGGCTATTTTTTTGGGGGGGTAAAAAAAAATTAATATTCTGCACATTGTGAAGTACAAACACAATATCACGTTTTTCTTATGAAATTCACACTTTAATTTTGGGTTATGTGAAGTTTTTTGTGGGTGAAACAAAAAAGTGCGCATAATTATTACAAAATTAATATTTGCTCACCTATGTATATTTATATGCAGTTTTAATTGCAAAATATTTACTTTTCATTATTTTATAGTGTATTAATGTATGCATTATTACATACATACGGGTTCATAACGAATTTCTAAATGGTGCATTACACTTTAAAGAATATTTTTAGGACGAGCTTATTCGTTAATTAAGTGGGTTTAATTATTCACACAAACAAATAAATATATTTGAATAAATAAATAAAAATAATAATAATAATTAATCTCTTCTTTTGGCTGTTTGTTCTCTTAACTGATGGACTCAAATAAACTTCAATTTGTTTTAGTGCCTTAGTACAGTATTTGAAATTATTTTGCAAAATAAATTGAATTTTAATAACAAATCATATGATCAAAAATAACTTCTGTAATTATCTCTCTATCCACAGGCAAATAACTTTATGTTGTACACTTGTTCCCTGTAATCGAAAGTCTAAGAGATGAGCAAATCGACATTACAATTGTTTCATAAAAGTTCTTATACAATATACAGAGAGAAGTTTAAAAAACAGATTCTTTCTTTCGTCGAATATGTCTCTCGGATACAATCATTAAGGGCCATTCTTACAACTTGCCATTGACTAAAGGAAGAATTTTAACGGGCAGATAAATTGTTTTTCATTATTATAAGTGAACAATATAGTAGAAGTGAGCGTTAAGCTAAAGAGAGGATCATCCTACCGGTAACTTTTAAAGTTTATGTATGAACTTGCCATATTAAATATTATTTTCAACATGGCAACTTCAAATATAAACAAAATAAGCATATGCAACAAATAAACGAAGCTCGTCGTTGCCACTGCATTTAAAAAAGACTTGTTTAATTGAGCAGTGTTATCGACATTGCTCCGGCACTGCCATATTTTTGAATAAAGTTAACTTTATTTTATCTGTAAGTTGTAATAACGGAAATAAGTTAAAGGTAACTTTACAGTTTCCTTTAGCTAAAGGTACCTTTAACTAAACCCAAGATTAACGGCAAGTTGTAATAATGACCCTAAGAGTTATAAAGTTCGTCAATATTGAATATTGCTGCAAGAAAATCAAAAAAACTGTATACTTTAATTATCATATTATGAGCTCTTCAGGTATACTGCTAAATATATGTACTATATATTGATGTAATCCTCCAAATAGCAACGCGCCATGAATTTGGAATAAAACGTGCTCCTCGCTTTATCGCCGTATTGTAATAAGACGGTTGAGTCACGATACCTCATAATGGCGAGGAATTGAAGTCCGCCCAAGTACGATAATGATACGATAAAAATTTTTATGAATTCTAATCGATTGGAATGAACTTTGAGTGAATTTCTGTATGTTATTACTGAAATAATGTTTAATAGCTAACAGTGTAATAATTATTTACGCCGTGCAACTTATACATACTTAAATAAGTTATTAAAAATAAATTATTAAAAAATTTAATACAGTCGACTAATGGCATGGTGTTGGTTGTAAATTTGGTTGAATTGAACTTAAAATATTAAAAAAAAAATATTAATGAACTTTACGCACAAATATATTTATTACACTATGCGACAAAATAAAAAATATGAAATACACCCAAGTAATGACATAGTGTAAGTTTAGCAGAACTCAAAAAACTTGGACTTTAGGCACAAATTTATTGATTACACAAACATTTCTGAACTGATGTCCAAAATGTATTTATACTTATTAGAAAGGGGAGAGATGGAGCTTTAAAATGGTATACATATGTATGTCTATTATTTGACTTAATATGCTAAGAGGTCTGATGAGGTCAACTTAACAATTGCCAATTTTTTCATACTTTTTCAAGTTTGTCCGTTCATAGTGGCAAACTTTAATTAAAAAAATATCTTGTGAAGAGGTTGATACTTTGTTTGATTAAATTCTACAAAAATTACCGTAGTTATTATTTAAAGAATCTAACAGTCGTGTTATATTTTTCATATATATTTTTTCAAATGAACTTTTAGTTCAAAAATTTTCAGAATTTTTGATTGTTTATCGGAAAATGTGTCAATTTCACGTTTGAGCGACCACCTTGTCAAAAATCTACGCATTTTGAAAATAGATTTAAAAATATTTCCGTAATTAATAATTTCGGGTAAAAAGTTTAAAAATATCGTTTTTGTCAAATAAAACAAGTTTGGAGGGTTCGAGAAATATGAAAAAAATATTTTTGAGTTCTACTCAACAAAACTCACAACCTACATTATGTCATGAGCCGGGTGTATTTTGACTGTCGCACCGTGTTATTAATATTTTTTGAATCGGTGATCAGCATTCTAATTTTAATGGGAGGAAATTAATAGAAGCTTGGGAAAACATTTCAGAAATCGAAATTAATAAGTTTTTATTTATTTTTTTTTTCAGATTTCGTTTTGATGCGTGACCTGGGATACGAACCCGGGCTTTACGTCTAAGAAGCCAACACACTACCTACTAGACTACGGCGACTTCGGTCGATCCAATGTTAGTGCTGTCTAATTATTTGTTAAGCGCTCATAACTGAAAATCATGTGTTTTTTTTTGGCTAAATATCAATCATTAATACCGATAACAATGCTCCTGTGCTCGCAAAAACACACTGAAGTGGAGTAGTATATCTGCAATTAAGCAGCAACGATAACAGATCTCGAATGGCCAACGAACAGCAAAGTTCGAGTGGAACGACCCACTTTAAATTCTCGTTTCACGAACATAGCTTCGCATAACTAACTAAATTTATACAAATGAATGTTCCAATGCAATGAGACTTTAACATTCTTCGTCCATGAATCTTTTGCTATTGAGTCTAAACTGAATATTCATTTAAGTGAAGTTGATACAATAATTTCCTTAAAGTTTTAGGGCCATTATTACAACTTGCCATTAAAATTGGGTTTAGTTAAAGGTAACTTTTCTGTTCCCTTTAGCTAAAAGTTATTTTCGTTATTACAACTTACAGATAAAATTAACTCAACTTTTTCAAAAATATGGCAGTGCCGGAGCAATGTCAATAACACTGCTCATTTAAACAAGTTTTTTTTAACGCAGTGGCAACGACGGGCTTCGTTTTTTAGTTGTATATACTCATTTTGTTTATATTTGAAGTTGCCATATTGAAAATAATATTTAATATGGCAAGTTCAAACATAAAAGGTACCGGTTGGATGATCTACCATATTGTCTGCTTATAACAATGCAAAATAATTTATCTGCCTGTTAAAATCCTCCCTTTAGTTAAAGGCAAGTTGTAATAATGGCCCTTAAACGGTTAAAATTATTAATTTTATCCGCAGTTATATACAATTTTATAGTTTTAGAACACATCATAAAGACTGGATAGTTAAAGCAAAATACATTTGTATGTTTAGCTATAATGACCAAGAATATCTTTTCAAACGTTATGTTCCACTTATACGGGATGAAAAATTATCTTTCTACAGTTACTGTAAATCCATATGAAGCAGTTCATAAAATGACAAGAAGTGTTTAAAAATAGAATTTCTTTCCAGAAAAAAACTTCATGTTCCAAAAGGAAAAAAACCGTAGAAAAAAATGTGATATTCAGATAAATGAAACATTTCTAAAAATCTATGCAGAAATCGAATACCAAAATATTTTTCCCTATGAGTCTTCTTAAAAAATTTTTATATATAGAAGCTTAAATATAAATTGAGAGTTTGAAAGAAACTGTAACGATTGAACATTAAGTAGCCAAATAATTCAGATTTATGTAATAATAAATAATAAATTAATAAAATGATGTTTCAAAAATTGTTAGGACCCATTACTGATCTACACGTATAGCAGATGTACAGTAACGAGAAAAAAATGCAACTCGATGCCATATTATGTTCAACACCGTGCCTTGTCTTATTTACAGAATATTGTTTATTTACAAAATTGTTGTGAATAACTTTGTTTCGGGGGCCGACGAATGTAATTTAACCCATCAGAGCCAAATAAGTTAAACTTTGATTCTTCGCTCCACAAAACTTTGGCCCACTACTCTTTTGACCAATGCAAATACCGTCTAGCAAAGTCAAGCAGTTTTTTCTTATTAATCTTACTTATAAATGGCTTCTTGGCTTGTCTTCTAGCTAATAAATTTGCCTCTCTTAATCGATTTCTGGCTTCTGGCCCTCATTGCTCGTTTGCATAATTAGTAACATCTACTGCCGTTCTCCGAGGGTCAACTTTTACTATTTTTACCATTTGACGGTTTTGGCAGGCAGTAGATTTACGATGTCGACCACTTCCTCTTTCTTTCCACGATATTTGTTTAACGATATCGCGATGAAATCGGACAAACTATTGATTTGTTGATATTAAATTGATGAGCAACTTCATTCATTGATTTGCCTCTTTTTGCCAAAAAACCTTACAATGGCAAATTTGCTATCTGCTGACAGCTGTTTCTATTTTGAAATTCACAATTTGCAAAGTTTTCATTAAACTTTTATTTTAATTCCTCTAGTTGATCTCCTTTTACCTTTACCACATTGCGTTGCATTTTTTTCTCGCTAAATTTTTTCACTTTTTTATAAATCGAAAAAAATTAAGTAGAAAGAGAAGCAAACAACGCTTAATGATATTTTTTATTAAAATTTAGAAATCAATGAATAAAAAATCAAAAGTGGAGTGGAATTGGATAACGTTATAAGTTTCGAGCCTCGATTAAATATCATACAACATAGCGTTGCATTTTTTTTCTCGCTACTGTATATACATATGTAAGTTTCACCAGAAAGCAAAAATTATATTAAATTATATTAAAAATTATATTATAAAAATTATATTAATTAGATTTGAGTTACTCGTAGATTTAAGTTTAAGTTAGCCTTAGGTTTAATTAAATCAAATGATGAATTCTAAAGAAAAGAAAAGTGTGTTGAAATTGCTTTTTTAAATTGCATTATTATAATTTGCATTTGCATAATTTGCATTTATATAATTAATTTAATTTATAAACAATAGGTAGCATAAAAATTATTAATTATTAACAATTTATGCTTATTTAAAAATTTCAATTGTTTTTGAAATTTTTTAGACACACTCTCAATAATTGTTTTATACAACAATTCCCTCGTGTATTAGTTACGGATTAATGCCATGAACTTAAGTGTCTATAAATAAACTCCATTTCAAACCTACGCACCATGTGTTCGAACATACACCACAACAAGAAATAGCTACCCATGAATACTTTGGGTACGTATAATTAGGTACAGGTACTGTTACAGCTTACACTTGCAAAAACAAAAACATGCCTATTTCTGACTTGAAAAAGAATCGACATTATCTGCAACTACAAGATCTGTTGCATAAAAATTTCTCAATTTTATTTGTGATTTATTAAATAAACGACTTTAATAAATAAATAAATATACATATGTATAGAGGAACAAAACAATTGAATTGAATTGAATTGAATAAATAGTTTTAAACAATTAAAATCAAAATGAAAGTGATAACAAAAAAAAAAACAACAAACAAATCATTTTTCGAAAGTAATTCAGGTTTTTGTTTCAAATGTTTGTTATTTGATTAATAATTGGAATAATTTGCTATAAATACCGCATGAAACTCAATTAATAATCATACAAAATTCAAATTTAAAACATTAAAAAACAACCTTTACAACACGCCTAGTGTCCTTTGATCCATAATAAAATCGAATTAAATTCTACGAAATGGCATTCAAGGTAAAATTGTTTGATTTTAATTATTTGCGAAGATTTTTCACACGATTAACATTACATTTCATACGTTTTCAGTTTGTTACTCTCCTTGCTTTTGTGGCTGTGGCCAGTGCTGGTGTTTTGCCTGTTCCCCAGGTCTACCATCCAGCTCCAGCAGCACCTGGGGTAGTTAAAACTGTCGCTCCAGTAACTTATGTTCATGCGCAACCCCTGCTCAACAAACATCACGAAGAACACTACGATTCTCCTGCTCAATACAAATTTGCCTATGAAGTCAATGATGAACATACTGGTGATAATCACAGTCAGCAGGAAGAACGTAATGGTGATGTTGTTCATGGTGAATATTCCTTAATTGATGCCGATGGCTTTAGACGTGTGGTACAATATACTGTTGATTCTCACAGTGGTTTTAATGCCGTTGTTAACCGTATTCCCTTAGCTCAACATGCTAAGGTTGTAGCTGCTCCTGCTCATTATGTTGCTCCCGCTAAAGCCACTACTATTGTGAAGGAATACCCCATCCCAGTAGCCTACCATCAACATCACTAAATTCCATTTTCTTTTAACATTTCGATTTTTTAATATTTTTTGTTATTTAGTTTTAATAATAAAGTTATTGAAAAGAGCAAATTTTTTTTAAATTAAAAAAAAAAAAACATGTGAACATGTAACTTGTAGCTGTGGTATCTCAAATAACTCACTATCATGTTGTACATCAAAGTTCTGCTAGAGAAATAATGACTTTTGTAAGGGAACAACAGTCATTCAACTACGTAGTTTTAGAAATTTAGGGCCATTATTACAACTTGCCGTTAACTAAAGGGAGGATTTTAACGGGCAGATAAATTGTTTTTCGTTTTTATAAGTGGACAATATGGTAGAAGTGAGCGTTAAGCTAAAGGGAAGATCATCCTACCGGTAACTTTTAAAGTTAAGTTTATGTTTTAACCTCCCATATTAAATATTATTTTCAATATGGCAACTTCAAATATAAACAAAATAAGTATATACAACTAAAAACGTCGTTACCACTGGGTTTAAAAAAAAACTTGTTTAATTGAGCAGTGTTATTGACATTGCTCCGGCACTGTCATATTTTTGGAAAAAGTTAACTTTATTTTATCTGTAAGTTGTAATAACAAAAAGAAGTTAAAAGTAACTGTAGAGTTACCTTTAGCTAAAGGTACCTTTAACTAAATCCAAGTTTAACGGCAAATTGTAATAATGGACCTTAGAGGAATAATCTTGTGTTTATCCAGGGGAAAGTTTATCATACTTGTTCATAACTTAACATGTTCAGGCTCACTGTTACATCGGCGTGTGTACACGGAAACCCTGGCATAGCTTGATTAAGATTTCATTCTTGTTGCTTTTATGCTTTTTAATTTAAAATTTACATTTTTGTATTTGTTTTACTACGAGTAAATCGGAAAAAATTAAAAGTTTATATTTTTATAAATATTTTTTTTTTACAACTTCTTTCGCTTTCATTATTGATCAATGAGTTACAAATTTGAAGGACTCAAAAATAAAAGTGTTTAATATTCAGCAATTCAGTGCTTACCTCTCAAATCGAATCAAATGGCATGGTCATAGATTTTCGGGACTGCTAAGAAACGTAAGATTAATTGTTTATCGAACTCATCTCTCTCATTAGATTTTTGGTATCGCATGTATGATGTATGACATGCAACCTCGACTTGTTAAAGCCATATTTCAGTTTTTCTTTTTTGAACAAACAGAAAGTCAGCAATTGCAGTTCATTGACTTCAAAGTTGCAATTTTTATCATTCTTGAATAAGTATCGTCCAACGCTTCGTCATTTCCATAAACATCACCAGTACATATTTTAGGAAGCCGTGGCAACTCTTAGAATGCTTTGGATGCTTTTCACAGACACATTTCCTTCACAATAGAAATCCCAATAATAAAATTCAACGACTGAAAAACATTTCTTGGGATTACCACAAGTCACTAATCGTTTTTACATTGAAATGTTTTACACTTAAAATAAAAAAAATCACTCTTTAGTTAAGAAAATTGTTATTTTTAAATAAAAAAATAAAATAAAATAAAAATAAAAATAAAAATTTGTAATGCAGACCTAACAAGTTCAGATGGTGTTCATTTCAAGAGTAATAAATTATTTTATTTGTGGTATGATTACTGCAGATATGCCTACAAGTGCAGTGACTCACACGTCTACTTTTGCGGATGATATGGCGTTTTTAAGTATTCATAGAATTCTGTAGAATCAGTCACAAAGACTTCAATCTCACGTTAGTGAAATGGAAAATTGGCTGCTAAAATGGAAAATAAAAGTTAACGTTTCTAAGTGCGTGTTCATTACGTTTACACTGAGAATGGGAAATTGTCCGCCCATCAAGATTATTGGTGTGACAGTACCAGAACATAATACTGTAAGATATCTGGGCATCCATCTCGACCGTTGCCTTACCTGGGCTCACCATATAGCTGCCAAAATTACCCAGATCAAACTCAGAACAGCACAGCTTTACTGGCTTATTGGACCTAAGTAAACCCTTGACTTAGAACTAAAACTGCTTTTGTGTATTTCAGTATTGAAACGTATTTGGCTTTATGGCATCCAACTGTGGGGAACAGCCTCACCATCCAATGTAGAGAAGCTTCAAAGGCGGCAATCTAAACTTCTTAGAATAATAACAGATACATCCACAAAGATCTGAAGGTGCCCCCAGTTCGCGATGAAATAAAAATAGCATGTGTCAACTACGTCTCTAGGATTGTAAAAGTCTTGTAAAAGACTTACTTATATTCGAAGGTCACAGACGTCTCAAGAAGGTTCAAACAATTGATCTGATCAGATAAATTTGCTTTTGATGAGCACTTTTAGTTGTACGCTGCAGTGGCAATAACAAATTTTATTTTTGTATTATTTTAGGTTAAGATTTTAATACTTATTATAAATTCCGAAAGGAAAGATTCAATAAATAATAAAGGGTCCGCCAAATAACTTTTTTTTTTTTTGAAAATTCTTAAAAAAAAACTACTGAATATTTTCTCAAATTTCTTTTTTTATTTGAAAGTACAATCCTTCCGGTTAATAATGGAAAATAATTTCATTCAAATGGTTGGCTCGGCTGGCCATGCAGTAGCCTACACGATCGGTCCAATTTTTAAGCACATTATCGATTGTGTGCAGCTGTATTTCACCAATGGCTTCACGAATATTGTCCTTTAAAGCGTCAATTGTCTCTGGCTTGTCGGTGTAACACTTATCTTTGACGGCACCCCACAAATAATAGTCCAACGGTGTCAAATCGCAGCCAAACGACATCAGCTCTGCGGCTGATAATGCGATCTTCAAAAACAGGGCGCAAAACATCGAGTGTAGCAAATGTTGCCAATATCCTCCTCTTCAATTTTTGTGAACAAAAATTCGTTCAACATTGCCCGATAACGATCGCCATTGACTATGCTTTGCAATGTTTTGTATTCTGCAACATTACCATGATTTTCAAACTAATGTCGCAATATTCCCCAGCGTTGTTCAAGCGTATACACAACCATATTCGTTCAGCGGAAGAATAAAACTAATTATCTGTCAAATCAGACATGAGCTAAGTGTTACCATTCACGAAATAAGCACTAGTTGAAAAAAAAAAGTTAGATGGCGGACCCGATATATTAAAAAAAAAAATTGTGATATGAAAAATATAGGAAGCCTATAAACGTCATTCGCAACTGCAGACACATGCAATCGATGTCTACAAACATCGTTTTTTTCAACGTGTTATTTTAGTTACTTCTTTTTTTTAAATTTTTTAGTAGCTTTTTTTTTTTTTACTCTACCATATCATATTTCATCATAATTTAATAATTTTCTCCTTTAAATTTTATTACTCAAATAGCAGAAATCATACTATACTAAAATAAATAAATTACAATCCATATACGAGTGTATATTATACCGAGTTTTGACTGTTTTTCTTTTACGTTGATTTTATGGTATTTGCAACTGTAATTTGGTTAAAATAAAACTCCCCTGTTACGTACTTCAAGATACCTGACCAAATGTATCAGATTTTATAAGATATTTAACTCATAATTTTCAAGATAACAATTCAATTCCCGTAAACAATTCAATAATTTTTAAACAAATTGAATTAAATAACAGTGCGTACTCAGAAATTAAAGAAAATTTTTATTGAAATTGCAACTGATGTTTGGTATTAAGTTCGCAATTATATCAACAGAAGCAGTTAAGTAACGCAATAAATTTAAGGTCATTCCATTCAGTTAAAAAACTTAACAGTTGTGCAAGTGCTTGTCATGAGTACGATGATCTTGATAAGCCATCTTTAAAGGTTGAAACCGATAGTAAATGGGCCAATGACCACTATGAGTTTGATTGGATTTTCTTTTGCATCTCAAATCATATTCTTCCTTTGCAAAAATTCAAAAATTACTGCCTAGCAATTTAAAATTGATTGCGTTTTAAACGATTTACAACACAGTCAATCAAATTAACAGCTGAAAATTACACAGGAACGAATTTTATGAATGAAATTGGTTCATAATCAAATGAAAACATCGATGAACAAACAATGAATGCAATAATAATACAGTAAAATCCCAATATGACGAACTCTTAACATATTTAACTTACTGGTCATTACAATATCACTTCTCACATCACTTGTGTGTTTTGTGAGTTAAATTTATTCATTAGTAGCTGGACCTACGGTTTAAGTCAACTTCGAACGACAGATTTTTGAGAAACTTTTCGTAGCAATTATATTTACTCCCAGAGTTTTTGCCAGAAATCTGCTGAGAGGAAGTCGCCGAAGAAATATTATTTTCATACTTCGTTTTGTTGGAGATGTATGACCTGGGGTTTGAACCGTGGCCTCACGACTAATAAGCCAACACACTACCTACTAGACTACGGCGACTGCATGAGGAACTTTGTTATAGCGAATTCTCAGTTGTTACAAAGTAATTTCAAATCCGAAACAATTCAGTTGCCATTTTTTAATTAAAAATCTTTCATAATAACAAAATTGGTTGCAATGAATCCCTGATTGTATCGACTGCTTTCCATGGTCTCTGGTACCAAAATTTAAATTTATATTACGTAATATCAATGTCACTTACTGTCCTTGTTTATATGCATGACAACATTTTTGATTTTGTGTATTTCCCATGGCCCATGGAGTTCATAATAGCCGAGTTTCACTGTACTTTATTACAATATGTATTTACATTGAACTTTATCCATCCATTCTCTATAAATAATTTTGTTGTTGTCATTGTTTCCCTATCTGATGGTGCAGGTAAGATTATTTCAGTTTTTAAAGGAATGACTTCTATAATTTAAATTATATTTAATAGAGTTAAACTTTTGTTAATTGTCAACTGTTTTTTAAAGTTTAACCTACAAACTTAGATTCTAATCAAACATTGTAATGACCATTGTATTCACCTTCCTCATTCTTATTGTTCATAACTAAGGGCCATTATTACAACTTGCCACTGCGTTTAAAAAATCTTGTTTAATTGAGCAGTGTTATCGACATTGCTCCGGCACTGCCATATTTTTGGAAAAGTTACATTTATTTTAAACGTAAGTTGTAATAACGAAAATAAGTTAAAGATAACTTTACAGTTCCCTTTAGGTAAAGGTGCCTTTAACTAAACCCAAGTTTAACGGTAAGTTGTAATAATGGCCCTAAACTATTCTCATACATAAGTTCTAAAAAAAGACCCTTCTTCAGTTCAATTTTCTGAAGTACTTGTATACGATAGTATTTCAAGTAACAGTTAAGCAGAGTAATTGAATCGTTTAACGAGATTAGCTTACTAAACCCAATAGGCAAATAAAACATAAAAGAAGTCGTTGATGTTTTATATCTTTAGACTTTATCATGTATTTTATAAAAAATTTGGAAAGAAAGAAGACAAAGGTCAAATTGCCTTAGTTTTATAAATCTGTAATTATATCGTAAACTACCGATTATCGAGAAAAGTATTGTTTTCGCAACTTCCATAGCAAATTCATTTAACTGTAGATTTAAATTAATATTCATTCATGTTTTTGCTTCATTCTGTTGACAAGACTTGTAATCTTTAAATCTATTTCCTGATAAGTTTAAATTATATGCGGCGTGAAGGAATATATCGGGTTATCTATTTCGTGGTTTCAAAAGTAAACGTAAATAAAACACATATAAAATATTTTGTTCATGATATTTCTTTTTTATTGTAAAGTTTGAACGTTGACATTATGTGTGAAACACTACATCATTTAAATGACCTCCACGCGAAGTATTGCAAGCATTGATTCTTTTGAGGTAATTTTCGACAACATTTTTGACACATATTGGGCGGTATCTCAGCCATAACTTGACGAATGTTGGTTTTTAAGTGCTCAAGAGTTGAAGGTTTATCTGCATAAACACGGTCTTTCGCGTAGCCCCACAAAAAAAAGTCTAATGGTGTCAAATCGCATGATCTTGGTGGCCAGTTGATATCGCCACGACGAGAAATCACGCGGTCAGGAAATGTCTCTTGCAATAAAGCCATATTCGCTAGAGCTGTGTGGCATGTGGCACCGTCTTGTTGAAACCACATATTCTCCAAGTCGTATTCTTCAATAGTAGGCAAAAAAAAGTCAGTTATCATATGACCATAACGCTCCGAATTGACGGTGACAGTCGTTCCATCGTCGTTTTCGAAGAAGTAAGGTCCAATCACACCTTCGGACCAAAGAGCGCACCAAACAGTGACTTTTTCTGGATGTAATGGCCTCTCTTCAATTACTTGAGGATTCTCAGAACCGCAAATACGACAATTTTGTTTATTAACATACCCACCGAGTGTGAAATGTTCTTCATCGCTGAAGAAAATTTTGTTCGATACGTGGCTGTGGCAGAATCACCATTTTTGTAGTAGGTTTTGATAATTTTTATGCGTTGTGCGATCATTTTCCATTTTCGTCAATGTCAGACTTTCAACTGAAAAGAAAAAAATTGGTTTCACAACTTCGTTTGACAGATGTCGAATTCCAGAAACCATGAAATGGATAGCCCTTTAATTTTAACTTCTCGTTTGATCATACAATTTTTTATTAATTCTTAAATTCAATCACATTTTTAATTCCGATTGATGCGAAACATTAATGAACTGCATCCTGCATCCGATTTTAAATAAATTTAAATTAAATTGTTTCTTAAAGTTTAATGTATTAATTGTTTTAAAGCCCTGTTTTTTAATTTGAAAAACATTTTGATGCACAGAAACAAAAAAAAAATTTAAGCTTTAAAACTATGTTGCCCGATCAAGATTGTTATTTTTGTTTTCTGTTTTTGGCAACTGAGTGTTAAGGTCAAAGTCACATTTTATTGTTATTTTTTTTTTTATTTTGATTATACCAACAACAGAGTTTTTTTTATAGCTGGTAATTACCGTTGTATTGTTTTCCATTTGTGGTTTCAAATACAATCAAAGTAGAGTACAAAAACAAAAAATGTGTTGCCTCGATGTAATTACGCACAATTTTCACAAACAATTTCTCGCCAATATTATGTAGGGCGTAGAATGTATGTATAAGAAAGACATTTTTGACATTCGGTGCGCTGAACGTGGTTATTCATACATATTTTTAAAAGATTGGTAATAGGTGTGGAGAGTTTGTTTTAAATGAATTTAAACGTAGTAAAAAATACATTAATTCTTATATTTCATGAAAAATAATTTTCAATATTTATATTGTAGGGTTTTAAATATTCGTTTTCATCCAATTAAGCGAACAATTTTTAATCAACTTTTTTTTTTAATTGTAATTGACATTTGTAAACATTAACAAGCATAATAAGAAACTTATAATTAAATAGACTGGCGGATTTTAAATGTTTTTGTTACGGTTTTTTTTTACCAAAAACATCCGTTGTAATGGAAACACAATTCACTTATTCGCTTCGTCATTTATTCATACAATAACTATGTACAACCTTTCAGAAGCTTAAACATTACATACACGTTTATTTAAATAAGTACTGTATACCATCATACATCTCTATGAGTTCACCTATAGTACGATAATTGTAAACACGTACAATGAGTTTACGCACGTAATCCAATGTCGCCAAAAAGAATGGTAAAAAATCTACTGTTATCCAATACAGGGTGTTTACAAATTTTACATCATCGATTTATTGATACTTCAATAACGAGAGCATTTAAATATACGAAACACAGGGCAGTGTTCATCGACACTGCGAATTCAGTCAATATGTCTTCTTAGTATTCATGCGTACACTTAAGCCATCTACACTAGGTTCAAAAAACGTTTGTCGGTTGTTACAGATTATTGTTGGTTAAGCGGGCAATGGTACATATCAAGCCTCAAAATGTCTATTAACTTATGGTCCTTCTTCATATCAGAAAACAAATTTCGAATATTTTACGTTTTAAGTTTAATTGATCATAAAATTTATCACTTCGGATAATTTGGTTAGTGGCGTAAATATGTATGCAAAATTAACCGCTTCTGTATGGAGAAAATTTTTTTAAGGCAATTATTGTATTGGAACCATTACTGAACTAACGACTGCCTAAATTGTGTTAATATATGTATATTACGGTGTTCAGATATGCACATTTATTGCGTAAATCGAAATAAACGCCATTATTGAGTTCAAAATTTAATATAAAGTTTCAATTAATTATTGCGCAATAAATACGCAAATTGTTATAATATTGAGTAAAATTAAAAATGCAGCACTGTCATAAGTGTGTTTAGTAAGCATATTACAATTTACCGAACACTTTCTATTGATATTTGACAACTCAAATGTCAACAACGATAAACAAACACTAATGAACTAACAAACGACACTAATTTTCGCGATCAAAATAAAAACAATGTTGTTGTTTATCAGTTGTCAAAGGAATATTGAGTAAGCTGAATTGGGTATATTATTATGCCTGAACACTTAAAATATTGTACTCAATAAACCGAATATTGACTCAATAAAAGTGCATATCTGAACAACTCAATTGAATGAAATTCTTAATTAATTGTTCAATTCGACCACATTTCCAACATTATGTTCAAATCAACTGATATCCTTTCAGCACTAATTCCAGAAAGTAACACTGTTTTATAGGCCATTTAAAGACCATAATGGCTATGCTGATAATAAACTTATCAAATTCAAATAGAAGCTAAATTCTATCGAACCAAATTCGTCACAATAATTTATTGAAGATTAAAAGAATTAATAACATGACAGTTGAATAGTTCTGATGGAATTAAATTGAATTTTAGATAAATATTTGTACGTAATAATAATGCCACCCAAGACGATTCGCAATTATTTTCATATTGATTACGATCATTTCAATACTGAGGCGTATACCACTGCACACAAAAAGTTATTTTATAATCACTTTAGACGGACCTCGTACCATATATTAATACTAATCTCTGTGCACGCATGCACATGCTATAAGTCGAAAAAATCACTTTTTATGTAATTCTTATAGGGGCTTCCTTACGACTTATGTATGTAGGTCAACATGTCTTTATTAGCACATTTTAAAAAAAAAAAACATTGTAACAAAAATGGACACTTTACTTAAATAGAATGTTCTGTTAGTATAATGTGATAACTCACATTGACTTAAGTCGACTTAGGCTGTTATAGCTTGAGACCAGACAATTCTGACAATTTCATGAATTTTAATCAACAGTTTGTATAAAAAATTAAGGTTTTTTTATTTATTTTATTAATTTATTTCTGTTTTATTATAAAACAAAAAATTTTTTTACGTTTTTCATAAAACAAGAGAAAAATAAGGAAACGATACAGATGACTTCATAGGTACCCCCAGGAAAACCCTGAATAAATTTAAAATTCAAAGCCCTAATTTACGAAAGTGTTATCCCTTGTAAAGGGTCCGCCAAATAACTTTTTTTTTTTTTTGAAAATGCTTAAAAAAAAAACTACTGAATATTTTCTCAAATTTCTTTTTTTATTTGAAAGTACAATCCTTCCGGTTAATAATGGAAAATAATTTCATTCAAATGGCTGCCTCGGCTGGCCATGCAATAGCAAACACGATCGGTCCAATTTTTAAGCACATTATCGATTATGTGCAGCTGTATATCACCAATGGCTTCACGAATATAATCCTTTAAAGCGTCAATTGTCTCTGGCTTGTCGGCGTAACACTTATCTTTGACGCCACCCCACAAATAATAGTCCAACGGTGTCAAATCGCAGCTCCGAGGTGGCCAAACGACATCAGCTCTGCGGCTGATAATGCGATCTACAAAAACAGGGCGCAAAACATCGAGTGTAGCTTCGGCTGTGTGGCACGTAGCGCCGTCCTGTTGAAACCAAATGTTGCTAATATCCTCCTCTTCAATTTTTGTGAACAAAAATTCGTTCAACATGGCCCGATAACGATCGCCATTGACTGTAACGGCCACTCCTTGCTCATTTTCGAAGAAAAATGGCCCAATTATGCCCCTGGACCAAAATTCGCACCAAACAGTGACTTGTTTTGGGTGCGTCGGCTTTTCAATGTATGCGTGCGACAATTTTGCTTGTTTACATACCCGCCAAAATCCGTACGCAATTTTCGCACACATTCTGCAACATTACCATGATTTTCAAAGTAATGTCGCAATATTTCCCAGCGTTGTTCAAGCGTATACACAACCATATTCGTTCAGCGGAAGGATAAAACTAATTATCTGTCAAATCAGACATGAGCTAAGTGTTACCATTCACGAAATAAGCACTAGTTGAAAAAAAAAAAACTTTAGATGGCGAACCCGATATTTAGTAAAATTTTCCTTAAAGTCAAGCACTCCATTTAACCCATTGAATGTACAAGTTTTGCTTAGTGTTTCTTGGTGGTTCCATGAGCAAGTTTTTCGGTTGACATTTGTTTGAGGTTTAGCGATTACGTAACCGTTCTTTCAAATGATCTCCTAAATACTCTCTTGAAGTCATATCGTGACTTTTTTTTGTCAAAATATATTGGAGTACTAAGACTTTTACTGTTCACTGTATATCAACTATAACAGTGAATGACTAAAAATGAATGTTCTATTCTTACTATATGTACACTCATGTATAAAATTAACACACACAACATAAGTGGTGTGAAAAGCTAGATCGAAATCCTGACTGTAGGGTTGTAATGATCAATTATGTATGTACATATGTATGTATATTGTATGTGTATGTTTACACGAAATAAAATACATACAAAACACAATGAATAAAAATGTATCCGGTCCAATTTATATTATGAAAATGGTTTAACAAATAATCACCTCTTTTTCTGCTTGAATTGAATGAATGTGTTTACCGTACTTAGTCTTGTTTTACTTTAAATTTTTATTTTCATTAAAGTCTGGACTATTTCACCCTGTATGTTCGTTATACGTACATGTGTGTCAGTATTACAATACATTTATCGAACTCTTTTTTTTTTTTTTTTTTTTTGGTTCTGTTTCAGTTTCAATTTCAGTTTTACTTTTAGTTGTTTTTGTTTTCTTTTCATTCATTTTCTTGGCAGAATGTCAATAACACCAAATCCCCGTTTCTGTCCACCGTAAACCATTATGAGGCATAATTTTTTTAATTTTTAGTGGTCACTATGCCGGTCATCAGATTAGCTTCTGTACTGTCCAACTTTTTTTTTTCAGTCGCTAAATTTTGTATTTGTATTCACATCACGTTTCAACCAAAGTACTAACGTTTGCACAGTTGTGGTGATTTGGTCTTCTTTATTTCTGTTTTTTTTTTTTTCATTCAACGACCTTCAGTTGCTTCAATTTAAAGCGAGAGTTGTTTTTATTATTTTGCTTGTAATAGTTTTTAATTCATTTTATTATTAACCATTCTTAACCGGGGCTACTTTAGAAAGATTTACAAAAACATCAAAACAAAAAAAAAAACAAAATTTCGTTGGAAACTAATTCGAAAACTTAATTGAAAAAAACAAAAACAAAATGGAAAAATGTTTTGTATTCAATTAAATTTAACCTTTAATTTGACTCTTAATAAAAGCATTTGAGGGAATATATTTAAGGTCGCCGAATTTAAACGGAAATTCTCTTACAGTTTATTATTGAATAAAATACCAAAAACTCCAACTTTATTGATCTTGAGGTACAATATTTTGTAAAAGACATGTAGTTTGTAATCACAAGGTGGATTCACATTTTCCATTCTTGTACTTGCATTTGAGCTTTTGCTGATTCATTCTCATGCGGTGTGGCTAATCCATATGGGCGTTTGCGATAGATTGTTTGAATAGAATTCAATTTGATTTTATATTTTCAAATGAAATCGCTTTTTATCAACAGATTTTACACGCAGCAAGTTTTGCTCGTAATTGTATTTAAAAAAAAAAATTTTTTTTTTGATGTTCAATTAATGTATTTTACCGACATATACATACATACATACATAGCCCACGTAGATTTGGATTCTCGGCTTTTAAAGTTTTTAACAATCATAAATATTTTACATACACTGAAAAGCAAGGTCTATCGCATTTTTAGAATATTTGTAATAAAATTTTTTGGGGCCATTATTACAACTTGCCGTTACTAACGGGAGGATTTTAACCGGCAGATAAACTGTTTTTCATTATTATAAGTGGACAATATGGTAGAAGTGTGCGTTAAGCTAAAGGGAGGATCATCCTACCGGTAACTTTTAAAGTCAAGTTTATGTTTTACCTTGCCATATTATATATTATTTTCAATATGGCAACTTCAAACAGGGGGTGATTTTTTAAGAGCTATAGGAAAATTTTTCAAAAAAAAAACATAAAATTCAAAAAAATGCATGAAATCTTTATTTGAATCGATAGTACGGTCCATATAATTTAATGTTTGAAGATTATTTCATGCAAATGTTGACCGCGACTGCGCCTCAAATGGTCCATCCGCTTAGTCCAATTTTGGCATACTCTTTCCAATATTTCGGCCGGTATCTCACGAATAAATGCTTCAATGTTGTCTTCCAATGCGACAATTGAAGCGGGCTTGTCTGTATAGACATGAGCTTTAACATAGCCCCACAAAAAATAGTCTAAAGGCGTTAAATCGCACGATCTAGGCGGCCAATTGGCCGGTCCCGAACGTTAAATAAAATGTTCACCGAACTCGCCACCCAATAAGTCCATTGTTACGCGTGCTGTGTGGCATGTGGCACCGTCTTGTTGAAACCACATGTCATTCATGTCAAGCTCTTGCATTTTGGGAAAAAAAAGTTGGATATCATCTCACGGTAGCGCTCACCGTTCACAGTTACGTTTCGATTCGCAGCATCTTTGAAGAAGTACTGTCCAATGATGCCAAATTCAATGATTTGCAAGCGTTGTTCGTTTGTAAGACGATTCATGGTTAAATTATAGACCAAACTGAAGATGTTTGACAGTGAAACAAAACACGAAATGTGCGTGAGTTGTTTAAACCAGTGCTGCCAAAAAGATAATAGCTAAAAAATCACCCTTTATAAACAAAATGAGCATATACAACAAAAAACAAAGCCCGTCGTAGCCACTGCGTTTGAAAAAAAACTTTTTTAATTGAGCAGTGTTATCGACAATGCTCCGGCACTACCATATTTATGACTATATTTTATCTATTAGTTATAATAACGAAAATAAGTTAAAGGTAACTTTACAGTTCACTTTAGTTAAAGTTATCTTTAACTAAACCCAACTTTAATGGCAAGTTGTAATAATAGCCCTTAAACTGTTAATAAACGGTACAAAATTAAAGAAATTGTTTGGAATTTAAAACAATTATTCTTTTAAATATTAGCAAAACAATTAATTGTCAATCCAACGATAATTGCACAAGAACAAAACAAGCCAATACACCTATCCCCCGTTTTACACGGAAGATAGGTTCCATAAAAAACCGTGTAACTCGAAAAATTCACTCTTATATGGAAAAACCGTGCTAAACGAAAATCACTATAAAAAGCCCTTTTTGTCAGTTTTTAATATGATGAATAACAAACACATTTTTATAAATTATAGATTTTGTAAAAAATAATTCTGTTATTTGCTCACTTTGAATAAAT
This sequence comes from Sarcophaga caerulescens, assembly GCA_927399465.1. Taxonomy (NCBI): domain Eukaryota; kingdom Metazoa; phylum Arthropoda; class Insecta; order Diptera; family Sarcophagidae; genus Sarcophaga; species Sarcophaga caerulescens. The sequence continues at coordinate 76,939,580 of OV656872.1, read as the reverse complement.
TTACGCTATCAATTATGTATAAACACTAATTAAAAACAAAGTTTAAAAACAATGATGCTCTTAGTCATAAAATTTAGTTTTGATCATAAAACGGGGAGTTCCCATCTTATCTATTTCCATCATAGGCATAGACTACTAAGAATTCGTAACTGTAACATACATTTTGTAGTGTTGTATTTGGACAGTAAAATATTTTGACAGTAAAACAATGAAAATGTTATTGCAGATATAAGCAAATTATAGTTTAGTGTTTATAATTTCGTGTAAATGCAAAATTAATAAATTTCGTTAAAAAAAATTTTATTTTCAAAAACCGTGTAAGATCGAAAACGTGTAAAACGAATACCGTGTAAAACGGGGGATAGGTGTAGTCTAGGACAAGTTCCATCAAGTTCTCAAAAAATTCACTTTAAACATTTTTCTATTGCTTACTTAAGCGGTTCTAAAGCAGACGCCTGATTATGTTTCACATGAAACCTTTGTACAAATCAAATTTAATGAATTTTTACCGTGTGTTATTCACGTTATGCCAGATTATTAATGGTTCCAAATGAGCAATTACTAAGGAATTGAATGAAAAAAATGCTTTGAAATCTTTCAAACAAATTTAGAAATCTAAAGGAAATGAGAAAAGTAAGTGGACTACCCGAAAAGGTCAGTACTTAAACTGAAAATCGTCAGAAATTTCATTAGAATTTAAAAATTAGTCTAGAACTCAGTTTTAACCACAAGACTGCTGAGAGGAAGTTGCCGTAGAAATACTTTTTATTTCGTTTTGTTGAAGATGACTGGCCGGGGGTCTGAACCGTGGCATTCTGTCTTATAAATCAACACACTACCTACTACTACCAACGGCGACCGCATCAACTAATTAACCCAAGACGGAAACACGCGGTAAAAGTTGTAAAACATTTTTTGCTTGATCAAAAATTTAAGATCCCAAAATGTCCGGCGAAAAGTCACAACAACAACCTGATCGAAAGTTTGTGATCAGTTGTATTGAGGCAATGGGGATAGCATAATCAATAGCCTACTAACACAAAGGGCCTCTGACTGACTGTAAGGATACAATGGTAGAATATATTGATAAAACATAAAAAAACACGCCTTGCTTCACTCTAACTACTACTTGATAGTTGTTCCTGGGTATTTAAAAAGTATTGTAAAGATGGATTAAAAGAAAGTAACGACTGAAAATAAAAAAAATAGTTTTGTGATCTGTGTATACGGCTGTAGAAAGAAAGAAATTTATTAGCCTCTTAAATCTCTGGAAGTGGAAAACATTCCCATAGAAAACACACTAATTTTGAACCAGATCTGATGCTAAATAAAAAATCCAGGGAAGAAAAATCCCAAGCAAGTCTTATAGCGCCTAATAATGCTTATTATGATTTAAATAATCTGAGCATAAATTTAAATTATCATCACAACTTTATTAACAACTATCAGTCACAATCAATCCAAAATAATTATCTTATCTTAATAAGCGTAGGAGATAAGGGGAGATGCGAAAGTAGTCTTGACGACAGCTGGGGCAGCAACTGGAGCGGCAGCGGCGTATGAGAAAGGAACAGCAGCTGGAGCAGCTACAACAGGGGCAGCTCTGACAACTGGAGCGGGGGCAGCAACAACTGGAGCGGCAACAGCAGCTACCAAAGGTTCACGACGGACAACAGCGTTGAAACCGTTAATGGGGTCGGAAGTGTAGTCAACAATACGTCTGTAGCCATCAGCGTCATTCAAAGAGTATTGACCTTGAACAAATCCACCATTACGAGTTTCTACAGCAGTTTTTGAGTCACCGGAGATGGCATCTTTAACGTCATAACCGTAAGAGTATTGTGGATGGGGATCGTATTCCTCAACGGCGGCAACGGCAGCTAAAGGTGCAGCAGCTGGGATAACAGCAGCACTGGCAACAGCAATGCATGCGACGAAAAGAGTGATGAACTGAAATTAGACCACAAAATAAAATTATAATCCATTTCGATTCTATTTGGGCTGATGATAATAATATCCTTACTTTGAAAGCCATTGTAATATTAATTGAGAGTGTTTTTAGATGCTCTAAATACCAAATGTGGATTTGAACTGTAGTACTCCATTGTTCACAATGGCTTTTATATGAAAATGACCAAAATAATTTTTAATCGAAATATAGCGACCGAAATATTGTACGTGAAAAAGCGTACCCATAAGATGCAATAAAATCGAAAGCAGTCAATGAACAAATGAGCGCACACTGAATTTAAATGAAGTTTTTTTGGGGTTACCAGTAAATAGTACAGTACAGTTGGCCTTATTTAAAATATAATTTCTGAAAGCACTATTTCTTTATAGATAGATATCATTTGTATTATTAATCCATATAATGTTTGTAGTTCAATGTATTGGATTATGCTCCAATTAAGGACAATTAGAGTATATTAGAATACAATAAAATTAGTTCTGTTCGTCACGCGAGAAGAAGCATATTCGTTGACAAATGATATCAACGGATTAACTGATATTGCAAGGAAGAACAGAGAGAAGGCAATAAAGCAACAGGTCGTAGACGAATGTCATGCCTGAGAAACACCCGAAGTTGTACCGGGTTATCCATTTCGTGGTTTCAAAAGTAAACGTAAATAAAACACATATAAAATATTTTTTTCATGATATTTCTTTTTTATTGTAAAGTTTGAACGTTGACATTATGTGTGAAACACTACATCATTTAAATGACCTCCACGCGAAGTGTTGCAAGCATTGATTCTTTTGAGGTAATTTTCGACCAGTTTTTGACACATATTGGGCGGTATCTCAGCCATAACTTGACGAATGTTGGTTTTTAAGTGCACAAGAGTTGAAGGTTTATCTGCATAAACACAGTCTTTCGCGTAGCCCCACAAAAAAAGTCTAATGGTGTCAAATCGCATGATCTTGGTGGCCAGTTGATATCGCCACGACGAGAAATTACGCGGTCAGGAAATGTCTCTTGCAATAAAGCCATATTCGCTCGAGTTGTGTGGCATGTGGCACCGTCTTGTTAAAACCACATATTCTCCAAGTCGTATTCTTCAATAGCAGGCAAAAAAAGTCGGTTATCATATGACCATAACGCTCCGAATTGACGGTGACAGTCATTCCATCGTCGTTTTCGAAGAAGTAAGGTCCAATCACACCTCGGACCAAAGAGCGCACCAAACAGTGACTTTTTCTGGATGTAATGGCCTCTCTTCAATTACTTGAGGATTCTCAGAACCGCAAATACGACAATTTTGTTTATTAACATACCCACCGAGTGTGAAATGTGCTTCATCGCTGAAGAAAATTTTGTTCGAAAAATTGCCGATACGCACGATACGTGGCTGTGGCAGAATCACCATTTTTGTAGTAGGCTTTGATAATTTTTATGCGTTGTGTGATAGTTAAGCGATCCATTTTCGTCAATGTCAGACTCTCAACTGAAAAGAAAAAAATTGGTTTCACAACTTAGTTTGACAGATGTCGAATTCCAGTCCCATACTTTGAAACCACGAAATGGATAGCCCTTTATTATTCTGCTAGCAACTTTAGACGTTCAAAACGATTTTAAGAGCCTACAATGGATACAATAAAGATATTATAAAAGCTTTGAAGTGACAGCGCGATGTAATGGTCAAGTTCGAAATCCAATGAGTTAAAAAATTCATCGTGCGTTTCGAATCAAAAAAATTAAGGGGCTTGGAAGTGGAAAAATTCATAACATCACAGGAAGGCCAGGCCGTGCCTTCAACTAGCGGGGAAAGAAGGTAGGAATCAACGAATAGCTCAATAGTTCCCCACCATACAGCACATACTCGGAAGGCGTTATTCCTAGGCACTGATACATCACATATCTTAGGAGCTTAGGGCAACAACCTTTGGCACACGAAAAGGAGCGTGAATTCTTACATAGTCAGACGCAAAAATAACAACAGCCTACCGGATAAGATGGAAGTGCTTTATGGAAACCATGCGAAATGGATAGCTCTTTATTAACCTGGTAACAATCGAAGTCTTAGCTTATACCGCTAGAGATTGTCAACAATTCAGGAAAAATTGTCAACAAGATTTTTTAACAGAACTAACATACACTTTATATTGTTATTATACTATTTATCTTATTTTCAAAATTATTTATTTCGTTTATTTAATTAACCCTCTATGAACACTCAATTGAAAAATAAAATTGAAATTTTATTAAGGCTTAACAATTTTTTATAGGACATATGGACATAGGTTTTGAAAACTTTAAACATAGCTTACGTGTGTCATATGAAAAATTCGATTGAAACGCCATTGTGCCAATACAATGCAAAATCATAAAACATCTCTGGGTAGACAAGTTCTGTCAATAAATTCTGAGTAACTAATGATATTCCTTTCAATATAATGATCGAAGAAATCTTCAGAGATTATCTATTCTCCATTATCAGTACAGCCTTTGAAGAAATCATTGCACGATATTTTCCGCCTTGGCATGTCTTTACCTAAGGATCAGTGTCCATTTCCGTTCTTTTCGAAATAGAATCTAAGTTCACTTAATAAGCCCTTCATACAGATGTGATAATTTTCTCATCTTATTTTTGCAAATGATATAATATAAGAGAATTTGTTTGCAAAGCAAGAAAGGAGTGCCACTTTGTTATACATTTTGTGATACATTTTCCACATATGAAGCTAACCATTGCATGTCTGCCTACATATCTCCTAAACTAAAAAGAAATTTGAAGATATAACATGTATCTACAACCTAAAGCTTTTATTTCTCATAAATGTTTGGAATGAAATATTGCCAAAACCATAGCATTTCCAAGGCGAAAGATTTATTCGAAAACTGGAGAGAAGCCAGAGCCTTGACAAGGTCAGAAGGTCTGCAGCTATTCATATAACCGGTGCTCTGTGCACCACCCCTACAAAGGCTTTGTTCGCAATGATCAACTGACTTCCTACTGTGCTTCTCGCTAAGCAGGCAGCTAAGTTTGCTGCGATTATTCGAAATGCCCTGTCTCGTTGGCACATTGTGCCTTCTGGGCACTCCTCTATTTTGGAGATTGATCGTGTGGCCCCATTGAACATCGATTATCTCCCAGCGGAATATTGTCTTGACAGATTCCAAGTAGGGACGACCGCGACCCTGACACGATCGTCCCCCGGGAACTCCTGGATATATACACCGACGGCTCTTATTTCGATAATGGGGTTGGCAGTGGAGACTACTCTGGGAAACTGGACCTAAACATTTCTCTCCGACTGCCCGATTACTGTAGCATGTTTCAGGTGGAGGTAATGGCCATTTAACGGGCCGCTCAATTGATCCTCGTCAACGGTGCTCCTTTCACCCTCGTCTCGGTTTTCTCTGGCGGGCAGGCCGCCATAAGATCTCTGTCAAGCGTTGTGAATAACTCCACGATCGTTAGGGAATGTTGCCGCTGTCTCGACCTTCTTTCTGGGCGCTTCAGTGTCTCACCGGTCTGGGTCTCCGGGCACAGTAACATTCCGGGAAACTGCAGGGCCGACGAGCTCGCCAGAACTGATGCACTCCTTCTGGAATCCTCTTCAATCGACTTGCGTATGCCACTTGCTTCGGTCAAGTTGACCATTGCGCGGAAATTATTTCGAGATGCCATCTTATCCTGGGTCAATAAGGAGACCTGCTCCACCGCTAGACACACCTGGCACTCCGACCTAACCATAGCATTTCGAAAACATAAGGTCATCAAACCGAAGGAAACGATTCAAAACTTTTCACCATCGGCTAGATCCAACATACTAGTTTCATTTTTATATTTAATTTTATTGCAATTAAACTAAAACGTTGGAATCAATTTCAACAAAGATATATAAACAAACTATATATGTACCAGTAAACTCCAGCCAGAGATTACGAACTCCAATATAAGAATGCAATTGTGCAATATGCCTTCGACCACTTCAAAATGTCGTTCTCAATTGTCGGTGCTAAAAAAAAACACAAAAGCATCTCTAATGTTATCGATATGTGCTCTCGTGTATCTTTTTATTCCCGGAAGCAAATTGATTACATTTTTATTCCATAATTTTCCAGAACGATCGACAATTGGTTGGAGATTCCTTACCAAACCGTCTTTTGATGCAAATAGTGGATCCTTTGCTCCATCCGCGGGTGATATTCTAATTGCATCGATATTTTAATTTTGTACCATTTAGTCAAATTCAGTACTATGTACTTTCTCTTTCTACTGTGTCGCTATTTTCTTCGGCAGAATAACTTTCTTCATCATCTTCGCAAGGTGAGATATTTCGGTATGGTCATATTGTCTAAGACAAAGAATTTCACTTCATAATATGAACTCTTTTCAAGTCGAATAAATTTACACGAAAGTTTTACACTGAAAACAGTGTAAATTTTTCTAGTGCAAAATGCGTTTTGAAAAAACGAAAGCCTCTCTAAAGAGGTTTGAGTAGATGTTAGCACATTATGTATTCAATTCATTAATTAATTGTTCATTAATTTTATAAGGTAAATAGGATCTATTCCATGCCAGGAAAAAAGAGTGTTCCCTTAAGTTACAATAACGTGCTAAGTGTTAAATTCTTAAGCAATATGCCTTCTCGACTATGAGATACATTGAGTCTGTCTTTCATTACTTCAGAGAATGTTACGCATTTTTTACAACTTCTGGAACACAATTTTATCCAATTTACATTCTGTTATGATGAATGAGATTTATAATGGTTTCCTATTAGATGTAATTCTCTTTTGATGTGGAAAATATACCATTACAATAACATTTTCAGTACGATAGCGAATGTACATATGTGCACTTTCTTTTTTATAACAACTTTTGTTCAATAATCTGTTTAAACTTTCTAAAATTCGCAAGAAAAACCATTTGATTTTTATAAAATAAAAATATCATCACAATTTTATTAACGAATATCAATCGCAGTCAGTCCAAAGCGGTTATCTAATAAGCGTAAGAGATAAGGGGAGATGCGAAAGTAGTCTTAACTACAGCAGGAGCAGCAACAGGAGTGGCGGCGGCGTATGAGAAAGGAACAGCAGCTGGAGCAGCTACAACAGGGGCAGCTCTGACAACTGGAGCAGGGGCAGCAACAACTGGAGCGGCAACAGCAGCTACTAAAGGTTCACGACGGACAACAGCGTTGAAACCGTTAACGGGATCGGAAGTGTAGTCAACAATACGTCTGTAGCCATCAGCGTCATTCAAAGAGTATTGACCTTGAACAAATCCACCATCACGAGTTTCTACAGCAGTTTTTGAGTCACCAGAGATGGCATCTTTAACGTCATAACCGTAAGAGTATTGTGGATGGGGATCGTATTCCTCAACGGCGGCAACAGCGGCCAAAGGAGCAGCAGCTGGGATAACGGCGGCGCTGGCAACAGCGATGCATGCAACGAAAAATGTGATGAACTGAAAGTAGAGACAAGAAATTAATACTAAAATCGAATAAAAGTCGGCTTTTCTTGACTGTGCTATCCTTACTTTGAAAGCCATTTTAATATTAATTGAGAGTGTTTTTAGATGCTCTAAATACCAAAAGTGGATTTGAACTGTATCGTTTAATTTGTCGCCATTGTCTTTTATACAATAATACCTAAAAAGCAAATCCTAACCAAACTATGTCAATAAACAAAAATAAAAACGAGTACCATAAATAAACACGAACAGTTTTTGCGCTACACAATTTTCTATGAGATTTGAAAACTTAAATAATATCGAAAAAGATGCCCTGATAGTAGGTAGTGTCCTAGACTATTAGCGTGAGGATATTGAAATCGACTCCCACCACAGACTCTGGTCTGTTACTCTACATTGAGCATAATGTCTACGCTATTCAGCTCGTAGTAATTATAATATAATTTGTAATTATATTGTAATTAATAAATAAATATCGGAATAAGACTTTAAAGTGTAAAATCGAATATGGTTCCTGGAAAAATCAAAAAGGATCGAAAGATATTTTAATTAATCTGTTTACAATTGCAGTTGACATAAACATTTTGTGAGTACAACACATACAAACTCTTTAAATTAAACTATCGGAAAACCTAGTGTAGGGTATTACAATTAACGCGTATTGAATTTTAATACGACTTTTGCATTGCGTAGCAGTTACTTACTCATTACTTGTGGAATCTCATGGGTTTGCATTGACATTCGAAAAAATAAAAATAAAATGTTTGCATTCATATTACTTTTGAATAAATTTTAAAATTAGTTCACTGTTATTGAGAATAAAACAGTTTTTGTTTTTTTTTTTTTTGTGTGAAAAATATGGAAAATGTAGAAATATTGAATATTTTTGAAGATTTTACTTTTAAAAGTTTTCATTTCAAAAAATTTCTGATAATTTCAATGTTTCAATTATTTTTCTGGAGTATATATTTACTATGGCCTTTAATTAATTTATTTTATATTCTTTGATACTAATTAAATTATTGTTATAGCCGTAGTCTAGTAGGTAGTGCGTTGGCTTATGAAACGAGAACCTCGGGTTCTGTCTATCCCTGGCTTAGATATCTCGAACAAAATAAAATATGAACAAATATGCGTCCGTTTCTGCGACTTTACCACAGCAGTAAAGTAAATTAAAATTGTCATGAAAAGTTTCTCAAATCTCGCACATTATGCTGGGACCAACAGTTATGGAAAAAATTAGCACACAGAACATGAGTGGTGTGAGAAGCTAGATTGTAATCCTGGCTAAGGGTAGCAATGACAAATAATAATAAATAATTAGTAATAACACGGTAGTAGGTAGTGTGTTAGCTTATTAGACGTAAAGCCCGGGTTCGTATTCCAGGTCAGGCATCAAAACGAAATGTGAAAAAAAAATATTTCTTCGGCGACTACCTCTCATCAGATTTCTGGCAAAAACTCTGAGAGTAAATAAAATTGCCATGAATAGCTTCTCGATAAATCTGTCGTTCAGAGTCGGCTTTAAACTGTAGGTCACGCCACTCATGTATAAAATTAATGCACACAACATAAGTGGTGTGAGAAGCTAGGTCGAAATCCTGACTGAAGGGTTGTAATGACCAATTATGTATGTATGTATGTAATAACACGGTGCGACAGTGAAAATACACGCGAATAACTACATAGTCTAAGTTATTCACAAGGTTGAATAGAACTCAAAAATACTTTTTTATTTTTCTCGAACCCTCCAAACTTGATTTATTTGACAAAAAATGTTTTTTTGATCTTTTCACACAAAATTATTGATTACCCAAATACGTTTGAACCTATTTTAAAAATCCAAAGATTTTTAGAAAAGGGAGAGATTAGCCTTTAAAACGTTTTACATAAACGGCTTGTTCAAACTTATATGTTATAAGTTTTGATGGGGTAAACTTGGAAAATATGATTTTTTTATTATTTTCTCAAGTTTGGCGATTCTTAATTTCAAAATTTAATTAAAAACTATAAAACAAATTATGACATTCTTAAAGTTCATTCTCTTGTAAAGAGATCGACACTTCGTGGGATCAAATCCAACAAAAATTACCGTAGTTATTATTTAAATAGTATAACAGTCGTGTTATATGTTTTATATATGCCCTCTTATCAAATGAACTTTCAGTTCAAAAATTTGATGGACTTTGATTGTTTATCGCAAAATATGTCAATTTCACGTTTGCACGACTACCAGAAGTCGGCTAATATTTATTTTTTTGCAAATATTATTATTTCTCTTCGCGCAAACATTGGTCAACTTCTGGTGCTCGCTCAAATATGAAATTGATAAATTTTCCAATAAACAATCAAGATTCATCAAAAATTTTGAAAATTTTTGAACTAAAAGTTCATTTGAAAAAATATATGTATGTATATATGAAAAATATAACTTGACTGCTAGAATCTTTTTGATCAAACGAAGTGTCAATCTCTTCACAAGATAATGCACTTACAGAATGTCATCACTTATTTCATATTTTTTAATTAAAGTTTGCTACTATGAACGGACAAACTTGAAAAAATATGAAAAAAATTCGCATTTTCCAAGTTTACCTCATCAAACCCCATAGCATATCTAGTTAAATAATATATATTTATATGTATATTGTTTTAAAGGCCCATCTCTCTCCTTTCTAAAAATGTTTAAATTTTGAACACCGGTTCAGAAATGTTTGTGTAATCAATAAATTTGTACTATGAACGGTCAAACTTGAAAAAATATGAAAAAAATTCAAATTTGTCGAAAAAACAGTTTCTGTCAAATGAAACAAGTTTGGAGGGTTCAGGAAATATGAAAAAAATATTTTTGAGTTCTACTCAATAAAATCCACGACTTACACTACGTCATTAGCTGGGTGTATTTCATTTTTTTTTTATTTTTGTTGCATAGTGTAATTATAGTAATAGAAGAGTTTCAATCAAGCGAGAAATACTTCACATACCTGTTCGAAACAAAATTAATGATCAAACTATTTATGGGATCACTAGCTGTTTGCATGGTATTGTAGAATTGTAAAAAATGTTACAGTTCTTTCCACCACGAAATTTTATAAAAATCAATTAAGTTGGCAGTAATTGATATTTTTGATACATCACTACACATTCGAATTCGAAAAGTGATTGTTTTAATCCTTTGCCCTTCCCATTTCAATAATGCAATCAAAGTTTTTTTTAAAGAAATAAAAATAACATCACAATTTTATTAACAACTATCAGTCGCAGTCAGTCCAAAAAGATTATCTTATCTTAGTAAGCATAAGAGATAAGGGGAGATGCGAAAGTAGTCTTTACTAAAGCTGGGGCAGCAACTGGAGCGGCGGCGGCGTATGAGAAAGGAACAGCAGCTGGGGCAGCTACAACAGGGGCAGCTCTGACAACTGGAGCAGGGGCAGCAACAACTGGAGCGGCAACAGCAGCTACCAAAGGTTCACGACGGACAACAGCGTTGAAACCGTTAACGGGATCGGAAGTGTAGTCAACAATACGTCTGTAGCCATCAGCGTCATTCAAAGAGTATTGACCTTGAACAAATCCACCATCACGAGTTTCTACAGCAGTTTTTGAGTCACCAGAGATGGCATCTTTAACGTCATAACCGTAAGAGTATTGTGGATGGGGATCGTATTCCTCAACGGCGGCCAAAGGAGCAACAGCTGGGATAACGGCTGCGCTGGCAACAGCGATGCATGCAACGAAAAATGTGATGAACTGAAATTAGAGACGAGAAATTAATACTAAAATCGTATAAAAGTCGGCTTTTTCTGATGATGGTATCCTTACTTTGAAAGCCATTTTAATATTAATTGAAAGTGTTTTTAGATGCTCTAAATACCAAAAGTGGATTTGAACTGTGTCGTTTTTTGTTTGCGCTTATCTTTTATATGAAAATGCCTTCCAAAGTAAAATAATCAAACTGTATAAAATAATTGGGTGTGATGACAAAATATTATAAAATACTAAGTAAGCAATCAATGAAAACGAAAAACAACTGAAATTAATAAACGTTTATGGAATTTTAATACAACATAGGTAAGCGATTACAAAGCTCTAAATACCAACAGCTGTTTCTACATCCAATATGTATATCACAAATATGACGGTAAAACAAACCGTCAATATCTTACCACTTACTTTTGCATTTGTTTTACAATTTCATTGATAATCGTTGTTGCGTTTGATTTAATTTTGTTAATTTAAAATTTCTAAAACATTTAATTCAACGGGTGCAAGAAGTATCCGAATCGAGTTCCATATTAAAAATAATCACATACATACATACGTATCAAGGCCAACTGAATGGGCGAATAACGACTAATTCGTTTTAAAACTCATAATCATTCACATGCATACGTTATGTGACAATAATACGAGTATTTGCGTTTCTTTGGCGTATTAAAAGTCAAAATGAAGAAACAATTCAAATTCAGTCTTTTTGTTTTTTTTTTTTTTTTTTTGACTCACACATCCAATTCAAATATTCACTCTTGTTTGTCCGTCCGTCCAACGACGATTGTAATAATTTAATTACTTATTCAGCTCTTACCCACACCATTGACTTGCTGATGAACTGGCTGGCTAAACTGTTTGCATTACTGGAATCCGAACGCAATAATCACAACAAAACACGCAATTCGTATCGATTACCATAGAATTGCGACAAATTCGAATACACCCACACCAGTTCAATTTTATTTTGGAAGTCATTCTGTTACAATTTTAAATCGCAATGCAGCTCATGTGCGTACGTAGAAAGAAATGGCGATGCATTTGACGGTGTCATACACTCAAAAAAAATTCATGAAGGAATTTTTTACGCATAAATATGAAAATAGCTGGCACAGATGGCAGAAGGATATTACATTTGTACTGATGTACGTAAGGCTTTAAAAAACCTTCATACTGTGTGAAATCATCTTTTATTTGCAGTGATCAGAATCGTTTCTGTTTTCATATTGTGTGCTTTTCTGCTAGTAAGTTAGGTTAGGTTAGGTTAGAGGACGTGTACTTGTCAATTGTGACAAGTACAGTATCCGGAGGTCGAATTGACCCATTGTACAACGTTCTAGCTTCTCACACCACTCGTGTTGTGTGCGTTAATTTTATCCATAAGTGGGGCGGGACCTACAGTTTAAAGTCGACTCCGAACGACAGATTTTTGAGAAGCTTTTCATGGAAATCTTTACTCTCCGAGTTTTTTGACAGAAATCTGCTGAGAGGGAGTCGCCGAAGAAATATTTTCATATTTTCGTTTTGATGTCTGACCTGGGATTTGAACTCGGGCCTTTCGTCTAATAAGCCAACACTCTACCTACTAGACTACGGCGACTTCAAGGAGGAATTCTATTGATTAGAATCGATCTGAACATTTCTTCTTAATACTTGTGACAGATTATACTACTGGTAAATTTAAGTTGCGGCATGGTATAGTGGTGTAAACGACTTGTCTACAAGTCGAGAAGCCCAGGTTCGAATACCAGTGGAGGAAAAAAGCCCATGTTTGAATCCAAATGTTGTTAAGAAATCAAGTCGAGAACCCAAGGTTCGAATCCCAATGGAGTTGAAAAAAATCGTTCATCATGGTTTTTGAATTTCAACTTAAGTGGATTCGACATCCAATACAATCCATCTGAGAACGAACCCCCTTCATCACCTGGAAATAGAAAAAAGGATTACATCACAGGAAGGTCAGATAATGGGAAAAAGGGGGTAAAATTCAACAATCAGCAAGATTCCCCACCACAACACCAAATACTCGGAGAGCGTTGTTTCTAGGCAACGATAGATCGCAGCCCCGTTATCTTGCTATAGCAGACCAATCATCTGCTTAGATGGAACAAAATAGATTAAATAAACTGAAACTGTGGAAGCCAAATGATCCCAAGAGGGGCACTGGAAAAAAAATTAAGTAAAAAGTGTTGCACTTAATATTAAAAAAAATAATAAACTGGTGGATCCGATAGGACCTCATTCCACAAAATTGGAATTGGTAGTAATCGATCTGTTAAGCGGACTCTCAACTGAAATTATTCCAACAATGTTGTATATAAAAATTTTTCAAATATCGCCTTTTATGTATATATTAATATCGAGTCCGCCATTTATCGTTTTTTTTTTTTCAACTAGTGCTTATTTCGTGAATGGTAACACTTAGCTCATGTCTGATTTGAAAGATAATTAGTTTTATCCTTCCGCTGAACTAATATGGTTGTGTATTCGCGTTTTCCCTTCGCTAAGTGGGCCTACGATCGACTTACAGAAGATGCCGATTTTGGCAAAAAAAATCATCTTTTCAGATGAAGCTCATTTTGATCTTGGCGGGTATGAAAACAAGCAAAATTGTCGCATTTGGGGCACAGAAAACCCGCACGCATACATTGAAAAGCCGACGCACCCAAAACGAGTCACTGTTTGGTGCGGATTTTGGTCCAGAGGCATAATTGGGCCATTTTTCTTCGAAAATGAGCAAGGAGTGGCCGTTACAGTCAATGGCGATCGTTATCGGGCCATGTTGAACGAATTTTTGTTCACAAAAATTGAAGAGGAGGATATTGGCAGCATTTGGTTTCAACAGTGTGTGCCACACAGCCGAAGCTACACTCGATGTTTTGCGCCCTGTTTTTGAAGATCGCATTATCAGCCGCAGAGCTGATGTCGTTTGGCCACCTCGGAGCTGCGATTTGACACCGTTGGACTATTATTTGTGGGGTGCCATGAAATTGAAATTGCCATGAAAACTTTCTCAAAAAATCTGTCTTTCGGAGTCGACTTTAAACTGTAGGTCTCACCTCTTATGGATAAATTTACAAACACAATATAAGTTTTGTAATGCCCAATTATATATGTCCGTTAAATACATACTTACATTACATATTAAATTTATTTTAGACAATTTTCTAAATAATTTTCCGCTGGATTTAATTGAAATCAATGGATAATCAACAGCAAGTAGAAGATTTGTGAATGCCTTGCTCGCAATCAGAGCGATGATTGTGAGCTTGATTTCTACCAAAACTGTATACATATGTATAGTATACATGATACCAAAATGAGCAAAATGTAATTTATACCGTATTGTAATTCAGAAATAAATATTATAAATAGAAAATATTTGATAAACTGAAAAGTTGCTGCTCTAGTAAATGTTCTAAATTTTTATCGGTGTAATTATATATACAAATATGTTCCTTTTACTACTCTATGGAGCATAGGGCCGCAATCGATGTAATTACAAAGAAGAAATAAAACCATATTTCGTTTTCTTTTAATTTAAATATTATAAATAACCACTCTTATACTGTGTTCAGACATGCACTTTTATTGAGTCAATATTCGGTTTATTGATTACAATATTTTATGTGTTTAGACATAACAATATACGCAGTTCAGCTGCTTATTCAATATTCATTTCACAGCTGGTAAACAAAACAGCTGATTGTGTCAACAATATTATTTTTGTTTTGTTTTTTTGTTTGTTTGTCGTTGTTGATATTTGAGTTGTCAAATATCAATAGAAAGTGTTCGGAAAATTGTAATATGCTCACTGAACGTACTTATGACAGTGCTGTATTTCAAGTTTTAATCGATATTATAACAATTTATGAATATATTGAGCAATAATTAATTGGCATTTTATATGAAATATTGAGATCAATAATGCCGTTTATTGCGATTTATTCAATATAAGTGCATGTCTGAATATAGTATTAATTAGAATTTGAGGTATGCAATATATCTTTTTGTCAATTTGATTATTTTATTTGTCATGATTAATGCTTTGAAAGCATTCAAAAACACGGACTACAGTCTACAATCTGCCAGTAAAATGGCGGCCTTTATGCATATGAAAATAATTATTTTTGCCTTAAGGCGACTACACGACTACGAATGGTGCTATGGCCACATTAGACTAAGTTCTGCTTTAGTGGGCGACAATGAATAGTTTGGTGCTGTCAATACAATAAGACACATGAAATAAGGGTATGTATTAAAAACGTGAAAAAAATCACCGTAGTCTAGCAGGTAGTGTGTCGTAAGGCCACGGTTCGAACCCCAGGTCAGACATCAAAACGAAATTATGAAAAAAATATTTCTTCGGCGACTGCCTCTCAGAAGATTTCTGGCAAAAACTTTGAGAGTAAATAAAATCGCCATGAAGAGCTTCTCAAAAATCTGTCGTTCGGAGTCGACTTTAAACTGTAGGTCCCGCCACTCAGAGAAGCTAGGTCGTAATCCTCACTGAAGGGTTGTAATGACTAATTATGTATGTATGTATATGTATATTAAAAACGTTAACAACTTTTTTTTTGAAATGTCAACATCACAAATCAGCTGTTTATTTTTTTGCTGCTGAATTAAAACTAATTACGTAGCTGGCCACATGTGTCCAGCAGCATTGTTAGCGGTATAGTCGGCGACCAGTGACTACTGTCGCATGTTTAATGCATGTGTAATTGTTTTTGATATAGTTAATGCTTGTTTTCGTCTTAGTATTATCGTTTTTAATTCAAAATATCATGAAATTCATTTTCAAATGGTTGAAGAATGAAGAAGCCACTGAATGCCAGTGTCTTTTTGGGTTTAAATACGTCAGTCAGTGCGTAAGTATTTAGCCAAGACTGAAAATCAAAATCATTGAGCTAATTTCATTGTCTGCCAATTGTGTACATGTTCATTATTATTATTGCTTTTTTATTTTACTTTATTTTAATTTGTATTTTCATTTCCAATTAAATAAATTCTTGTGATACCATTTAACAAATTAGCCATTAAGCCACTACGTTTAAAGTTTAAAATCGTTTAAAAAGAATTTTGTGTTTGTTTCGGCAATGATTTTCAAAATGAATTAATTTTAATTAAAATTTGTTCGTACGTTGATAAAAAAAAAACACAACAAAAAAATAGTTTTGAATTTGAAATTGTTGACCATTTTTTAACCTCCAGTTTTGTTAGGAAGTTATTGTTATAATGAAGGTCGCGCGTGAATCAATGACATTTTTTTTAAAAGAATACACTACCATACTAAGAGAACAGTTGCTTGTTAATACGGTTGAAAAATTTTATAGAAAACATATCGTAGTTTTTTTTTTGGCTACTATTTTCTCTGGTATGATAGCTAGGGACTCCATATAGTGACAGGATTAACGAGTATGTGTACAGTGGCTTGAGATAAATTGTTTATTCTAACTCAACTTATTTTTTCAAATATTGGCAAGAATTTATTATTCAGTTCCTGATTCGAATTTATTTTAAAAAAAATTTCAAGTAGTTTTTATGACATTAAGATATACTATAGTAATCATACTACATTTGAATCAAATATCGTAGAAGTGATGTTCGTACGAAGCGATGTTCGTAAAACGAAAATTTAAATTTTATAAATGTTCAGAGTCAGGACTTTTATTTCAAACCAGGATCTTCGGTCGTCCCACTCGAACTTTGTTGTTCGATTGCCATTCGAGATCTCTTATCGTTGTTGCTTCATTGTGTTATTGCGAGCATTGTTATCGTTATTGATGAGTGACATTTAGCCAAAAAATGCATGATTTTCAGCTGTGAACGGATAACAAATAATTAGACAGCACTAACATTGGACCGAATATTATTACATAGTTCAATATATGCAAAAAGGCGTTGTTTTAAGTTGATGTGTATCTGTGGCGATCTCCCTAATTTCTGTAAACCTCAAGGTTCAGTCCAGTTTTTCAGATGCGGTTACGAATGGAAGAGCTTGTACCAATAGTGGAATATAGAATGCTTCAAACACTGTGTTGATATTGATACAGTAGGACCTTGATTATCCGTGATTGGATTATCCGGCAACATCAATTATCCGGGATGGAAAAAGAAAATTTTTTGCATCGACTTAATTTTATTTTGGATCGACTTAAATTTTTTTGCATCGTTTAACAGTGATTACCTCTATTATCCATGGTAACACTTAGCTCATGTCTGATTTGACAGATAATTAGTTTTATCCTTCCTCTGAACGAATATGGTTGTGTATACGCTTGAACAACGCTGGGAAATATTGCGACATTACTTTAAAAATCATGGTAATGTTGCAGAATACGAAACATTGCAAAACATAGTCTATGGCGATCGTTATCGGGCCATGTTGAACGAATTTTTGTTCACAAAAATTGAAGAAGAGGATATTAGCAACATTTGGTTTCAACAGGACTGCGCTACGTGCCACACAGCCGAAGCTACACTCGAAGTTTTGCGCCCTGTTTTTGAAGATCGCATTATCAGCCGCAGAGCTGATGTCGTTTGGCCACCTCGGAGCTGCGATTTGACACCGTTGGACTATTATTTGTGGGGTGCCGTCAAAGATAAGTGTTACGCCGACAAGCCAGAGACAATTGACGCTTTAAAGGACAATATTCGTGAAGGCATTGGTGAAATACAGCTGCACACAATCGATAATGTGCTTAAAAATTGGACCGATCGTGTAGGCTACTGCATGGCCAGCCGAAGCAGCCATTTGAATGAAATTATTTTCCATTATTAACCGGAAGGATTGTACTTTCAAATAAAAAAAGAAATTTGAGAAAATATTCAGTAGTTTTTTTTAAAGCATTTTCAAAAAAAAAAGTTATTTGGCGGACCCTTTTTTAGAAATTATTTCTTGAAATTGGTTTCAAAACTATAAATTGGGAAATAAATAGAAAATTTCATTAAAAATGTTACTTTAAGGATGCTATGGTAGCATTACACCCTGAATTCTTTGCATTTCTCTCTTACACAATATTGTCGTACAATGGGATTAATCGCACTTGCTCCGATAACTAGATGAATGAAAGGGTCGTCGATATTTGTGTCATGGAGCTGCTGCTGCTAACGTAATTTCTATTTATTAAAAATTTAATTCTGATATCAAATTAGATTAAATAATAAAATTATTACAAAGAAAAATGACAATTATTATTCATCATCAGCCTAGTAACTCCTCTCCAGCGAACGTAGTTCAATGTGAAGGCAAGTTATCGATTTGGATATAAATCGATCGTCTCTTAATATAACTTCATTGCTTAGTGTAACGTTAATTTTAAAGCTTTTAAAAAGCAATTTTACGCAATTTAACAGTAAAAAAATTACTTGATAGGCTACATCATCACGCGTTGTCTCGGGTGTTAAACAGAATTGCCAAAATATTAACGAAAAGTGTTTTTATTTTAAATTGCCTGCAACCTTAATAGTGATTGCCTTTTAAAAAGAGAACAACAATAAAAAATCTAGATTTTTTTTTTAAATTGAATTTCATGTAAAAATTTCTTTATTAACAACAATATTTCAGGCAAAAGGAAAACAACGACAACAATTTAGATTTAATGATGATAATGAACGTATGAAACATGATGAGGAGCACCAATCGCAGTCTTAACTAAAGCAGGGGCGTGATGAAGCACAGTCGCAGGCGCGTGATGTACAACGGCTGGTGTATGGTGGTGGGTAGTTGTTATTAAAGTGGGAACCGATTTAACAATTGCAGCTGATGGAGATGTGTGTACGAGATGGACTGTATGAGGATCCACGTAATTTACAGTGGCGGGTTGATGATGGTGATGATGCACGAGAACGGATGTAGCTTTGGGTTCAAATACTTTTGGTATCTGCTTTTTTGGTGTCACTTTGACTACCGATTGTGGTACAATTGTCTGTTGGACAACAAGTTTGGAGGGTGCAACTAAACGCTCGCGACGAACTGTAGCCTTAAACCCACTAACAGCATCTGAACTATAGTCTACAATGCGTTTATAGCCATCGGCTTCATTAAGGGTGTATTGTCCCTGAACGTTGTCGCCGTCTCTAGTCTCGGTTTGTGTCTTAACATCTCCAGTAATCGAATCATCAACGCTGTAATTAAAATTGTAGCTGGCATGGGAATCAATGTTTTCCGATGTTGTGACTTCAGGTAAGCGGGCTGCGCCCACCACAACTAAACAGGCAAGGAACGAAATAATCTGAAAAAAAGTTAAAAAAATTTTAACAAACTACTTCAATTTATTCAGTTTATTTAGTCGAATTACGTACTTTGTTTTGCATTTTGCGTAAATTTTAATTCAAAGTGTTGAAAATGAATTTCTTAATGTTGCAAGAATGAATATCGCAATTGAACTGTGCTCATATGTCCTGTTGCACATCGTTTTTATATAAATGCATGACACTGCATATTTTCTGCAATCATTCTTCATAATGCACTCAGAAACACACAAGATCAGATACATAAAAAAAAACAAGGGAACATAATTACGATGCTGTGTACTACTTTAGAGAGTTTAATCAATGACCCACTGCCCCAAAACTGAATTATTAAAAAAATAAAAATGAAAAAAAAAAAACTGTAAAAGAACAGGTACTTAAAGTTTAGCGGCAAGGTCATTTAGGCATTGATTCTGCAAAATTATCCACTTACCACTCAGCAAAACACTCTCGAGTGTCCATGTACATATCCATTCCTTTCATCCATCCACAAATCATCTTTATCAGTTTGTTTGTTTTTTCCTGTCTGTCTTTTATTTTTTATCACTACAACAGTCACTTCAACTTGACCTTAAAATCGTTTTAGTATGCAACCAATCATACCGTAAAGCCTTGCATATGCTTTGTGGAAACTGACTGTACGGCCATCGAACCAGTTCCTTTCACTGCCAATGGTTTCAAATTCCATCTCAGTGAACACGTGCGTAAATAAAATGGTCACAGTTAGAATTTCAGGCACAGACACTGGTAAAGGAAATTGATAAAGAAATTGTTTTGCATACCATGTCATTCAACCACTGTGTGTTTACTCAGTTAAAACTGTTATAATTATTGAACGCCTAAAAGTATGCGAACATGTTAAAGGTTCTGTTAACAATTCAATGCTATGCTCTACTTCTGATTGTATTGTGTATAACAGATATACTCTTCACAAATAGTCAGTGTTGCAAACAACGTCTGACATAAGGACAGAGTTGTTGTAGAAATAGAAATTCATTCGTGTAATGAATGTGTTAAAATCGTTGGCACTATCGATAGTATCGATAGTTTATATTTTTCGTTACTATCGATGTTTTTTTTTTTACAACATATAAACATTTAACTATTATAGATAGTTTTTGCCAATATCGATAGTAAATGTTCTACCACAAATTTTTTGTTTGCGTTTATAAACTGGTGATTCCCACAGTATTATTATAAAATGGAGAGTGAAGTAAAGACATTAACTGGTAAGCTACAAACATTTCTAATAATTTGCTTTCTTTAAATGCTAAATATGCTTTTCCTCAGGTTCCCCAACCGAAAAAAGATAAACAATCGGAGAAAAAATAAAGAAGTCAATATCAAACGTTTGGAAGCATTTTACATTAAGTGAAGATAAAAAACAAGCGAAGTGCCAAACAGGCAAAAATATTTACAAGACGAGTGGAAACACGTCAAATTTAATGGATCATTTAAAGCGCAGTCATCCGTCGCTCATTGAACCAAAAACTATTGGTTGACTGACCATTCATCTTAAATACTTCATGTTTAATTTTTTGATTTTTGAACTAAGAAATAAAGTTCGGTTTTGTTTATTTTTGTTTATACAAAATGCGTTATTTAGTATTTTAACCTATTAAATGCAAATATGCAAATGTATTATTTGAGAGACTTCGATAGTGTTACGATATATCGATATTTTGTGTAAAAACTGATAGTTTAGATTCGATATATCGATATATTTATATGAACTATCAAAAATTTTCGATAGTAGCACTATTGATAGTTTGACACCTCTAATGTGCATACGTCGGCACAAAGAGAACATGATAAAAATGTGAGTGTATTTGTGAGAGGCATGTGTTAACCCCGAGGAAATTGTTTGTAATATTTTCAAGTGTAACCTAATAATATTGTTACGTTTTTTTTTACCTTTTTAAAAACGTTTAAAATATGTGTTCGTTGATTGCAAACAAAATAAAAATAAATTGGTGTTTAGTCTCAATTAAATTATTTATTGTACCACTGTTTGTAACTTGTCGTATACAACAAAAATTGCTTGTTCACTATTCTTCTCACTATTCTGCTCACAACGGAGATCTTCAAACCACGACTGTTTTCTTTACACGCAACGCGACTTAACACAAGGCTGATTGAATTCTTACTGCCAGTTGCATGCTTTGTCTTGCCTTTTTATATGCGCAAGTAATCAGTCTGATGAAGGTTCTTGAAGTGGAGTGTTCGGGGTTTCGCCTTCTCGAGAATTCTATTACGACTACATTGTTGTTTGTGTATTGTGTACACAGTGCTTGTTGTTGCGTTCGCATTTTTCTATCCCTTTTTCTCTCATGCCTGTTGTTGTTGGTTTACTTGGAACAAGTTCGATGTATTTGTTAGTGTAGCTTTTGTTTACCGTTTAATGTTAAACGATATTACATTGTTTCTATTTTCGTAACAATATGTTGTTTATGTAGTGGAAAATATAGAAAAATGTACAGCTCCAAATCCATAAAGACTGCGTATTTAACTTGACAAATATTCTTCCAAAAATCGAGATCATTTCTCATTGTTATTAGTGAATCTCATTGAATATTGGTGAATCCTACTGTAATATTTTTTTGGTTGTATAATTGAAACCTGAAAAAAAGCGACAAAAACCTTCTTCTTTAGAAGCTGACAAGCAACTGAATGCAATTTTACGCTCTTTTTAGCGAACATTGTTGATGTTCGTGTCCTATGTGTGTAAAAAGCCAAAGATGTTCGGCCCGCGGAGGCTATTGCTGCCGACATCCGACCATGTGCCTTTTATTTATAATTTTAAAAACCAGTCAAGGAACTCAGGAATTCCTTTGATCTGCCCAGAATTTTGAAGAGAACAGGACTCAACCAACAAAAAATTCTTTATTACTTTATATATTCACAGACGGCATTGTTTCTAGATTTACCCGGGATATCATTGGTATGCTACACAGGTTGTTACTTCTGATTATCCGGAAAAATGCGATCAATGAAACTGAAACAATCTACCTGATATCTCAGCAAGGGAAGACCCAGTGTTCTAGGGAAATAATAACCGACACTCAGTAGGAGGAGTGCTTCTTTACAGGAACATCGATACGCCAACCGTAAGGCTCGTTAAGTAAATGTTGGGGGAAAGATAAATTATTCCGTATTAGGAAACCGAATCTGTTTTGATAAGGCCCAACAGGGGATGACAAATTCAATATGCACTGGAATAAACCTACAGAGGGGTATTAAGAGTGCAAACTTAACTAAATTTTTGGATCGCCAGGCTACACTGCTGCCATTGACTTTGTGTTCATCGAAACCTCAGCTGATCAGGAGTGCTTGAATTACCTTTAACCATTTTGGAGCATCAAACAAAATTTTACCTTTTACTGAGACCCTTATTGCTACAGTATCACTAACAATAACATTGCTGACGTACTGGTGACAGAAGAACAATCAGCAGATTGATTTCGACCCGTTGTAAGATTAGCTGTGCGGAAGACAAGTCGGTGGGAACGATGCCTTAGAGCCCAATATTGAAAGGATGACCGGAAACTGCTCCAAACTAAAGAAGGAAGAGCCTTTGAGGAAGAGCCAATGTAAGATATATTTCGGAACGTGGGCGACTTATCGAATGATAATTATGTATTTTTGGTTCAGATGTCTGCCGAAACAGGTACAACGAGAGTGAATGCTTACAGGACCTTAAAGTCATTCACGTTTCCATTCGAAAAAAGGAAAATAATGTCATTGCTCTCACGACAACTTAAACAAATATCAACAAACCACGTAAAACTAACCTCTAAATACAGTTTATATAAAAATTTTCACCATTTCCCCATGGAATTTTTTTATATGTGAACTTTTTTTTATCTAGGCTTTCCTTACAATTTCTTTACATATCGTGAATTTGCCTGCATACAACAACAAAAATCTAAAAAAAAAACAAACAATCAATTGTCAAAGTACTCGACGCAAGTTAAAAGTGAAAAGTTGCACAACTTAATGCGTTACGTTAACGGAGAAGAACGATGAATGAAAAAAAGAACATTAAAAAACATGTATTTCAACCCTGCCATTAGTTGGAAAAGTCAGACAGACTTTGACGTATGTATGATGGATTTTAAGTGACTCAACCTTAAGTGATGACTTAACGGAGGAGCATAAGAATCAGTGTTGAAAAATTCAGTGCTTTAGTACTTTTTTCAGTACTTTTCCATTTCAAAAATACCACAGTACCCCCAGCGACGCTTTCAGTACTTTTTTATTATTACATATTTTACGGTTTGTGCTTTTTAAATATTAATTAATTCAATTTCAATTAATATTAATTAAAAACAAAAGAATATTAATTTTGAAAAATATTTAAAATATTGTTATGCAGATCGAAACGACCTAATATCGTTTCACATAAAAACAAAAGCTACAACAACAAGAGACAATGCGTACACAATACACACGACACAAAAACACATTAACACATACATCGAACTTCTTATAAGTAAACCAGCTACAACAAGTATGAGAGAAAAAGGGACAGACAAGTATGCAAACGCAACAACAAGCAATGCAGTTGCCATAGAGTTTTCGAGAATGCGAAACCGCGAACGTTCTTCTTCAAGAACGTTCAATGTACTATTCGTGTTGAACTATAAAAGGGCAAGACAAAGCAAGCAAACAGTCAGTAGTAATTGAGTCAGTCTTGTGTGAAGTTGCGTGCGAAGTAAACAGTTGCGGTTTGATGCTTACAAAAAGGTTGTAAGCAGAGAAATATAACGTACAATCACATATTGTTATAGTTATTGTTGTGTGTGTGAATAATAGCGAACAAGCAATTATTGTTGTAGCGGTTAAGTGTGAACAGTGGCACAAAAGTAGTGTGAACAATAAAGAGAGTTTAATTGAAATAAAACACATATTTGTTTTTACTTGGTTTGCAATTAACGAACTCATATTTAAACGTTTTTAAAAAGGTAAAAACGTAACAATATCATAGAATCCATCAATACAGTCATGTTGTTTCTTTTTTTCTTAAGACATTTATTATATATAGACATACAAAAACAAAGCGCGTGTGGTTATGCAAAAGAGTTGTTGTTTTTAAAACCCTTTAATAGAGCAAACAACTATCACTCAC
Organism: Sarcophaga caerulescens; assembly: GCA_927399465.1. Classification (NCBI taxonomy): domain Eukaryota; kingdom Metazoa; phylum Arthropoda; class Insecta; order Diptera; family Sarcophagidae; genus Sarcophaga; species Sarcophaga caerulescens. The sequence continues at coordinate 76,914,998 of OV656872.1, read as the reverse complement.
ACTTTCGTTTCACAATAATAGCAGAAGCTTTTTCGCATGAAGCCGAATGCATGAAAGCTTTTTTACGCGCTATACATACATTGTATTAAATATGGTTAGTGTGCTAGAAGACCATTTCCTATTGTGAATGATTGCATGAATAACAAAACGAAGGAATTTGTGTGTGCATGAAGTCGAAGTTTTATTGTTGTACATACAGCATTGCATTAAACTTTAATGTTTGTTGTGTGTGTGAAAGAACATTAGGATTTTGAGTGAATAACAATTGAAGCAGCATGAAAGCGAATGCATGACAGTTTTTCTCACTCACATTTGTATTAAAATGATTAATGAATGAAAGAGTAAATTTCGTATGCTTGCTTACTTTGTAAAACTACATAATTTGGTAGTGGAGTAGAAATATTGTTACGTTTTTACCTTTTTAAAAACGTTTAAATATGAGTTCGTTAATTGCAAACAAAGTAAAAACAAATATGTGTTTTATTTCAATTAAACTCTCTTTATTGTTCACTCTAATTTTGTGCCACTGTTCACACTTAACCGATACAACAATAATTTCTTGTTCGCTTTTATTCACACACAACTATTCGCTATTCTGCTCGCAACCGATATCTCCAAACACGACTATTTTGTTCGCACGCAACTTCACTCAAGACTGACTCAATTACAACTGAACTGGTTGCCTGGTTTGTCTTGCCCTTTTATAGTCCAACACGAACAGTACATCGAACGTTCTTGAAGAAGAAGGTTCGCGTTCTCGCTTACTTGAAAATTCTATAGCGACTGCATTGTTGTTTGTGTACTTTGTTCTCATTGGTTGTTGTTGCGTTCGCTTACTTGTCTATCCCCTTCTCTTTCATACCGATGTTGATGCTTTGCTTGTAACATGTTCGTTGTAGTTGTTGGTGAAGCTATTATTAATCATCATGTTCATTGTATTCGTAGTGTGTATTTGTGTCGTGTGTATGTGTAGCTGATAGCTTTTGTTTAACCTTTTTTATTGTTAAACGATATTAGGTCGATTCGATTGTTTTTGTGTAACAATATGATGTTCTTCTAATTGTTTTTGTTTCTTATTGATAAAGCCATAATAAGAGAAACATATAAATACTGTTTAGACGGGTTATAGGGTAGGTTAATATTTAGGGTAAGAGGGGGTAAGGTATATAAATATAAGATAGTACACAAACCTTTTTTATATTATTTATATAAATGTAAATAATGAGTGTTCGTGTTTTATTTGTATATATTTTTAAAACGTTATAAAAGGTATTTTATTTGTATATTGTAGCAAGTGTTTTTGATTTCAATTGACAATTAATTTAATGTTTTAATGTAAAATTCACAAATGTACTATGTTTTAATTAATTCAACACAACTTAGTTCACAATTTTATATTCGTTTATAATTTGATATGTGTATATGTTTAACATAAATTTGTTTAATGTTCACTTTTCTTTGATGCACACACGTATATAGGACTTATTGGGTTGTTCGTTGTTAGGAGATCGATAATCAACTGGCTATTGACTGATCAAGGATGTGTGTATGTGATGTGTGTGGTGAATGTGATGTGTGTTGATTATGTTATTGTTATTATTTGTTAGTGATGTTTGTGCTGTCATATTATTAGTCAGGGTTGGGGTTGTGTGTACTTGTTCATTCGTGTGAACAAATACCATGATTGTATTTGTTGTTGTTTGTTTTTGTTTTCTTTCGCTTGTTATGCTTGCATTTGATAATAAAGAACAGAGAGGAGCAAAGAGTGTTGTTTGCTCTCATGCAATGTAGAATGCAAGAAATCTTCTTAACATTGTTTGGCGACAAACAAAAAATAACATTGATTGACAATAATAATGCCTTTAGAAGTTATACGGCATGTTTAATTTTGCTGTAAGTTGGTTAACATTTCGTGAAGTTTTTATGAAATGTTCTGCTCTCATTTTATATTCTTTTTTTTAAAATAAGAAAAGCAAAGTTAACAGGCAACCAGCGTTGCCACGACCAAAAAAATTTTATAACCAAAATTAAAATAAAAAATAACCAAATAAGGGGAAAAATAACCAAAATTTGTTTTTTATATAAATGTATTTGTTTTTAACAAATTTAAGGTTTAATACAAAAATTTTCTTTTTTTTCTACAAATAATAAATTAAGGAAGCGGAGAAATCACACAGAAAGAAAACAGACACAAACAAAAAAGGGGGAGAGCGCGACTACATTTATGAAGCCCTATCACCTCTCAACCAGCCCAAGCTACTAATGAATCTGTGGAAAGTCTTGATGTCGGCTCTCGACACAGAATTCAAGCTCTCAAAGAAGGCCCTGCCAAGGGTCCTCAACCTACCAAGGGCTGGGCAGTTACAGAGGAGGTGTTCGATAGTCCCTAACTCCTCTTCATCGCAACATGCCATGCAATAGTCCGGCTGGGATCTGTTCCAGATCCCCGTCAGCGACCTAATCTCGCAGTGCCCCGTGATAAAACCGACAATCAACCTTAAGCTGGCCTTAACCAAGCCCAGCAGCCAATCTGTTCTCTTACTGTCCACAGCAGGCCATAGACATCTAGAGACAGAACAACCCGATCCGTTCCCCCAGCGCCTCTGCTCTTCCTCCCTGACCCATCCATTGATGAGGCCGGAGAGGTGGCAGACTGGGGGGTCAGGACCAACTATTAAATCGCCCCCCGAAAGTGGGCATCCGCCGTCTCATTGTCCAGTATTCCGCTATGACCCGAAACCCAGTATAGACGGATACGGTCTGGTCCAAAAGTCCTCAACGACTCTTTGCACTCGCGAACGAGCCGTGATTTGCACCAGATCGACGCAATGGCCCTAAGGACAGCCTGACTGTCAACGAAGATCATGTAAGATTCCGAATCCGAAGATGGGCCACCAGCTATGGCCTCAATAGCCTTCAGTATTGCGAAAATCTCCTCCTGAAAAACGCTGCAGTCATCATTCAACCTGAAGTGGAGTTCAAGACCGAGTTCCATACAGAAAACCCCAGCACCTGTACATCTACCTAACTTAGACCCATCTGTGAAGATGGGTATACCACTCTGCCCCTGGAGTACCCCACCATTCCATTGTGCCCTATCCGGTATAAGTATCCTTAAACCAGGTAGGAACATAGCATTGCTGTATTAACGATAATAAAAAATAACCAAAATGAAGAAAAAATACACATTTACACATTAGGAAAAAAAATAACCAAATTTGGTTAAAAATAACCAAAACGGCAACGCTGCAGGCAACCAACCTGTTGTGTTTGTTCATGTTGTTGTTGTTGTTGTTAAATTATCATAGTGTTTATTGGTGGTGGTTATTAATGATGAATTTTTTGTGAGTGGTAATTTGATTACATTTTATGAATTTTATTGTAGGAGACATTGTTTTGTTTTTACTTTTTAAAAGTAAAGGAGAGCATATGCACTCAATTTCATTTGAAGATGATTTTTATTCTGATTGTTGTTGTTATTGTCTTGTAATTGTCATGTTAATGATTGACATGTTATTTGATTGCATTGCTTTAAAAAGAACTACAAAGCCGGCAGACGGTAGTAGTGGTTTTTATGTTAACGAGCATAAGTGTAAGTGGAAATTTGTCCTCTTTTAAATTGAAAGTAAAATAAATTAAAGTAAAGTGAAGAAAAAAAATTAAAAATTGATTTAATAAAATAATATATAGTGTGGAAAACAAACGCGTGTAATTGTTTAATTTTTTATTAACGAAATAGGTATAAAGGTTTTAATAATTTTCTTTAATCGTTTGTAGTTTTCGTTTGTAGTGTTAATAAAAATTATTGTAATTTTTGAAAATGGCGTACATGAGGAAGCGTGTACGTTAAAAAAAATTAGCCAAAAAAAGTGAAGTGTAGTGTTGTTAGTGCTAGGCCAATGTGTAATAAGTAATAAAAAGCAGAGTAACCGGTTTAAACCGCAAAAAAAATAAGTATGTTGAGTTGTTAGCGCATGGCCTTGAATGGGAAAAAGTGTTTTTTTTTTGTATGCGTAGATTCATGCACACGCATGATTTGCATCGTAACAACAGTGTTGCCATTTTAGCACTTTCAGTGCTAGATTTAGCATTATGTTTCGTGAAAATGCATTTATTTTTTTGAAAATTATGCTAAATGCTTTTTAGCATAATTTGCTTGATAAAAAAAATTTTTTTTACTCCAAAAAAATTTTTTTTACTCAAGAAAATGTTTTGATTATATTTCATTACTATTACAAAACAAAACTTTTATGAACATTTGAAGCTAATTTCTTTCAGTAAATGATGTTATTTTCAATGACATGAATTTTTACTTCCAAATCCGTATTTAGGATACGAATTTGAAAATTTAATAAAGCAAAAGAAAAGCTCAAAAGTATATATAATAAAAGTATATATAATATAAATATATGTATGTATTTTGTTTCTAAAGGAACTTGTTAAACAATTAAGAACTCGTTTGCCTAAAAATATTAATATATTAAAACATATTTCTATGTTTTCTAAACACAATACTCTAAGTCATTTAAGGAGTCCAATTACACATATTTTAGAAGAGCTTAAGTATAATTCATCTGATATAAATGTTATTCAAAATCAGTGGTCTTATATTAATAAGCAACATTGGGATGAAAAGTCTGATATAATGTCTTTTTGGATTCAGGTATATAATTTTAAAAATTCAATCGGCGAAAATACATTTAAAGAATTGTCCATTTTTGTATTGCCATTGCAATTTTGCAATGCCATCGTGTTACCATTTTCTAACGCCGAAGTCGAAAGGCTTTTAAGTTTAATGGCTTAATTTAAAATAAAATTCGAAATCGAATTAAACCTGAGTTGTTATGTTCAATAATACAAATTCGAGAAGGATTAAAATTCGAAAATGCGTGCTGTTACACTTACAAAATACCAAACAATATTGCTAACAAAATTAGATCATCTGAAAAATATCAAAATGAAGATAAAGATGATGATAAATATGAAGATATATCAGAAATATTAGAGTCTATTAATCATTTTGTATAATCAGTATTTTAGTAAAATGTATTTCGAATAATTTTTTACAAAATTTTCTTATATGTATTATATTTATTAAAATGAAAATCTTATTTAACAAATTAAATATTTAAATTTTTAAAATAAAAACTATAAAATGTAATATATACATATGTATACAGTAATATTCATATGTGAATATTAAACAAATATTAAAAAAATCTTTCAAACTATATTTTTTGAAATAATTTACAACTTTTTATTTTTCATTCATTTTCAGAAATTTTTATGAATTAATATTTAAATTGTAATTGATTAAAAAAGAACAATAATATTATGAACATATTGTTAACTCAAATGTGATATACAGATGTAAATAAGTTTTATTTTCGGAATAAAACAAAAACATATGTATATATGCAATAAATAGTTTTGTTACATTTAAAAAATTTAGCATTTTTTTTTATTCCGTAGAACATTTTAGCATTATGTTTTTCATGTTTTAGCATATTTTGAAATTGATTTTCTGGCAACACTGCGTAACAATGAAGAGAACGGTGGTGGTTGAATGGGAGAGCAGTTTTTTAAGGGTGAGTTTCGAAAGCATTTGTAAACCAAACACAATAAAATTAATTTGTTACTATGCTTGCAAAACTAATGGTGGTGGTTTCGTGGTTTGCAAGAAAGAGAAAGATAGAGAGTGTTTTGTGTTTTCTGATAAGAAAAACACTAACACTACCATTTAAAGAGTAATGTTGCAGTAATGTTATTGTGTTTTCAAGGTTATTTGATTGCATACAAGCCAGTTAAAGATTTTAAGAAGAAAATTTTTTATGAGTTTAATCAAAAGGCCAGCGTAAAAGGTTCTGAGTGATTAAATTTGTGTTCAAATGTTTTTCTTCTTAATTCCTTTTTTAAACCTGTTGCCTTTATATTAATATTATAAGTATTTTTAATTTATTTTATTTTAATTTTTTTTGTTTTAACTTTTTCCTTTTACGTCTATGCAAATTTAATATTTATTGACCAGCAACAAAATAGAATTTTATATTTATTCAGTGTTTGTGTGCCTCTGGCTGAGGAGAAATATATGTAATTCTTTTACTATTTTTCCTTAATTCTAAAGCCCTAGTTATGCTACCGTAATGGAATGTAACAGTAACGTAATGTAACGTGTACGGAACGTAAAAATGTAAGTGCAATTATAGATCGTAAAAACGTGTCATATGTTTTTATGTAAACAAAACAAATAAAGAAATAAAAATTGCAAAAACTAAAAGACAAAAATTCAGATATGGATATTGAAGTCATGTTTTTGGGTTTGAGTTTTTATTTTGTTACTGTTTTTTATACAAATTTAATATTAATTTCAGATTTTAAAAACTTTGTTTTCACTCTTTTATCACTTTTATCACTAGTTATGCTACCGTAATGGAATGTAACAGTAACGTAATGTAACGTGTACGGAACGTAAAAATGTAAGTGCAATTATAGATCGTAAAAACGTGTCATATGTTTTTATGTAAACAAAACAAAAAAGAAATAAAGAAATAAAAATTGCATAAACTAAAAGACAAAAATTCAGATATGGATATAGAAGACATGTTTTTGGGTTTGAGTTTTTATTTTATTATTGTTTTTTTATTAAAATTTAATATTAATTTCAGATTTTAAAAACTTTGTTTTCACTCTTCTTATCAATTTTAATATGGCGCCTATTGTTTTTCCTTAATTCAGCTGTTAACCAGTGTTATCACTACAGACTTTTTAGGTTCAATTTAACGATTTTTTATTTATTTAAAGGTACTTATTAAAAGTTTTATGTACTGTTTCTGTAAGCCAAACAATTTCACTTTCACACAAACACACTCAATTTAGTTTGTGTTTGTTTGTTGAGGAAAACACAAACAAAAAATTTTGTGATTTTGTTTATATTTTGCATATACATAAATAGACGAGCAAGTGAAATTGTTTATCCTACAGAAACAGGTCAGGCATTTCGGAAACCAAATTTGTACGAATGTTAAAACATTTTTATCTTCTCTAGTAAAAGTTAAATGCAAATTAAATAATTAGTTTAATTAGTTAAAAATCGATAACTATATTTTTCTAATTTAAAATAAAAATAAACACCACCTACATGATGTAATAGTAAAATAGTGTTTAATTTTATTTTAAACTAGCAGATTGTACCCGGCGTTGCGCGGGTTATGTAGTTTGGATTAGTTTAAAAAATTAAAAAAAATTATTATTGGGTCATTTTTGCATTAAAAATAACAATAAATAAAAAACCGGTTTATCGGTTTCGAAACCGGTTTTGAAACCGGTTTCTTAAAAAATGCAATTTTTCAAATTATTCTGAAACCGGTTTAACAAACAACCCAGTTTTTTGAATACTCTAAGTCTTAAATATAAATGCACTCAATTTGCCCGTTTTTCTCCCCTTTCCCCCTTTTGGACCCCTTTTGGTCCAACTTTATAAACGGAACACCTCCAATAGCTATTTGGGAAACTTAACCAAACTAAATCGTAAAAAAATACCTATAAAACAGATAAAATACAGCATTTATGCATAAAAGTACTAATTTTTGCCCATTTTTTCTCCCTTTGTCCCATTTTTTCCCCCTTTGGGTCAAAATTTTGAAAAGATTTATAGCCTATAACCTGCACCGACAAAAGCTCGATCTATATCCCAAATTTCAAGAAAATCGGTCCAGGCGTTTAGACGTGATTGACTAACAAACAAACCAACAAACAAAAAAACAGACTTACAGAAAGATTTATAATATATATTAGGATATATAACAAAAACGATCAGCTGTTTCTTACTGTTGCGGTTACGTTCCGTTACGGATGCATAACTGGGGCTTATGTATAAAGCAATACGAATGGTTATAGAAATGTAATGTAACGTAACCGGAACGTAAGAATCTGTAAAAAATAGAATTTTCTTACATTTTTACGTGACATCTGTTTAGCAGTGTTAACAACATGTCAATATTAAAAACCACCAAAACTGAAAATTAAAATTATAAACAGAATTCACATTTTGTACGTATGTTATGTTTGTCTGTATGTGGTATTCACTTTAAATGCAACTTCACATATTTTAAAAACCCAAATTATAATTTATTTCATTATTAACTTTTATAATTTAAAATAAAAATAAACACTATTTTACTATTACATTATGTAGGTGGTGTTTATTTTTATTTTTATATTTAATTTTTTTTTTATTTAGAATTATTATTATTATTAATTATTATTAATTATTATTTAATTTGCATTTAACTTTTACTAGAGAAGATAAAAATGTTTTAACTTTCGTACAAATTTGGTTTCCGAAATACCTGACCTGTTTCTGTAGGATAAACAATTTCACTTGTTCGTCTATTTATATGCAAATTATAAACAAAATCACTAAATTTTGTGTTTTCCTCAACAAACAAACACAAACTAAATTGAAAGTGTGTTTGTGTGAAAGTGAAATTGTTTGGCTTTCAGAAACAGTACATAAAACTTTTAATAAGTACCTTTAAATAAATAAAAAATCGTTAAATTGAACCTAAAAAGTCTGTAGTGATAACACTGGTTAATAGCTGAATTAAAGCAAAACAAAAGGCGCCATATTGAAAGTGATAAAAGAGTGAAAACAAAGTTTTTAAAATCTGAAATTAATATTAAATTTGTATAAAAAACAGTAACAAAATAAAAATTCAAACCCAAAAACATGACTTCAATATCCATATCTGAATTTTTGTCTTTTAGTTTTTGCAATTTTTATTTCTTTATTTGTTTTGTTTACATAAAAACATATGACACGTTTTTACGATCTATAATTGCACTTACATTTTTACGTTCCGTACACGTTACATTACGTTACTGTTACATTCCATTACGGTAGCATAACTAGGGCTTAAAGGGCTGGTTATGCATACGTAAGAAACGTAAAATCGTAACGTACGTAGCCTTAAAAACGTTTGTGTAGTTATAGAAACGTTCAAAACGGGACATATGTCAAAGAAGAATGTAAATAAAAACGAAACAGAACACAAAGCAACACACAGACGAACACAACACATTGCAAGGAAATTAGTATACAGACTCATCATCAGTGTTGCCGTTTTTTGTTCAATGTGTAGATTTTTTCGGATTTGGTTATTATTTTTCTTATAAAAATAGCTTTTGTTTTGTTTGTTAAAATTAATTAATTAGTAAGACTATAATTTTATTTTGTTATTTTTTGTTTCTTTTTTTTCAATTATAATTTAAATTTGAAAAAAATTAAATAAAAAAACTGCGAATTTAATTTTGGTTATATTTTTCCTTATTTGGTGATTTTTTCATAAATGTTGGTTACAATATTTTTTTTGTCCTGGCAACACTGCTCATCCTCTCTCATGTTCAAAAGTCACGTAAAAACGTGGGAGAATTCTGTTTTATACAGATCACTACGTTTTGCTAACGAGAGAGAACGTTTCGGTAATCGTTTACATTGTTCTCCATACGCTAAAAAGAGAACGTTTCCTACGGTACGTTACGTTACGTATGGGTAACTGGCGCATAACACACACAGTAATATCTTACAATGTAGGAACACAAAACAAAAGAAAAACAATTATATGATGTTTTTGTAACACAGGCTATTTCACTTGCCTCCCTGTTTGCATGGAAAACACAAACAAAAACACTCAATTTTGTTTGTGTTTCCTTTATAAACAGGCAGGCAAGTGAATGGGCTGTGTTACAAAAACATCACATTAATTTATGTTTGGTATGGGGGGAGATATGGTAGCAAAACAAGACACACATACTCTCAGAGATCAGCAATGAGTTCACTCAAATAGATGAGTAGAAACGAATCATACTTATAATTTCACTCATACCTTTACACAAACTCAAAAGTTTGAAGTAATCACACTTATACATACTTAACAACACGTATGATGTCGTTGATTTCGACTCTCCTTAACTCAATATGGCTGAGGCAGGCAGGGGTGTTATATATTTTTTTTTTAAATGAAACCAGCACTCAGGGGATGGCCCCTACTCATGCAGTGCATTGTACAGGTTTTTTTAGGAAAAGTGGAAAGGGGGAAGATGCGAACGGCAAAGAAACGAGTTGCTGCTATTTGACGATTTTCGTCATTTTGACCATTTTTATTGTCAATTTACTAATATGACGATTGACGTTTTTTTCCATACAATTTCTAACATTTTGACGATTTTTTGGCATTACTTACATTTTGTATAAAACCACTTTTTTGGCATCACTTACATTTTGTATAAAACCAAAGTGTATTCATAAAGTGCCTACAGATCTTATTGTACAACAATCATCCACAAAAACAGGCAATTTGTTTTTGTTTTAAGCTATCTTGCTGTCAAAATTTGTATTAATATACTATGTATAAAACATCTACAGGTATTCCCCGACTTACGACCGAGATAGGTTCCTCTGTCATCGGTCGTAAGTCGATTAAGCCGTAAGTCGAATTTCATATAAAAAAAAAATTAAGAAAAAAATTACATACTGTACTACTAACATTGAGGGTCAGGAGAAGTGAAACTATCCAAAATTCATATAATTCTAACTTTATTTACTAGTTCCAGCCATTTTTGGGAGGATATAAAATTATTCACTTAAAAAAATTCCGACTTAGCTAATGTAATGTATTATTTGTACTGAAATATGTATGTAAATCGAATTTTTTACTTTTTTTTAATTTTTTTCATATATTTTAGGGATTCCTCGCAACTACATATTTGTCTTTAAGTATTTTCTATGAAAAAAAATTGGAAAAAAATGGTCGTAAGTGCGAATAGTCGTAAGTCGAACGGTCGTAAGTCGGGGACTACCTGTATTAACATTGTATGTTGAATGACAGAACCAAAAAGAAGAACAACGAATATACGTACATATATACAAACGTAAACGAAAGAGACAAATATGTTTTATTATTTTTTTAATATTTGTAGTTTTTTAAGTTTTCCGTCTAGTAAGATTTTCACAAGAAAATATTTTATATATTTTTTATTGACTTTTTGATTTTTTTACTTTATTGTTTTATTAAAGATTGCTGAATTAATTGTTCCTTTATGTTAAATAATGTTTTTATAAATTAAAAATAGAACTATACTTATAGAAAAATATATTATTCATGTTTTAAATTATGACGATTTTTTGACGATATTTCCTAATTTTTGTGACGATTTTGACGATTTTTTTTCTTAATTTTACGATTTTTTTAAAAAAAAAAACCTAACAGCCCTGGAAGCAGGTGACATAAAATAAGTATGATTCGCTTACGAACACTAAAATACTCACTAGATTCTAGTGACTAGAAGGTTGTGTGTTTGCTATGTTTGCTGCTCTCTCCTTTTTTGCTTATGCGTCTTTATTCTATTCTATTTTTTTTTTTTTTTTTGTAATTATTGTTGAGTGGTTCGAATCAAACATATTTCGAATGATATGAGTGTACGTTGTACGCATACTTATTACAACGTTTAGTATGGAGGTAGCAGTGTTGAAAAATTCAGTACTTTAGTACTTTCCCATATCAAAAATACCACAGTACACCTGCGACGTTTTCAGTACCCTTTTCATGTTCGACGTAATGCTGACCTAGAAACGTACGTATGTATTCAGATGGTGAAAAGCAATGATAACCGTCTTCATATGCCAAAAACTAACATACGTCCCGTGACGTTCCGTCGACTTATGAATTAAACAGGAATTATATTCCGAATTACCTTCCGAATGAGATGTTTTTTGTTTTGTATGTGCCGTTTGTTTTTCTGTTCCGTTTCGTACGTGTATTAAATATACATAAATAAATATTTTTTTACAAAAGTACCATTTGATACGAAAAAGTACTCTTTCAGTTATACTTCAGTACCATTACAAAATTTAAATTTTGCAACACTGATAAGAATACCTGTGACTTCTCTTTACACAACTGTTCAAGAGAGTGAGTGGGCACCCGTAATTTACGTCATCTCGATATACCTTCGTTTCGATTTACTTTCGCGAGTGTATTGGTCCTTTTAACATGGATTTACGTACGTCGTTTCAATTAACACCAGTGGAGGATGTTTGGAAATATTTAAAAGAAGAGGACATACTTTTTAACAGAACCTAAAAGTTACCAATAAAAAAATGAAAACAAATAATTGGTGAGGATGAATATAGCCTTCAGAATGTTTTTAATATAGACTAGATTGGGTATTATTCTGGAGACGAATGCCATGAGATTATTTACTCCAAAGAGCAGCGGCTAGCAGCTGGTCCAACCGCAGCTTACGCTTTAGCTATTCGAAATGCTGCTGAAGGCTTTAATATTTAACCGAAGAAGATTAAAATTTATAAGATGAAGTCCAAAACACCAATAACCATGAAAAACGTTTCGAGATCAACCCAAGTATCAGGGTACTATTGCTCCATTCAAAATTCAATACCAGTTACGACGATTAAATACCTGAATGACGAAGTTATTAGAAAATGTTTATTGTTAGGTATGTTGGTAGGAAGTGTCTGCATCGATAATACAAATGCTTGGAAAAACCTATGGCATTAACGCATAACTGAAGACAATCTTAGCAATATAAATAACGAAATTATAAATTTAGTCCACACAGTAGTATTTTCTAGTACGGAAGATGTTGACATTGCTTAATTTGGACGATAAACAACTTACAAGCTCAGAGCTCTCATGCGAAGAAACTTTAGTTTTCGATTCTTTTAGAGGCAATTCACAGATTCAATCGACAAAGCTGTTATAAGCCTTTTAATGCAGAAGTGAGGATATAAAAATGTTTAATTACTTGATAAGGATGAGATTGAATCGGCAAACACATCAACTAATGTCAAAATCTTAAATATTGAAGGAATTTGTACGGATATAGCAGATTATATTTACCACAGAAACAAATTTGTATTTCTGATATACCCATACCTCACTTTGCGTCGTGGTTACGTTCCAAAAAAACACGACGCAAAGTGAATTATGATTTTCTATAGCAAACCATGTAAAGATCGTAGATAGGTTCCAGGGTTACGAAAATACTACCTTTTAAAATGAAAATTTAACAAAGTAAACATTTAAAAAACAAAAATATTATAAAATTTTTTTTACATATGTACATACAAAAAAACAAATTTAAACAAAATAAAATACAAAATTCACTTAATTTATAACACACTAATTGAAACTGAACTCTAAAATTAGAAAAACAAGGTGAAAATAAAACTGTATTATTTGAAGTTAGAAAGTTTAGATAGCATGGCGCAATTTGAAACAAAAATTTTTGCAAAAATAAGGAAATTTCAAAACCAATTTCGAACCCAAAACAACGCAACTTCAAAAAACGCAAAACGAAACGATGCAAAGCGAGGTATGGGTGTATTATGGATTATTTGTCTAACACTGATTTCAACTACTAAATATATGTTTGTCATATATTTAGTTAGTAATATCGTTTAACATTAAAACGATAAATAAAAGCTACTCGAACAAATACATCGAACTTGTTACAAGTAAACCAATAACATCAGTATGAGAAAAGGAGATAGACAACTAAGCGAACGCAACAACAAGCAATGTGAACAAAATACACAAACAACAATGAAGTCGCGATAGAGTTCTCGAGAAAGCGAGAAGACGAACATTCTACTTCAAGAACGTTCGTCAGACGACGAGTAGTAAGAATTCAGTCAGTCTTGTCTGAAGTCGCGTTGCGTGTGAAGAGAACAGTCGTGGTTTTAAGATCTCCACTATACAGATCTAACGAACAAAATTTGTTGTTTACGCAAAGGGTGTGAGCAGAGAAGAGTAACGACAAGCAATTATTGTTGTATACGACAAGTTATAAACAGTGGCACATACAATAGTGCGAACAATAAAAAGTTTAATTGAAACTAAACACCAATTTATTTTTATTTTGTTTGCAATCAAGGAACTCATATTTTAAACGTTTTTAAAAGGTAAAAACGTAACAGTATTATAATTATTTTTCTAAAGTTATGAATTTGAACGAGTAGACTTATGAATCAAACATATTTCGAATGGCATGAGTTTGATGACAACGTTGTACGCATACTCATTGCAAGCTGTACTTATAAATAAATATTGTAATGAGTGTGAATTTCAATACTGTTGACTCACTTATAGGTATTCAAAATTTCTTTGCTTATGAGTAGCGAAAAAACGATTCATTGCTGATCGATCTCTGTTAAGCAAGCAATTATAATATTGGAAAAATCTGGGTTAAAAAATTAAAATTCATTATATTAAAGTAATCCCTTGATTTACGCCGTCAAAATTTTTTTTGCTTCTAACTTGTAACGGCAATTTACATCGTCTTAGATGTTTAGCGGATTTTTGTTTTAACATCTGTAAAGAATGGCTAGAACTGCAGCCAGCTAGCCTAAAAGCTAAAAGGTTACAAAAGGAAGCAATTACATACTTGATAAATATACCTCTTGACATGTTCTTAATGACTATATTGGGTTATTTTGAAGACGAATATGTACTAAGAGGGAAGAATATTTATACGAAAAGTGAAGAAAAAAAAACGTTTCGGGAAATTTTAATAATTACCCAATGAGAAATGATTAGAAAAACTTATAGTCTGAATGCACAACTGAAAATGAAAGTTTAACGATATTAACAAGAAAACTATAAACTTGGCCAATACAATAGGATTTTTCTGGTGGAGCAGATTTTATTATTGGCTAAATTAAGACAAAGAAACTTCAGATATAGAGACTTGTAAAGATAATGCCCAAATTTATAAATTTAAAATTATGTAAATTGATAATGTTTGAAGAAACTGATAAGGATTAGTAAAAAGTTGAGTTTTTATGTATAAGTTTTGATTATTTTTTTCAGTTTTACTTTTACTTTTAATTATCTACCTACTTGAGGAAAATATTTATGATAACCTTTTTTAAACTAATTCTTAGTTCTTTCTTTTAACCATTTTATTAATAAATACGATTATAACGACTGAATTCATATGGCTATTTTTTATCTTCTTAAAGACAACTACCTACAGTAAGACCCCGCTTAACGCGGGGGATACGTTCCAATAAGTTCCAGCGCTAAAAGAAGCAACTTAACACGAACATATGTACATACATATGTAAATACATTGCGATTTCGGAAAATACAGTTGGAATCTTTATTCTGGACAGACTAACAAAAGAGCGTTGAAAAAGATACATAGTAGGTACCTATACACCGTTGCTATTTAGTTCACCGCTTTTGGTTGATGCGTGACCGTTTCATTTGCACACATATACAACAAATATCAAATCAGTGTGCGATTTAGGGGAAACCCAATACTACCGCGTAATACTTAAACAGCGTTAAGCGGGGTCTTACTGTACATACTCCACTCGTTCGTAGGAACAATTTGAAATTCGATTTGCGTACCTATGCACAGTGGTTGCGCCCATATGACAAAAATAAAAATAAAAATTTTTTTATATTAGGTTTGTAGCGAAATAAATGTCATCTAATGTCATAAAATTTCTCACTTCTGAATTTGTTTTGATAATATCTAACGGTAATTTTTAACTGCAAACAATTAAAGTGCGATTTTATATAGAAAAAGAAAGTTGACTAAGCGACTGTGAAAACAAAGTGAATATAAAATTGTTAAAATACATTTAATTAAAGTGCCCAATTAAAATAATTAAAATGGAAATTAATCTGAATGGTATGGACATTATTTTTAAAATATTATAGCTTAATAAATTGTGTTATAGTTTTCGTAAACTACTGATTTTTAAGAAGTGTTTTTATTATTAACACCGTTTGAAATTTTTTGTAAAAAATAATTAGACTTTTAGTTAGTTTCCCAATGAAAGCCAATGACCAAATTGGTTTGTAAATATTGATACACATCTATAGTAAAAAATTGTGTTTAATTCAAGTGCAGCTTTTTGCAGGTTTTTTCTATATATTTAATATACTGGCATAACCTCTGTGTTTATTGAGTTTTTAAAATTTGTTGTGTATCTCGTTTGATTTAAGAATACTGACATTTTTGTTGTTATTGATAGTTTTTTTTATTCTACATAATAGAAACATCCCGTCAAAGCATATTTTCACGAATGACAATTTTCGAGCTTTGGTGCTCTAAGAAGGGTTCAAATTCGGCGAAATCACAGCAAGTTTATGACGAAGTACTCAAATTAATTAATTTTGAATGCGAAGAAGGTGCGTTTTGTGATTTATTGAAATGTGTACAATACTTATGTAAAAGAATTGTTGACATTTGGAAAGAGAATCACCGCTTAAAATCAGACGTTTTAAAAAATCATTCAGAGTGGTTAGCAAAAAAGAGGTTGTTTTTTTAAAACTGAAAAACGTTTCTGTGTCACCTAAAGAACAAGTATTGAAATCGAATAAACGTGGTCGCCCTTCATCTGATTTCTCAAGTTCTTCAAAAAGAACAAAACAACGAAGAGTAGCAAAGTTGGCAGAAACTGATGCGACTGCAGCGGATGCCTTACGTAATTTAGATTTACAATTTGAAGTATGGAAGGACGAACCTGGTATTAATATAAACAACCTTGCTTTGATAGGAAAATGGGGTTTTGATGGTAGCTCCGGTTATAATGAGTATAAACAATGTTTTAATAGCAAGACTCTACAGGACAACAGTTTATTTGTAACATCTTATGTACCCCTTCAATTAGTGACAAAATCTGCGAAGCCTGAAGATGCAAAAATAATATGGAAAAACCCTCGGCCATCGTCAACTCGGTATTGCAGACCGATTCGATTTCAATTTAAAAAAGAAACATCCCAAGTTTGTATTGCAGAAAGAGATTATTTCAAGCAGAAAATTGATACTCTGAAATACACAGAGTATTCTAAATTTGAAAAGAAAATATATGTTGAACACAAATTGCAACTGACTATGGTCGATGGTAAAGTATGCAACGCATTAAGCCAAACGTCATCTGCCAAATGTTATATATGTAAAGCAAACCCGAAAGAGATGAATGATATAGAAATATGTTTAGAAAAAGTGGTGAACAAAGAAAATTATGAGTTTGGATTGTCACCCTTACATTCATATATTCGCTTTTTTGAGTATTTCATTCACGTTGCTTATAGATTGCATATAAAAAAATGGAAAATTAGATCAACAGATGAAAAGAATAAATTTATGGAAAGGAAAAGGGAAATTCAAAGCAAATTTAGATCCGAGATGGGCTTGTTAGTAGACAGGCCTAGACAAGGGGGTAGTGGCACGTCTAATGATGGCAACACCGCAAGACGTTTTTTTAACAATCCTGGTTTGGCTGCTAAGATAACTGGCGTTGATGAAAGGCTCATAACCAGATGTGCAATATTACTGCAAGCTATGACATCAGCTAAAAATAAACATCGACAAATTTAAAATATTCGCACTTGATACAGCTAAAGAGCTTGTAGAGAAGTACCTTTGGTTCTATCTCCCACCTTCTGTACACAAGATTCTTTTGCACGCTTCCGCTGTAATTGAAGACGCCATAGTTTCAATTGGAGAGCTTTCAGAGGAAGCTGCAGAAGCAAAAAATAAAGACATTAAAAGATATAGGCTACAACACACACGAAAAATTTCTAGAATTGCAACAAACACGGATTTACTAAATATATTATTGCTTAGTTCGGATCCATTCATTTCAGGTCAACGAAAGTTACCACGTAAAAAGAAAAGTACGCTACTAAAATCTACAATTGAATTGTTGCAAGAGCAGCTTTTTTATATGTTTGATATTTTTTTGAAAACAATAAAGTACTAAATTTAATTTTCAGAAAAACACGTAGGAATTTAAAAGATTTCTGGAAAACCGAAAATTTATTCTGAATATTTTATCAGGAAAAAATTAAAAAAATGGGCGGTAGGGGCAAGTGACCGCGCCCATTTTTTTAGAATATTGTGGTTATTATATCCGAAATGTATTGTGAAAATTTCAAGACTATATCTTCAATATAAATATTTTTGTCGCTCCTTCTCATACAAGTGCAACCACTGTGCTATGTAGTCATTTTTTGGAACCAAGCACGACGTAAATCCGGGGATTTGGTAGTTTCCTCAAACATTTGTCGGCCACTACGTAGGTAGTCTCGATTATTTTAATTTTTCAATTTTTATTTTATTATCTGGATCGACTTTAACTTTTTTACAATTTCCGAATTCTTTACGACATCCAATCCCGAATCGAAATTGTTTTCATAAAATTTAAAAATAAAAACATATGAAAAAAAATTTGCAATTTTACTACTTTTAGATTTGTATTCTCTTCCAAACAGAGCATTTCAGACATAATAAGGAAGAAAGAACAACAAAAAATTGTAAATGACAGAGAGTCAGCTTTATTTTGTTTTAAAGGAAATGTTTTATAAACGAAATACCTACTTTTTTAAAGGTGGAGGGCGAACGATTTTAATTAAAATTTCAACAAAATTAAGTTTTTTTATCTCTAGATTTACTATGTTTTCCATGAATTCTTATTTTTTCAATTATTAATTAATTTATTTATCTTTGATTTAATTTTTTTGCTTTTTTTTGTTTTTTTTTTATAAACGATTTTAATTTTCGTAAATTTTCGATTAATTTTTCTCTTGTGATTTTTATTTCTTTCGGATTAAAGTCGAACTGAATTCTGATCAAAGACTGAAGCAGAAACCACCAGCAGTTGTTACAAAAAAATCATAAAAATATGAAAAATGTTAAAACAACACAACTTCACCGAAAACAACAAAATTTTGCATGTAAATCATGCAGATTTTCTTATAACATAACAGGGTGAAAAATAAATTCCTGAAAATTAAGTTACAGTACCAAATTCTACGTATGCAACGTACACAAACACACAAATAAATATTACAACTACAACAGCAATAACAATCATAAACCAATTGTAATGGCGATTCACAAACGTCTTTCCCATTGGTTGATTCAAATGTGCCTTTTCTCAACACTATATCTTATTCACTCTTACAACTGTGTTTGTTCAATATTAAATGTTACCTGAAATTGTGATGGAAAATTCTGTTCTTTAGTACTTTGTTGAGAAGTTATGGTTTACATTCGTACATTAATTACATTAATACTTTCCCGATATGACTTTAGTATTTTCACGATATGACTTTAGTATTTTCCAATAAAAATGCAATGCAATTTAGACGGCAAAAAATATTCGCGTACATAATCTCATTATAGGTATTGGAAAGCCAAACAATTCAGTCTGGTTTATTATAATCGTGATATTTTATCTCTTAGAGAACCGCATTAACTTAATGGGCCAACCACTGGTCAGATGGCTGTGACAGTGTTGAAAACTTCAGTAATTTAGTACTTTTTTCAGTACTTTTCCATTACAAATATATCGCAGTACCCCCTCGACGCTTTCAGTACTTTTTTATTATTACATATTTACATATTTTATGTCGTTTTCAACAAGTAATGCATTAGCAACGTAATTAGGGTTCCCACCTTTTTTTTTGGAAATTAAAGTACATTGGCTATTAAAGCTTAAGAAAAAAAGTACATAGTATAAAAACAAAGTACAATTTATTTTAATTTATTCTTATATTTAAAAATGTATTTTTTTATTGCTTCTCGCAAGTTTTATTAAATAATTATCATTCCTAAACAGTTGCACAGCATCTTTACAGTCTATATTTAAATTAAAGTAAATAATTAATTAATTTTTTTTTATCAGATTCAGTGACGCTTTGTTTCTTTCGTTTTGACATTTGTTCTTCATTACAGAAAAGATCCTCTCTGTAAATGCTGACGTGTCAAATAGAAAGTAAAAATGAAATTACTTTATAAAAATTTGATAATTTGTCATCAGTCTTATTAAAGACTAGCTGCCGTTTACTTGTAGTAGGTAATTCCGCAAAAGTTTTTGCAGATTTAAATTTTCGGTTATGTTAACAATATTGTCAAAATCAACATTACTTTTTAAAATTATATTGCTTACTAGCAGATTGTACCCGGCGTTGCGCGGGTTATGTAGTTTGGATTAGTTTAAAAAATTAAAAAAATTTATTATTGGGTCATTTTTGCATTAAAAATAACAATAAATAAAAAACCGGTTTATCGGTTTCGAAACCGGTTTTGAAACCGGTTTCTTAAAAAATGCAATTTTTCAAATTATTCGGAAACCGGTTTAACAAACAACACAGTTATTTGAATAATCTAAGTCCTAAATATAAATGCACTCAATTTGCCCATTTTTCGCCCCTTTTCCCCTTTCTGGACCCCTTTCGGTCCAACTTTATAAACGGAACACCTCCAATAGCTATTTGGGAAACTTAACCAAGCTAAATCGTAAAAAAATACCTTTAAAACAGATAAAATACAGCATTTATGCATAAAGTACTAATTTTTGCCCATTTTTTCTCCCCTTTGACCCATTTTTTCCCCCTTTGGGTCAAAATTTTGAAAAGATTTATTGCCTATAACTTGCACCGACAAAAGTTCGATCAATATCCCAAATTTCAAGAAAATCGGTCCAGGCGTTCAGGCGTGATTGGCTATACACTCAATTTGCCCGTTTTTGGCCCCTTTCCCCCTTTTTGGACCCCTTTTGGTACAACTTTTGAAACGGAACACCTCCAATAGCTATTTGGGAAACTTAACCAAGCTAAATCGTAAAAAATTACCTATAAAAAAGATAAAATACAGATTTTATGCATAAAAGTACTAATTTTTGCCCATTTTTTCTCCCTTTGTCCCATTTTTTTCCCCTTTTGGTCAAAATTTTGAAAAGATTTATAGCCTATAACCTGCACCGGCAATGGCTCGATCTATATCCCAAATTTCAAGAAAATCGGTCCAGGCGTTCAGGCGTGATTGGCTAACAAACAAACCAACAAACAAACAAACAAACAGACTTACAGAAAGATTTATAATATATATTAGGATTACAAATAACCAGTTTCTGTTTTTAAAATCAAACCATTTATTCAGGTACTGTAAGGCTTTATCAATAAATAATGAAAAATTCGTCTGAATTTCGTTAGTCAGTTCCGGTGAAGACAACAGTTTATTTTTTTTGCTTGTTTCATATCCAAAGAAGAGATCGTGTTTTCTTTGTAATAGTCCATCTCTCAAATTTACCATTATTCCATGAACATCTAAAATTGTTATGCAATTGCCTTCTGGACGTTTTGAAGCTTTGTTAAATAAATTTAACATGTGACTGCAAAAATGTAAATAAATTTCAATCATATCATTCTCAGTGTTGTTGACTATCAACAAATTTTGTAAAATCATTAGACAGTTACGAGTATCTAAGCTAAGAAAATAACTTCTAATAGGTAGGTGACCAATTTAATAGTAATGTTTCAATGCATGGCAAGAGAGAGCCATCTTGTTCCCACATGGCGTTTTACTTCATGGAAATCTCCATCTACATGGTCTTAAAAAGAAGCGCCAAAATAAAAAATATAACTTGAATCTATTTTAAATTTTGGAAAAATCAAATCATGCGAAATAAAGTATTTTCGTCTACTTTATTGTTCTCATAAAGTATACAGTAAAATTACTCGAAATAACATACAATACTTTATTATAAAGTACGGGTGGCAAGCCTAAACGTAATGCTAAAGGTAGAATTTGTCTTTAGCCCCGGTTAGCCAAACGTCCACGGAACGTACGTTCGTTTTTAGACAACAAAAAGCAATGAGAACGCCTGCCGCACCGACAAATGATTTCGGAAAGCATTAACATTGCTTTTCATATGCTACAAACGAAGGTATGTTCCATAACGTTCCGTCGACGTTTGACTACACGGAACTTTTACGTCTTGTTACGTTCAGAATCAGCAGTTTTTATTTTATATGTGAGGAACATTGTTGCCAATTTGACGTTTTTCCCGTCAAATCTGACGTTTTTGCAATGCCAATTACGGGAAAAAATGCTTTTTAGCGGTTAGCGTGAAATCTGGAGTTTTTTTACAGCACTTTAGAGTTTTTTTTAATCTTTTTTTTAACTTTTAACGCAAACATTTAAATTTATATAGATTTTTTTATTAAAATTTTTTAAAAAGTCTCAAAAAGCTAAATTCTAAATTAAAAAAAATATATATTTCAAAATCTTTCCAATGATTAAAGGAAAATGGAAAAATTAAATCAATTACATAATTACTTTAAAAAGTTGTAAAATGCAATTTATTGAATTTTGTGGTTTCTTATTTTTATTCAATTAAATTTTTGAATATTGCTTTAATACATTTTTGAAATGTAATTTTTTGTAAACGAATTCCATTTTAATTACAGATCCGGTCTCAAACTTGATAACAAATGTTGTTTTGATTCTAAATTTCCAAAATCTGTTATAAGAGAAGTAGGTACAATGACCACTTATAAACAAAATGCAGAAGACTGGCACTATATTTTTGAAATTACCTAATTTTGTTTGTAAATCATTAAACATAATTGAAAAAACAATTCAATTTAATTTAGAGATTTCTGGCGATTTTTAAAGCCAAGTTTAACGGGAAATTTTTAAAAATAAAATTTGGCAACACTGGTCCAGAGGGTGCTATTTCCAACCGTGGTAGTGGGATAGCTGAACTAATTTTGTGAGTTGAGATTTTCAAATTTAAAAAAATCGATTTTTGACCGAAAAATATATGAAAATTCTCTAGAAGTTCAGTGGCCATTTTCGAACACATAAGAAATAGTCCACTATACAGACTATACGCAATTGTTAATTGTTTTAACGTTAATTTAAAATTTTCAAACTATTTGACGGGTTTCTGACGGTTTTGTAAAAATTTAATTTAGCGATTTCTGGCGATTTTTAAAGCCCAATTTGACGGGAAATTTTGAAAAAAATTTGGCAACACTGGTGAGGAACACGTATAAGTCGTTAGTTTTTCTGTTCTGTACCGTACGTGCATTAGATATGGAGAAATAAATAGCCTAGTAGGTAGTGTGCTGGCTTACTAGATGTGAGCCCGCGGTTCATACCAAATGTCAGACATTTCCAAAATAACGAAAAATGAAAAAAATATTCCTTCGACGACCTCATCCTGTCAAAAACTCTGAGAGTAAATAAAATTGCCATGAAAAGTTTCACAAAAAATCTGTCGCTCGGAATCGACTTTAAACTGTAGGTCGCGCCATTCATGTATAAAATTAACGCACACAACATAAGTGGTGTGAGAAGATAGGTCATAATCCTGATTGAAGGGTTGTAATGTATGCAGGAATTTTTTACAAAAGTACCATTTCACGCGAAAAAGTACTCTTTCAGTTAGAGTTCAGTACCATTTCAATTTTTCAACACTGGGCTGTGATGAAAACAAGCAAAGTTATGAAGAAGACGAAAATAGGGCTCCAGACAATGAAAATCCTTGTATCGATTGGAATACTAATCGTAAAAAGAGAACATTGTTTGCATTTATCCAGAAACGTAGGAATAAAACGCCTGTTAAGTCTTAAAGAGATGCTTTGCTTTATAAGGAAACATTTTTGAAATCAAATTGATAAATACCTGATTTGAACTAGTGGTAGACGATATACATAGGTACCATACATCGCTACGTCGAACCAATCGTTTTTTTTGTTTTTGTTTTTTTATTGATTAATACCTACCTATGCCGCTGTTAAGTTTATTTCTTCATATATCCAGTGCAAACGTCGTTTTGTGTATTGTGAGGGTAATAAATCGAATAGTCTGTCAATATCTAGAGGTGTGCCACATTGTGCCATACTTGGTCCATTATTACATACCTATGTACTTATATTAACTTATTTTAATGGTTCGCCATCAAATTTCAGGTTATTTAATGTACAGTAAAATCTTTTTTTGCACGGTAGACATGTTCCTAAGAAATTCGTGGAAATCAAAATCGTGTAAAAAAATACACGGTTCATATGTAAATTTGGAAATATGTTCCACAACCATAAAAAATCGTGTAAAATGAAAAAATTCAAATATTTCCTTAAAAAACCGTGCAAAAAAGTGATAGCAAACTCCATTAATAAAACAAAACAATTCATATTTATTATTAATAAGGGCACTGTAAAAACGAAATTAAATAAAATTGGTTTTTGCAATAACAACCTAACACTATGTTACCTTTTGAAAAGTTATTAACGATTCCGATTATATAATTTGAAGCTGTCACCAATTTATAAAAAATATAAACTTAAACATTCACTTTAAGCACTTTGAAATTATATATTGCGTCATCAATAAACTGATATGTTAAATAAAAAGGGTATTCCCCTTAAAGTAAACATGCTGTGTAGTAGAGTTGCCATAATGATGTTATCCTGTAAGACACTGTAAAAAATCATGAAAGAATTATAATTTTTTTTTGAATTCGTATTAAATTTTTTTTTGGAATTCGTGTTAAACCAAAAAAAAGAGTGTAAAAAAAAATTAAAATTTTCTTCTTGACGAACCGTGTTATTTCAAAATCGTGTAAAAAAGACCGTGTAAAAAAAGATTTTACTGTACACATGAATGCAGCTGACGTTCAACTATGTATACATTAGTTGTTTTGAAATAACAAATTTTAGGTTGTAACGAAATAAACTGTGTGTGTATAGAATGTATTTAAATGGACACCGGCGAATGGTTTTTGGCTAAATCCGAAATCGAATACTTTAATAATAGAAAAAGTGTACTCTTTAACACAATTACTACCGATTCAAAGTGATTGATTTTGTGACCTGGTAGTCAGGTCGGCAGTGTGTTAGACATCAGGGTTGTGGGTTTGCTATGTAAACCAGTGATGCCAGTAAAAATCTTAAAAAAATCCCTATGTATCTAAACAAATTTCCTTTTTTTTCCCTACTTTTAAAAAATGCCCATATTTCCCCCTAAGCTTAATATTCCCTTTTTGTCTTCAAATAAAAGAGTTTCAATAATGAAATATTGTAAATTTTATTCATTTATTTCACATTTTTTTAAAAAAATGTTAAAAACAAAACAAACAAAAAATAGTTTTAACAAAGTTAATATATAAAAAGTTATTACTTATGTATTAATAAACATTCATAAGGAACCTTTTTTCTAAAGTGACTTGCAGTCGTATTCATAAATTTGTACATTAACATTAAAAATGAGATCTTATGATATACATACAGTAGCTCCAAGCGAAACTCATACACCTTAGATTAATTTTTAAACTATTTTATAACATCAAATAAGAAACTCTTAAAAAACAAAAGTGTTTATATTTTATTAGTTCATTGTATAAGCAATTTGACAAAACATAAAAACTTGAAGTTAGAATTAAAAAAAAAAAATTTTTAACAAAAACATAAAATAAATAAAAAGATAACTTTGTAATTTTTAAATATTAATATTTGGTATGCATGCCTTTATTTTTTATTACCATCTTCAATCTATTTGGCATACTGCCCACAAGTTTTTCGCAAAAACTTGGTTCAATTTTGCCCCATTCGTCCTGAAGAGCTCTTTTCAAGTCATCCTTGGAACTTATTCTGTGATTTCGAAACTTACGATCAAGATAGCTCCACAGATTTTCTGTTGGGTTTATGTGTGGACTCTGGGCAGGTGTATTCATAACATGTGGACAATTTAAAAGTAACCATGACATCACTTTGTGAGCTTTATGCTTAGGGTCATTATCTTGGTAAAAATAAAAGTTTTCACCAAGACAAAGTTTCTGCTTGCAAAGTGGCAAACTTTCTTCTAAAATGTTAAGATACATATGCTGATCCATGGTACCATCGATAAAGTGTAATATACCAGGCCCAGATGCAGAAAATGATCCCCAAACCATTACCGACCCACCACCGAACTTAACTGTGGGTTTCATGTTTTTGGCAAGCGGCTCCTCATTTGATCTTCTCCATACATAAGGTCTACCATCTGAACCAAACAAGTTGAATTTGCTTTCATCAGTGAATAGCACATCCTTCCAAAATGAAAAATCCTTTGATTCGTGTTCCTTGGCGAATCGTAACCTTATTTTTTGATTTCTTTTACTAATAAGAGGTTTAACTCTTACTCTTCTACCATGGAAATCAGCCCTGTTTAATATGTTTCTTATAGTCTGTGGGGAACATTTTTCCCCTAAATCTTTTTCAGCAATTTCTGCGAGTTTTGGAGCACTTAAAAATGGGTCCTTTTTGATTTGACGTAAAATATATTGCTCGTCTCTAACGGACAAAATTTTGTTATTTGCAGTTTTCTTCTTATTCTCAATCCTTTTCTCCGTTTTATATCTTTTTATGATATATTGAACGGTTGATCGGCTTCTGTCAACTATTTCTGATATCTCTCGGAACGATTTGTTATTACTATAATGATGAATTATTAATTTTCTTACTTCAACACTGGTTTGTCCTCTCTGTCTTCCCATTTTATTTTTTTTTTAAGTTTTTCAACCAAAAACTCTATTATATAAACAACAATAAAAAAAACCGATATTGAAATTATAGGGGAAGGCCCTAAATTTTGCTTTTTAAATCACTTTTACGAAATAACCTGAAGTTGGATGCAAATTAAAAGGATGTTGGCAAATAAAGTAAGACTGTACGAGTTTGGCTTTGCTGTCAAAAATTGCCACTTTTTAGAACATTTATCTTTATTTTAATAAATAAGGATATTTTTATAATTTTATTTCTGCTATGTAATTAAGCACATAGTGTTATACTAAAATTAAGAAAAAAAATTTTTAGCCTTTTAGTTTTAGACATATTATTAGGTGTACGAGTTTCGCTTGGAGCTACTGTATGTATAATATTTTTAAACTACATTAGTATAAAAATTAATTACATGTACAAATCTTTAGAATGAAGTTTTCTAAAGTGACCAGTCGTACACGTAAAACTAATGCAATTTGATTCATTAGATTGCAAATATGACCATATGATACAAATTAAATTTAAAATATCATGACTAAGTTTGTTTCTTTTTTTTTTTGTACGAACATCTGTAACCACAGAAAATATTCGTTCAGCATCCGCATTGGCATGTGGTAAAGCTAATACAATTTTAACCAATTTTGCAAAATTGGGGAACACGAGCTTATCATTAAAATCTTTGGATTTACATAATTTGGACCAAAATGTTTCGACGTCAAGCTTCAATAATTCTTGTTTTTGGCTTTCAGAGAAGTTATACTCCATTGTTAACCACTCTTCTGAAAGCTTGTTTATATCTATTTTAAATTTTTCGCACAAAAGCTTAAATTGAATCATATGTTTACTTGTACCACCAATAGCTAATTCGGGATTTAAAAACTCCACTTCTTTAAAAATAGTTTGATCCTTTAATGGAAGTCTTTTTTGAGTTTCTTCCATGGCAGCTATATAAAATTGTAGACAATCGGATTTTATTTGGACGATCCTTTGTTGAGTTTTTAGTAGTTCTTCACATTCACTTCCGACATAAATTTGTTCAATTTTTAAAGAAATGTGCGGTGATCTGACATTACAATGAAATTTCAACTCCGATTTTTTAATAAAATTTTGTCCAAGTTTGAAAAAAAATTTCAAAGATTCCGAATGTAGGGCGTGAATCAAAGGCTTTTTTGACTGAAAGAGTGCATTCAAAGAATTAAAATAATTTATCACATATTTCAAAAAAGCAAATAGGTCTTGTTGCACTCATTTAACAATTCTGTTAGTATAATATCGGCTGATTTAAACTTATCTTGGCTAGAAGCAAATTTAAAATACTCAATTAAAGGATTCCAATTTTCTAAAATTCTTTCAATGCACTTTTGGTGGGAAAGCCACCTGGTAGTTGATGTTCGAAGAATCCTCTTTTTTTCTATATTAAAAACTTCTTGGAAATCTTCCAATTGCGAACATCTTTTCGAACTTCCGGAAACGTATGTTCCAATTTGCCTTATCAGTTCCTCCGGTGCTCGTGGTAACATTAAACAAGCTTTGTTTGCAATAATTGCTGCTGAATGGCATATACATTTTATAGTTATAACATCTGGATTGTCTTCTAACGCAAAACAATTATATTTTCTCATCATCACGCTGGCACCATCAGAACAAAGACCAATTATGTTTTTATATGGAATATCGTAGGATGTTATAGTTTTCTTAAATTGATTATACAAAGATTCGGTTGTGCAATCTCATCCTAAATGTAACAAATCCAACAGCTGAACTACCGTTTTTTCTTGTTTGTCGTCAAAATATCTTACGAGAATACACATCGTTTTTTTTTGATGTGCCATCTGTACTTTCATCAATTAGCACAGAAGACAAACTTGTTTTTAAATTTTCAATTGTTTTTTCTCGTTCTTCTTTCGCTAGTACATTTTTAATTATTTTAGTGCATTTAGTTCTACTCAAATTACTGTTTTTTATTATGGATGAATCCGGGACAATTTCCTTTAAAAGAGATATTAAATGGTCTACAATTTGGATGGCAACATTATGCTCAGCAAAGAACATACACATTCGTATTTCAAAATTTTTAATATCGTCGCCAACATTATTTTCAAAAAAAATTTTTTAGAAGTATTTATGGCGTGAACCAGCTTTATATGAGATTTGGTGCCAGCATGTCTCATAAGCTCTGATTAGCCACAATTTAACAATTTAGCACAAGGTTTGCACTTACACTTGAACTCATTTTTTTCAACCGGTTCCAACCATCCCTTATCATCTTTTAACCAATTTTGACAAAATCGCTGCTTACGATATTTGCTTGCCGACTTTTCAATTTCTTCCAAAGATGAGTCTGATGACATTATTCTGTAATCAAATTTACATATTGAAACTTAAGGATATGAGAATGCATACAGTTAATAAAAAAAAAATTACACTTTACAAATATAACAAAAAAAAAAATGTTGTTCTTAAAGCAAAGGTTTAGTAATAAACGTTATACTGATTATATTTGTTTTGATTTGTTAAGTGCACAATTTTTTTTCCTTTTGTTAACCCTTTAATGCTCAGCCCCGCCTTTAGACGGGCTTCCCAAAAACCACAGTAAAAGTTTATATTTTACATTACTTTAGTAAACAGCTAATTAAAGTGTCAAATGTCATCATAATTGGAACAAGGCGGACTTTTCTCAATCAATGAGCTGCCATTAAAGTGTTAACAGTATATGCTATACGTACTTACAACTTTGTGTACAAACAAACAAATCCAAGTTTTGGCCAAGCGTTTTTTTTTTTATGACATCCATAGATGTATATGTGTTACATTGATGACCCTGCAGAATACAAAGTTACATATTTGAACATTTTATTAGTTTTTTACACAGCTCACTTCATACTTACATACACAGCTTTATTGCTTGTTGTAATAAAATCCAAAATATTTAATGTATTTATTTAAGACTTTTTAATTTTAAAATTTTTGTACAATTGAAAATATCAAAAAAAATTTAATTTTTCTTACGCGGTTTTTTGGTAATTTATGATGATAAAATGCTGTGTATGGTGTTGCCAAACTTTAATTTTTTTCTGATGCCCAGATTGTTTTAAATTTACATATAGGGTTTCTGCTTAAGCATTTGGTTTAGTAAACAAACTTTAATAATGTTTGTACAAAAAAAATTGGCAAACAGAGAAAAACCCTACAAATCGCTTTAAAAAAAAACTGTCCTTTTTTCCCTACGCCTCAAATTTTTTGGAAAAAAACCCTACAAAAGGGATAAAACCCTACATTTGGCATCACTGATGTAAACTGATTAGGTTTTATCAAATAAAAATATGAAATATACAAACACTTTCAAAATGCTAAGCTTACTTAAGCTCTTTTTTGTGCACTGCAAAGCAGGTAATGAAAATATTAAACAGTAACAGAAACGGATTCAAGGGTTTATTATATTATATAGGTCGGGCCTACCAACTGACTAAATAGGTAACAATTATTTTACAATTTTTTCCTAGCTTTAGTTTTCGCAAAAGAATCAATGACTTCGTTTAAATCCAGGCTGGATGCGGTTTTGTTTTCAATTGCTATTAGCGATAAATGTCGCAGTCGAATTTAGCCCATATTATTTCTTAAATAATTTTTTATTATTTTTAATTTGCTAAATGACCTTTCAGCTGCTGCAGAAAATACAGGAATTGTAAAGAATAATAACATTGCTGTAAATACTTCCGATAGGTCGCATTCTAGCACTCCATATTTGCTCATTATCGAAATAACTATGTTTTATTGCAGACATCGTATTGATCCTACTGGACCATCTAGTCGGATTTAGTTTTTTTAGAGTGGTGTCCGAATCGCCAGTGAATTTTGACAGTAGGTCCCAACGTTTGGTGATGTTTCCGAAAAAAGTTATACAATACAAATCTTGCAACGTTGTGAAAAAAATCAGTATTTCCACACAACTGCTAACGGCATCATTTATCACCAAATTTAAATTATGATAGATAGCTTATGGCTAGATAGCTTTAAAATATCTTTGTACACCATTATAGGTACACGCCACTCATCACACTGGCTCCATCATGGCCTTGCCCCACCCATTTTTTAAATCAATATTTTTGTCGATAAATAATGTTGTCACTTGGTTGACTAAATCTACTGCACCATGTTTGATGACTGCATAAAAGCCTAGAAACACTTCTTTTACTTCTATATAAATTGGCTGTCCATTTTCCGATCTGGTTATTACTGCATACCTCACAACAATGCTTAGTTTATCTACCTTCGATATGTCCTGTGTCGTATCCATTATGATGGCAAAAAACGGTGACGCTCTAATTTGTTCTAGTAAATGGGTTTCGAGTTTGGTCCCCAAGCTCTCTATCATTTCATTTTGAATTGTTGCACTCAGATATCTTGTAGATCCTAAAACCATAAATATTTCAATATCAATAGAAATATTTTGGCCAGATGTATTTGCAGAAGGCTGACTAAAAAACTTGTCAATTTTGGGCAATTTTTGTTTACTATCTTCTCTTTCTTGGCGTTGTTTGCGTTTAAATGCACCACTGGGTTTCTTCTTTTTATCCATAATTTTAGTTTTCTAATTTATTTAAATAATACAATATTAGATTGTACTCACTGTTCACGGACGACCTTAAAAGTTAAATAAAAATTAACGGTGGAGACCATGAACGATCTGTTTTGAGTTGGTTTTGGTCATTATTTTGAAGCCAATCCCTTACAATTAGCGCCGTATGTTTTGGGTCATTATCTTGTTGGACCCTTCAAGTCCTATTTTCTTAGCACTGTCTTCCAAATTGTCTTTTAAAATATCCAAATATTTGTGCCGGTCCATTATTCCATCGATAAACACCAAATTTCCCACTCCATATGCTGACATGCATCCCCAGACCATTACAGACCTACAACCGTGTTTTACTGTACCTGACATGTTGATTGGATTCAGCTCTGTATTTGGTTTGGAATACCAACAACGCTACTTTTGGTGCTTTTCTCTCCAATGAACTTGGCAAAGCATTTAATGACTTTATTTTGTAACAATTGTAGCTATTAATTGTTTAACTATTGAATGTTTTGTCCAATTGTCCCATTAGGTGCAGTGCCCAGTCAAATGACCATCTCATAGTCGTAATGCATTTTTAACTGTTGGTTCATGAAATATGAGACTCAAACAAATTATTATTGAACGTTTATTCCATCGACGGGACAAATACCGTATCAAACAGATTATTTTAGGTGTTCTTACATTTCATACGGTTAGTAGTCCAGAATTGTATATTTTTCGATTAACATAAGCGTTTGTATTAACGGAAATAGACTTGTAGTTTTGCTTCAACTTTAATGGAGTAGAAGAGTGACTTGTTGATGAATGTAGATTTAAAAATACAATTTGGACATGAACAGTTATGTACTTTTATTGCATGAGATTTATAAAAACTTAACAATAACAATAAAATCGCTTTAGGCCCAGTTAGGAATTAAAAATTTCATAAACGGTTACGTTGCTTACGTTCGTTTATAAAAGTCAGCGAGAAAGATTGTTTGTTTTAAAAAAAATTACTGATTTTTTTTGGG
Source organism: Sarcophaga caerulescens (assembly GCA_927399465.1). Lineage (NCBI taxonomy): Eukaryota > Metazoa > Arthropoda > Insecta > Diptera > Sarcophagidae > Sarcophaga > Sarcophaga caerulescens. The sequence goes on along the minus strand of OV656872.1, from coordinate 76,883,046 downwards.
CAGGCAACATTTCGAAATGTGATTGTGCATTAGAGATGAGCGATCCAGTGATTTTTGAAGAACGTCGTTCTCAGTGAACGTGATTTGTTAATCACTGTTCTTTAAAACAGTGATTGTGATCACAGTATTCCAATAATGACAATAGCGTATTTTATTAAGTCGTAAGAAAGAGACAACTAGATACATACTACCAAAAGGCCACTAAACAAAATCAAAGTGGTGTCATCAATGTTATTATTTTTAATGTAATTTTTTTTATACGAAGTTTGACAATTAAGTTTCACAGAAAGTTCATGTATAAAACACAAAAGTAAATAATCTGCATCATCTAATAGTAATTCTGCCTCGCTCAAAATAAAATGAAATAAATTTGAGTATGTCACAATTTTGAAAGAACGACATTATTAGTAACTGTTATTTGGCAATTTCAATCACTGTAGTTACCAGTGAATTATCAATCACCGTGATTAAATCACAGTTTTGAAAATATCGCTCATCTCTATTGTGCATATTACACAAGATGGAAATTAATAATACAGTAATCCTTCGATTTACGTCGTCAAATTTTTTGTTTCCTCTAACTTCAATTTGCGTCGTCATTCGTAAATCGAGGAATTACTGTAAAATCATATAACTTTTTTAAGTTCCTTGTTAAAAACATACTACTTTGTAGTATGAGCAATATGAAATTCGATTTACGCTGCCTTTTTTTGGAACCAACTGCGACGACAATCGAGGGATTACTGTAATTTTCATAAATTTGATAAATGGACGCTGCAGAGTTGCAGATGTCCAATATAATTGTCGATTTTTGATTTGTTATAATCTAACAATGATTAAAATAAGCCGGTATTTATTAAATTTTTATTTTAAAAATGAAGCCATTTTAAACTGATTTTAAAGCTCAGTAAGAATCTCCAGTACATCGGTAACATTTGATCTATAAAATTTAATTCTTTGTCCATTTTTTTTACTATCATTCGCTAAATGAAAAGCCATCATAATGTTTACAACTCATGTAAGAAATTAGAAAAAAGAAATTCAATATGAAAACGATAGTCAAGTGTAAATAAAAACAATATTAAAAGGAAACTTTATAGCACAATATTTGTATTTTTGAAATTCAATTTAACAAAAACAATTAATTAAAAAAAAGAAACAAAATGAATATTCATCATTTTTGTGTTCTTTTTGCCGTAATGATTAATTTATTTTTCATGAATGTATCGAAGTGTCTCTGTGTTGTTTTTTGTATTGGTTTTTGCCGTTTGCTAATTTAGATTGGCATCAAAGGGCGCCTGTGTTTACAGGAAAGCGTCAACACAATTAACCCAATTGCTTATGGTTATGGGCACACTTTTACCGGTGTCTGTCAAATTTAAGGTAAAAGACGACAGTCGCTTCTCCAACTCATTCAAAGACTGTGTACGCAGTTTTATTTAAGAAAATACAATCTAATACATATTTACACGAGGAGACAGACGTACAATTTAAAACAGTAAACAAATATTAAAAAAAAAAACAACAATAATGAAAAATGAAAAGAATTGACCACTAATAAAAAAAAGTATTAAATTTATGTTCGATATCGAAACAAAAGTTAGCAGCAGCACATGGGACACAATAGCACTAAAAATATATATAAAAATGAACAAAAACAAGAAGAAGAACACAAAAAAAAATAGGGCTAAAAAGCAAAAGTCTTGCCGCTGACATGTTATGTTAAGGCGCCACGTACTCAAATCCATCAATTATTCTGTTACTTATTCACAAATTACCGTAAGCCGTCAAAAAGTGTAACACATTAAAAGCAAAAAGCGAACGTTGATGTTGACGTTGGCCAGTCAATGGACGGACAACTGACGATGGTCTAGGCAGTCTGAGTGGCTGACTTTTTGTAAATTTTGTAACAGTGTCACCAGTAACATATACAAACCATCATTTGTACCCACCAGTCAATCATTATTAAGGCTTTTCAAATGGCATTGATGTTTTAGACTCCCCAGAAATTAGAAAAACAACAACATTCCGAAGTTGATGGTAAAAAAAAATGTAAAAATAGAAAAATTTTCAATTACGTTTTTACTACGTTTAAACCGAAGTTTGTCTGAGAAGTATAATAAATATTTTAAAGATTTTTTTTCTATCGATCGTTCTCAATAGTAGTATACTTAGTCGATTGTATTTTAGTTAATTGACACCTAGTATAAGAATTGTTCTTCTCTTATTGCTGCGACAAAAATTATTTGTGAGTAGAAAAGAAAACTTGAAATATTTTGTAACATTAATATACATGTACCATATACAGTGGCTCCCAGCTTATTTCAACCAGCACCTTTAAAAAAAAATTTAAGAAGAGTTTATACAATATGTTTAAAAATTAAACAAACAAGTTTTATTCAGTCTCAAATTTATCGGCAATTTGTGATCAAAACGTCCGCCAACACCAGATTTCGAACAAGAATGACCTTATAGCAGCTCTGAAAAAGGAATGGGCAAAAATAACTGTCCAAACCACTAGGAAGTGGAATCAATGCAAAAAAGGCCATACTAAATTTTGAAATTAAAACTATTAGTTAATTAATCATTTAATTGTTTGTTTATAATAAGTGGTTGAAATAAGCTGTGACGAATTGGGTTCCTATATTTTTGGTTTTTAGTTTGTAAGTTTATATTTGAGACTGAATAAAACTTTTTTTTCTTAATTTTTAAACATATTCTATAAACTCTTATTCAAATTTTTTTAATATCTTGTTTCATTTCGAAATTATGCGAGCTTAATTTTTTTTAAAGGTACTGGTTGAAATAAGCTGGGAGCCACTGTATGTATGTATATAATATAATATAATTGGTAATACAATAACCAGAGTATATAGTTGATATGAAATATTTTTAAAAATGTTTTAAGAAAAGGTTAAGAAAACAATTACGAATTACTATGAAAATGGATTTTTTATAGCATCATGTATTAAATAGCATCGTACTGCATTAACATTTAATTTTTATTGAGATTCTATGACAATAAAATGACTCGTCGAACGAAAAAGACTTGACATATTTACATAACATAACTGGTCATTACAACCTTCAGCTTCGTGGAGAATATTACGAATTAGATAAAAAAGGAAAAAGCATAAACTGGACGGTACGGTCAAGTACGTACAACTTCACATTCTGTGCTTTCTCTGCGCATAATATGTAGATCACGACTTGACGTGTCCAACTTGATTTATGTGACTAATAATTAAATATTATTTTTATTAATATTTGTTTTTGTTGTCTTGTGGCTTACCAAACTAAGAAAAATTTGTGTACTTCTTATTTTCATAGCATTTTCCATTGTCAGTGTTATTTACCAGCTGTAACACGCTTTATCAACTTTAAAATAATGAACCCCATAAATACTATATGATGTTAAATGTTAAATTACATATAATAGTATAAATTAAGCTATTTTCTCAACCTAGCCATCTTTACTGTCTTAGTCTTCCTTCATTTTTCGATAGAAATAACTCCAGAACACATAACATTACATTAAAATGGAGCTCAAATTTGTTTTGAACCTTTTCACCTTTGAACCTTTTTCTTGTTGTAATTCTCTTTATATTTATTCTTATAGTTGAAGTTATTCACTACACTGACGTCATATTGAATATGTGAAGGTTTTGAATACAAATTTTTGGAACAACCTACGTAAAGAATATTAAGTAACGTTTTGGTATTGGTTTTAAACATTCCAGATGAACTCCTTGTACTCAACCTTTCTCCAACGTTTTCATCTATTTATTGTACGTGAGGCAGCAAGGGAAAATACAACAGAATTCCGCTAGAATAAGTGTGGTATTGGAAAATACAACAATAATAATAATGTCAGTGCAACAACCAGCAAACAATATCTCCAACAAAATTCCACTATTTAGGCGACACAGAAATAATCTCTTCCAACATTTGCCGCGCCATTAGCCGCGACATTTATTTCAGTTGTTCGTTTTTTTATATCATTTCGCGTGTTGGTGGTTTTTTTTTTCCATGACAATAGCAAAAAACCTGAGCAGACAGCAAGTATCAAGTGGTTGTAGTAGTGTGGTGGGAAGTCCCAATACTCATAATCGACTTATCAGTTTCGATGATATGTGTCCATATTTCTTTAAACTAAATGGCTGCATAACATACATATAAAGTTGTGAAATACTATAGAAAATATCAGGATCAAACAGTGGAACTTTTCGCATTTGATCGTATAGAAGAAGGTACTTGAGAACATGATTAGAAAGAATATCTGACAGACATTTATTTACATGGAATTATTTGTCGGTTCGCTATTGCAAAGGAAATAAAACTTTCAATTAAGCTAACATTATCTCAAGTACTGTATTAATAATTATGTACAGAAAACTACAATAACGAGAGTACGTCTAGCGGCAACGCTTGAAATATAATTTTATCTTTAAAGAATTTTATTATTGAATATTGTAGCGACATTTTAAATTCAATTTTATGCCGTCGGTTATTCATTAGTTTAGTTGGTGAATTAAAAGCTTGCATACTATTAGATTTCATTTGAATTCAATAATACATATTATATCAAACAAAAGTCATAATCTTTAATAATAGCGTTGATAAAGGTTTCTATGCATGTGTTATAAAATATGCGAATACAATTTTGGACAAAACTATTTTCACTTCATAAGTGTTTCTCAATCAATGACTTTAATTTGAAATTTTTATGGAAGCTTATACGGATAGATCTGCATAAATACGTGCATGTAGAAAAGCAATGATAATTTAATTAAATTTTAATCCATATTTCCCCAAAACATTGCTTCAAAAAGTGCCGGAGCAATGTCGATAACACTGCTCAATTAAACAAGTTTATAAAAGCAGTGGCAACGACGGGCTTTTTTTTTTGTTGTGTTTGCTCATTTTGTTTATATTTGAGGTTGCCATTTCGAAAATAATATATTATTTATTATATATATATAATATGGCAAATTCAAACGTAAACTTAACTTTAAAAGCTACCGGTAGGATTATCCTCTCTTTAGCTTAACGCTCTCTTCTACCATATTGTCAACTTATAATAATGAAAAACAATTTATCTGCTTGCTAAAATCCTCCCTTTAGTTAACGGCAAGTTGTAATAATGGCCCTAAATGTCTTTATCGGGGTGTATAGCATTAAAAAATTCAAATTTGTAATGACCCTGGCGCATTAATTAGGCTGAACTTGACCGACGGCGTGGGTTATATTAGCTCTGAGGATAGATGTGGTTTGTGTCATTTTCGTATACAACTGCGACTTAAGAAAAGACAACAACAAAAGGTCTTACGGGCTCCACGTGAGATGACAATGTTCTCAAACAGTTCGTGCAGATTTTCAAAGTGCCATGCACCGTACTCTGGAAACCACATGTCGTTTGTGTCTAGATAATTCAATTGTGATCAAAAGAAGTTGTTAAGCATCAACTCATATTGACCGTCGTCGACAGTGGTGATCTCACAAACGGTCAACAATGTCATCTTTATCTTTGTATTGATTTATTAATTACAATACATTTAGAAATTATATCTAATTATTACGAGCTGAGTAATGCAGACCTTATGCTCGATATAGTGTAACAAACTAGAGTCAATGGTGGGAATTGAACCCATGACACTCACACTAATAGCCAGGGACACTACCCACTAGACTACCAGGGCACCCAACAATGTCATATTCTTCAGAATTCATTGAAACGTCTTCGATCTCATGTGAAATTTTAAGTTTTGATTGTTCTCGTACCCATTCAACTAGAAATGGGCCTTGTCGCTGAAGATGATTTTCGGATGAACAGTGGGCGGTACGTTGCTCGAACAGAACACCCATTTTGGTAAAAGAACTTTCTGAATTCTCTGGTGGTACACCAAATCAAAACAAAACAGTCAAAATAAAAAGAAATGCGTAATTTTAAGAAATATTTTTTAGAAAGACTCAATGTTGGTCACAGCCAGCGTTGCCAGATTTTTTTTAAAAAAACTTTATTTCTGGGACAAAAAAAAAACTTTATTTCTGGGACAAAAAAAAAACTTTTTTTACAAAAAAAATTGTTTTCTACAAAAGTACCAACATTTTTAGAGGAAATTCCGGTGCCCTCTGTTGGTGTTTTTTTGCGTTTTTTGTCCGTGACTAATAAAATACACAATATTTTATTTAAAAAAATAAATATTTCTTGTTATTATTATTGAATTTATTGAAAAAAATTTAAAATTAAATTTTGTCGAAATACTTGATTTGTTAGAAAACAAATTTCATGAAAACTTTTTCGCATCTCCAAAAACTTGAAAAAAGGGAAAACTTGGCAAATGGCAACTCTGCTCACAGCTGTTTGCCCATAATAAACAGGTCATAGCAAATGATAAATAATAATAAAATCAAACAATAAAACCTTTCTAATAATCAATCACAGGTTTTTCACCATTTTCGTCTACTCGACATTATTTCGACAGGACCACAACTTTCTATCATTTAGTAAGGATTCTTTCATGAGTACAACTCTATCGAGAACCGATATTCAGGCTCCCCTCCGATTTGTAATGGAGTTGGGCTGGCTTTCGCTAGTTGATCCGTACTCTCTTCGCGTTGTCAGTTTTCCATCTTTTCCTTCGACTATATCCCTCTTTTCCTCTACTTTTTCTAACCCTTTCATAGTATTACTTTTACCTTTAGCACAATCACAATGGGTTAAATGATCCCCGAATGAATTTGTACTTGTCTTCATGACAGAAATACATTTGACCTCAAACGCACGTACCTACCTTAAATGAATATTTTTCTTCATGAATATATACAGGTCTGATGCATCAACCTTCTTCACGAATTTAAACTTTGTCAATTGGTTGCAAATGTCTTTCTCCGCAATATTTATAGAGAACTTTTATTATTTAATTAAAAGTTTTTTAAAAATTATCTTTCCGGACACCTTTAGGCATTCTTGTCCTCAATTGATACGTAATCGTCGAAAAGAAAATTCTAATGATTGGTTGTTACCGTCTCAGGACCATAAACGCTCTCTCTAAGGAAAGTTTATTTTTTAAGTAATTTTAGGAAAAATCTCGAAATAAGAAACTAAGAATATTTGATACTGACTCTGTGGCACATGTAGCAGAGCAATTTAGTATCCTTAAGTATCATTTCCTGTATTACAAGCCGTATAACATCTTAGAGCTACTTGTCTCTTGTATACAGCTGTGTTATAATTCGAGTAATAAATAATAACTTTTAGTGTCAGCAAGGTCTGTCTACAGCTTCTTATTTGCAACGAGAACCATTAGAAGAAGAGTTTTGGAAGACGACTAAACGTCATACAGAAGTGCATAAAAAAATAGAAAATATTACAAGAAAAAGGATTGAGTGCGCCAAACTCCACACTAATAGAGATGGGACCCATGGAAATACTGTATCCTCTCTCATGGATGCAAAATTAATGACAATTTCTGATACAAAAGTGGTAGTAAGAAGACCAGAAGGGCAGCGCCTTAATTCAAGAAATGTATATCAATTGTACAGTAAAATACAAGCGAGGCATTCTAATGGTCTGCGAATAATGTGAGACAATTAATCGTTGAATATGCAGACATTTTGCTGCACATCATTTTTAATTTTGCGTTAAAGGAAACTCGTATTAAATGCCGATATCAACGCAATTACAACATCAAAGTCGCATATGAATGTTTGGAAGAGAAGAACTTTTTACAAACGAACTTCTCCAACATCTTTTTATTACCTGACTATGTCTAATCCTTGTGACTTGTACATAAATAACACGTTACATCGCTTATATTTGATCAAGTATAAACTTAGTTTTAAATATCTTAGCTTTTAAGTACGTTAAAGCAGATCTATCCATATTGTATAGTTTAGTTCTGTCAGAATGTTAATGTACACGCTGAGGATATACAAATTTTTTCAATTGATTTCCAAAGGCAGTATTATATAAATGATATAAAAACAAGCTTAGCTAATTTATTTAACTGAAAGAAGTTTTCTTATTCCATTTATTATATTTATGTACGAGAATGGATCAATAAGTTCATCTTTTTTTATTCGTGTTCAATGACGAATTTCTTAAGACTACGGAATATGTTGCAAAAAGCAAAATTAATTTCAAACTTAGGGCCATTATTACAGCTTCCCTTTAGCTGAAGGCAGATAACTCATTATTATAAGTGGACAATAAGGTAGAAGTGAGCGTAACTTTTAAAGTTAAATTTATGTTTAACCTTGCCATATTATATACCCCTCCCCGAGGAGGGGTAAATGTACCTAACCGCACCATAGAGGAAGTCGTCACGTCCTCCGTGTGTGGGGTCCTCACCCACTAAATCACTCCTCATCTCGTGGACTGTATACATATACACTCAAATCTCGTTTTATGCGAATTTATTTTATGCGAATTCAAATTTATGCGGTTTCAAAATTCTCAAATTTTTTCTTTGCAAAAACGATTTTAAGGAAGTATTGTATGTTAAAATCCAAAAAAATGTGTTGTTCGTAACAAAGTTACTACTATCTTTAAACTTTTTCAGCATTTCCGGTTCTGATGTATGAAGTATTATTCAAATGTTATGGACGTGGAGTAATATTATATTTTTATTTTATTGAAAAATTATGTATTTTCTTCATTATTTGGAATTTTGTGTTAGTTGTTGTTTATTTCCTATCTTTTTCCTTATTTTGTATGGTCTCAGCAAGGGATTCATATTTTGTTGATTTTTTTATATGCGATTTTGTTTGAATTTTAAGGGTTAAATTTGAATTTATACGCTTTTTTATTTAAATCCCTATTGGTGGATTTTGTATGAAGCTAGTGTATCGTTTTATGCGAATTTGAATTATGCAATTTTTTGCGAAACGAATTAATCGCATAAAACGAGGTTTGAGTGTATACAGAAATCCCTAGATTTACGTCGCAGTTTTTTCCAAAAAAAGGCGACGTAAATCGAAACGACGTAAATCGAATTTCATATTGCTTATACGACAAAGTAGTATGTTTTTAACAAGGAACTTAAAAAAGTTACAGTAATCCCTCGATTTACGTCGCAGTTGGTTCCAAAAAAAGGCGACGTAAATCGAATGACGACGCAAATTGAAGTTAGAGGGAACAAAAAATTTGACGACGTAAATCGAAACAACGTTAATCGAGACTAAGTAAATCGAAGGATTACTGTATATTATTTTCAATATGGCAATTTCAAATGTAAACAAGAAAAATAAACGTTAATATGTTAATAGTTTTTCAAACCAAAATGGATATTGGCGTATTCATGATATTTATTTTACAACAAAAAGCACAAATGTAAAAAAATAAAACAAAACGAATAAGGAACATTACTACAACTTGCCGTTTAAGTTGGGTTTAGTTAAAGGTTACTTTAGTTAAAGTGAACTTTAAACTCCCATTTAACTTCTTTTCGTTGTTACAACTGCAGGTAAAATAAAAATAATTTTTTTCAAAAATATGGCAGTGCCGGAGCAATGTAAATAACACTGCTTTGAGAACACAGTGGCAACGACGGTCTTCGTTTTATTTTTGTTGTGTTTGCTCATTTTGTTCATATTGAAAATAATATATAATATGGCAAATTAAAACATAAACTTAACTTTAAAAGTTCCAGATAGGCTGATCTTCTCTTTAGCTTAGCGCTCACTTCTACCTTATTGTCCACTTATAATAATGAAAAACAATTTATCTGAACGTTAAAATCCTCCCTTTAGTTAACGACAATTTGTAATGATTACCCTAAACATAATAAATAAGAAGACCTTGTTTAAATTGACAAAAGTCCATATTTTTTTTTAAAAAGTGAACTTTATTTTATCAGAAAGTTAGAAATAACGAAAAAAAGTTGCAGGTGACTTTAAAGTTCACTTTAGCTAAAATTACCTTCTACTAAACCTAACTTTAACGGCAAGTTGTAATAATGGCCTTAGACTTCTAAAGTCTAACATATACACATACTTCTTCTTAAGTAGGGTGTTTAAATGTTCCAATAACACTAATTGTTTGAGTATTTCGTATTTTGGTTTTTTTGTTTTTGTTTCATTTGCCATATGATTAAGATATAAAATAGATACAAAATGAAATAACATACATACATATATATACATATATGAAAATACTTATGTATGTGCATATTTATATACCTACCATACCATATGTAAGCATACAGATACATATGTATGTATGTATGTATACTACGATATGAACAAATACAATAAATAACATCATGTTGCTATTAATTGGTGCTGTCCAAAAAAGTAATAGATCACCATGCCAACCAACAACACAAATGGGAAAAAAAAGAGGAAAAATGAAAACGAACCAACAATAGCAACAATATTAAAAAGACAGAAATAGAAATTCAGTTTTTAGTGGTAACGAAATAATTTTAGAAGATCAAAAAAAAAATCCCAAATAAAATAATAGAGACTTACCAACAACACAAGAAGGATATTCGACTATAAGGCAAAATAAGATACCATATACATATATGTATATGTGTGTGTGTATGTATAGCATAAGTTTTTGGCATTTATCCTTAGGATGGGAATGGGTCAGTAAGTAACAAAACTATTGTGAAAATGTCAATCAAGGCAAGGGTATGAAAATAAAAAGAAAATTCTCATCACAAATGTGTAAATAAATTGTATTGTATGTGTATGTATCAACAATTTATGTACGTTGCCATACACACATACATGCACCTTAAAAGCAACTGTCAATTTTATGACATCTTTATGTTGCAAACAGTAAAGGAAAAATTTAACTGCACCTACATGCAACATTCCATTTGTATTTTAATGTCATTCCTTTCGCTGCGATTATACACAAAGCATTGTCGCAGTGGTGAAAAACATTCATGCAACAATGCAACCCACTGTCAACTTTATTTTACACAAATTTGCAACCGACTAACGATTACATTCATCCATTCATTTCTCTCTCTATCTGGCATTCGTAATACGAACTCTTAAGATATTTCGATTTTTCGATTTTTTTTATTCCTTTCATACTCGTTCAATTGCAAACTGTAAGTAAAGCTGATTGTCTGTCCATCCGTCCTTCTATCTGTCACATGAGTAAACAGCATATGACAGCATTAACTACAAGTATTGCCACTACAGGCAACTCTAAAAACTGATAAATACCTACAAACGGCAGGACGCATGTACATATGTACGTAGTAATGGACAGACATGAAGGCAGACAGACAATGCGACATAAAGACAACAGTGGAATAAAGGTGTATCAAAATTTCTACCCACAGTTTCTTTTTAACCTTTTTTTTTACCTTTTTTGCATACTCCATTGGGAATTAAATACTAAAGGAATTCGTGACCACAAAATACTTTAGCTAAGCTAAAGGAAAACTCAGCAAAAAAACGAAAACTAAACAGAGTTTGTAAATGAAAAATACGTTGAAATTAAAAAACTACTGACAGTTTTACAAGCTGCAGATACTATTGGGAGCCTGCGGCATTTGTCGCAGTTATTGTTGACGTTATAATAGATTTGCAAAACTAAAACTAGCAAAATTGTAATGCCAGCGTATGTATGCATGCGTAAACACATTAAACTCATACATATTCTCTTGCGCTCAAGAGGGCGTAACTCAATCGAAGAAAAAAGCATACAAGAACCAACAGCTTGTTATACATAAATAATTTCAAATAGGTATCTTGTATTTGTTTTCCCATCAGAGCTGTGGTTATGGAGGGGTATTCTAGAATGGGAAGAGAATTTTTTCACTCAATAATTCTTATCTAGCATTATACTATGTTCAGATATGCACTTTTATTGAGTCAATATTCGGTTAATTGAGTGCAATATTTTAAGTAATCAGGCATAATAATATACGCAATTCAGCTTACTCAATATTTGGGAAATTCACACGACTTTGTATCGTGTATGTTGTATTGGATACACTTGGTTGTTTGTGAACGCTCAACGCTATGCTGTATTGTGTATTTCGTATTCCAAATGTATTTTGTTGGCATTCAAACAATTTGATAGCACGAAACCAACACAACTTTTGAAAAACATATACACATTTTTTTTATTCACACAATTTGATAGCACGAAACCAATACAACTTTTAAAAACATATGAAAAAAATGTGTATAAGTGTATCGGATTTTTACATGAAAATTATCAACAACAAGCATACACTGTTGTATAATCGTCCAACAATACACTCAATACAACGATACAACGGCTTGTGTGAAGTGCCCAATTCATTTGACAGCTAGTAGACAACAACATTGTTTTTATTTTGGTCGCGATAATTAGTGTCGTTTGTTTGTCGTTGTTGACATTTGAGTTGTCAAATATCGACAGAAAGTGTTCGGTTAATTGTAATTGTACTGCTTACTAAACACATTTATGACAGTGCTGCATTTTAAGTTTTACTCAATATTATAGCAATTTGCGTATTTGTTGCGCAATTATTAATTGAAACTTTATGTGAAATATTGAGCTCAATAATGGCATTTATTGCGATTTACGCAATAAAGGTGCATATCTGAACACAGTATTAGATTGTTAGATAGGTAGGCTTGTTGTTTGCTCACCATGAGGAATAACACCTTACTTTCTATTGGAATTCTGTATTTTGTAGAAACTTTTTTTGTCTACCAGATGATTTCATTTAGCTCCAGCTAGTTTGTCTAGATCTTCATTGCCTTATATGGTCCGCTATAACTCAAGTCTTATGTCTTCTCCTTCGAGCCTGACATTATTACTTCTTTGAACATAATCAGCTTTTAGAATAGATACTGGTCCAATTACTATGCGGAGTACTTTCCGTATAAAAAAAAAATCTATTACATGCATGTAATTTTTCATAACTTTCTGAATTTCTCAAACATTTATTCCAATCGAAATACGGAATTAGAATAATTTATACTTTGAGTGTGCTAAAAAAACTAAACTTAAAAAAAGAGTCAATAAGAGATGATAGATTCAAAAGGTATGACGAGTTTTTGAATTTCACGGAAGAATTGCGGATTTTTATTTTTAACTTAGAAATTATTGTTTCATGTAATCAACATAAAAATTCCAAATATTACATATTATTATGACCATCGGTACAAGTTTATTTTTTCTTTATTAATAAATCGAGATTAAGTTTATCAAACAGTACTTTACACAAGTTTCTGTAAATCACATCAAAACGTGATTTTGATTAAAACCTAAACGCGAAATTGATTGTACCTACATCAAACAGTAACCCTTCAATTTAGGTTGTCTCGATTTTTAACTTCGATTTATATCGCCGTAAATCGATTTACGTCATCTTAGATGTGTAGCCAATTTTTATTTTAACACCAATGGAGGATGTTTAGAACATTTTTAAAGAAGAAAAAACTTCTAGACATAATAATTGAAGAAGAAGAATCTAAAAGTCTCAAAAAAAAACTAATTAATGAGGGTGGATATACACTTTAGAAAGTTTTTGCTGTCGACTTGACTATATTGGGCGAATGCCGGGACGAAAATTTATTTCAAAATAGAAGAGACAAGCAGCTGGTTCAAAGATTTCGAAAATTAGTAAAATTAGAAGATTTTAAGACTATAATAAAGCAGAAAAAGTCCGAAATTACAAGAACCATAAAAAACGTTTCGAAAGAAAAACTACCTGACTTTTAGATGTCTGACAATAATGCTTGGGTTACTTCCAATTTATTTAGCGACTACATATTTGTAAAAAGTATGTTAGTTCGAGGTGCTTGAATCGATAATTAGGAATGCATGGAAAAACTTGTACTCTAATGACACAATAAAAGATAATATTAAACAAGGAAATTATAACTTGGCCCACGCATTACGATTTTCTGGTACAGAAAATCCTGTCAATGTTTTTTTGGACGCTGAGCAACTTACAAACTCAGAGCTCTTTGATTTGGCTAACCTTTCAAATCAACTTGGTAAAGGCAAAAAACGTCAGATTTCGAATCTTGTAATCAATTTTTAAGTACAGTAATCCCTCGATTTACGTCGCAGTTGGTTCCAAAAAAAGGCGACGTAAATCGAATGACGACGCAAATTGAAGTTAGAGGGAACAAAAAATTTGACGACGTAAATCGAAATAACGTTAATCGAGGCGATTACTATAATTGATAAGAATGAGGAAAGACACTTGAAATATTACCGACATTTTAAAGAAGAGAAAACATAATCTTTTCAAAAAACCTAACTTTATTTCTGCTATGATATTAACTACTAACATTGACATTACCTACAAATTTGTACATATTCACATACATATATGTACATAGTCGAAATAGGTCCTTTTTCGTAAAACATCTTTTGTAGTAGGCAGTAAAGCAAATGCACCTAGGAATTCAATTTGATCGTAATTTATATGAACAATAAAACTTATTAGCAATTCTAGATTCGTTCAAAGGATAAGATAATCAATTAATCAAAATATGAACAAGAATATTTTGGTGGATAGAAATCAGAGAATAAATTGCTGATTTGATTTGAATCTAAAATAAATTTCAAATTTTTTCAAGTAATTGTAATACTATTACTGAGTTAAATTGAGCACGGAAAATTTAATATGTATTTATCATAGCCAGTGTAAATTAGGCATGACTTAGGGCCATTATTACAACATGTCTTTAATTATAGGAGGATTTTAACGGACAGATAAATTGTTTTTCATTATTATAAGTGGACAATATGGTAGAAGTCAGCGTTAAGCTAAAGGGAGGATCGTCCTACCGGCAACTTTTAAAGTTAAGTTTATATTTGAACTTGCCATATTATATATTATTTTCAATATGGAAGTTCAAATACAGTAGGACCTTGATTATCCGTGATTCGATTATCCGGCAACATCAATTATCCGGGATGGAAAAAGAAAATTTTTTGCATCGACTTAATTTAATTTGGATCGACTTAAATTTTTCTGCATCGTCTAACCGTGATTACCTCTATTATCCGTGATTATAAGCAAAAAAAATTTTCTATTATTTTGGACAAACAAGCGAAAAAGGGGAATTCCCTCTTTAGTATACGAAATCCTTATCTACTGTTTACTGACAAAATTATTTTTTTTTTTATATTTTTGAAACATGTATGTATATAAAATCCTTAAATTATTTAGTTTTTATATATATATGTACATATTCATTTATTAATTAATAAAAATATCTATTAAAAAACTAGCCAAAATTGGTACTCAATTAACCGGGAAAATCGATTATACAGAATGCTTCCGGTCCCGACCATCACGGAAAATCGAGGTCCCTCTGTATAAACAAAATGAGCATATACAACAAAAAAAAAAAAACGAAGCTTGTCGTTGCCACTGCGTTTAAAAAAAACTTGTTTAATTGAGCAGTGTTATCGACCAGTGCCGGAGCAATACTGTCATATTTTTGAGATAAAATAACATTAACTTATTTTATCTGTAAGTTGTAATAACGAAAATAAGTTAAAGGTAACTTTACAGTTCCCTTTAGCTAAAGGTACGTTTAACGCAGGGGTTACCAAAAATTTTTTGGTTGTGTATTAGTGAGTAAGAGAGAGAAAATAAGTTGAAAGTTTACAGTCATAGAAAAAGTTTAGTAATATACCCTATTTTGATTTTCATTTCATCAACATACATAAAGTTATACATCTTTGATTTAATAATTAGGTTATCTTTTTTAGATATTTGCTGGGTACTAATTTTGGTTCATAAATTTCCTCTCCTTCTAATAACCAACCTTTTACTTTTTCCAAAATATTGCTTTATGTCTATAAAAAAGTTGTTCTCTTTCCACATCATCTAAATTATTCACTTGACAATTAAAACAATCAAGATGTTTTTTAAGAACATATTAGACTTTGAATTAAAAAAAAAAGAATTTTTTAACATAAAATATTTTTTGAGTGTAAACCTAAAAAATAATAATATAGCATCCGCTGACATGTGTGCTTGTCGCAGTCTGATCGACAACCAGTGTTGCCACCAACAGCTTTATGATTTACACACAACTGGCATCGAAATTACACATATGAAAAAAAATTACACACAAAATTCTATTTTTACTAATATTGCATACATATATTATGTAAACTTTAAAATTATATTTTCATACACATACATAGATACATAATTGGTCATTACAACCCTTCAGTCAAGATTACGACCTAGCTTCTCACACCACTAATGTTGTGTGCGTTAATTTTATATATGAGTGGCGGGGCTTACAGTTTTAAACTTGACTTCGAACGACAGATTTTTGAGAAGCTTTTCATGGCAATTTTATATACTCTCAGAGTTTTTGGCAGGAATCTGCTGAGAGGAAGTCGCCGAAGAAATATTTTCATATTTTCGTTTTGATGTCTAACCTGGGGTTTGAACTCGGGCCTTACTTTTAATAAGCCAACACACTACCTACTAGACTACGGCGAATAAACATTAGCCTTACATGTATTTAAATTGGAAAGAGAAGGATGTAGGTGTATATTTTTGCAACCTGGTGTTGGAAATTGCAATAAATTTACAGAACAAATAAGTGTTAACAAATTGACTGTTAAAAATTAGCGATTAAAGAAAAAGGTAGAACAAAAAGTAAAATTACACACAAATTACACACGAAGCTAATTACACACATGCTACACACACAATCAAAAATTACACACAATGTGTGTAATTACACACAATGTGTGTAATTACACACAAGGTGGCAACACTGTCGACAACTAAGTAAAAGAGCATAAGCAATGTGTGTGAATTCTCTCTGCAGAATTGTGCTATGAAATGGTAATCACTGGTTTAACGGCAAGTTGTACTTTGCTTCTTACTCTAAGCAAAGGAAAGGTATTCGAGTTTCGAGTTGGGCCAACGTAATTGAAGTAAATACATGTGTACACCTATTACCATAAATTTTTTAAATACATAATATAAATTTAAAAAAAAATCAATAATCGTAGGATTACTTACATACAGTTTTAGAACATAAAGAAAGAATTGGTAAAATTGTAGACATGTTTAGCCCTCCTAATCAACAGTTCAACGAAAAGTACACTATCAAAACTATAAAGCATGGCGGCCTCACGCTCATGCTATGGGATTGCTTTGGGTGGAACGTCGATGGGGTTTTCAGCAAGATAACGACCCTAAGCTTACCTCAAAGAAAGCAAAGCGTTGGTTCCAGGACAATAATATCCATGTTATGGATTGGCCGTCACAATCGCCGGAACTAAATCCAATTGAACATCTTTGGATTGATGTAAAGAAAGTTGTTAGAAATGCAAGGCCCAAAAATATGAAGGAACTTTGGCTTACAGCGAAGAATACATGGGAAAAAACCACAAATTTCACTCTGCAGATGCCAGACTTTGATCGCTTCTATGAGGTCCAGATGTGCCGAAGTAATCATTAATCATGGAGGGGCTACGTACATATGTATGTACATATGTATGTCAAAGTGACTTACAACCCAAAAACTAGGGTTCACCAATGGAACCAAAAATGTTCAGGAACAAAACTGATCCGATAAGTTTATATGTACTATCCTTGGTTGGATACACGTATATATGTGTATATCACCCTTCTTTACATTTTCTTCTCTACGACCATGGTCATAACAGCTAGAATTAGTGAATTAATGTACGAATGACTAATAAATACCTGGTGGTAAAAATCGAAAAAAAACAACAACAACAACAAAGAAAACAAAAGGTAAAAAGAAAAACAAAGAAAACAAACATAAAAATTTTGACAAGATAAAATGAAGGAACATAACACAACAGAGTGAGACACAAAATCAAAGAAATTCTAAGAAGAGGCCCCCGTGTTAGAGTGAAACCTGTAGAGCGATTTCATAAAATGGGTGGAGTCTTAAAACGTTGTGTTCAGGACAGATAAGTTTGTCATATGGGTACGTATTACCATTGCTGTGTTGTTGTTGTTGTTTCGGTTGGTGGTTGTTTTTGCCGTCACTGACAAGCACAAGATAGACGGGGAGACAAACATACGGGCTATCAAGTGCCGAGCTATGTATGTGCGGGTAGTTTTACTTGCGTATCAGTTGTGAATTGGTTTCACGCGGGAATGTCTTGCTTTTGTGTACGCAGTCGTTAGAATTTTTCATTTACAATTTCAAAACATTTTAAAATCAAAATATAAATAATTGTACAATATCTACTCTTTACAACATAAATAAATAAATAATATAAATAATTGCTTTTTTTAAAAACCGTACAACAAGTAACAAAAAAAATGAATGCAACACTTTCATAGGTGCCATTGGAAACCTCTTAAAACGTTAGGAGGCGACGGTGTTTCTCGAAAATATGAAATTTAAAAATGAATAAAAGGTTGGCTTAAATTAAACAAAATTTTGTAACTGAAAACTTGTGGATATTTTGGTTACAAAATCAATTCCGATTACGATCACAGCTCCCGAAATGAAGTGCCAATTTTTAAGTTAAATTTGTTAAAAATAGTGAAAAATACAATCAAAATCATAAAAAATTACTACAAATAGTGTTAAGAATTCCATAAAAAAAAAAAAAAAAAATATTAAGAAATAAAAGCAATTCAATAAATATTGTGAAATCAAAAGTGTTTGTCGTCACGAGTGAAATTAACCTCTAACCGGTTATTGAATAATCAAAGAAAAAAGTTAAAGAAAACAAACAAGAAAAACATAATAAACCTGTTAGTTTAAAACAAAAATGATGGACATTAGCAGCATGTACGGCAATCTTCATTCTCATCATTCTAATACTTACCACACAGGTGCCACCGGTGTTCCAGATGTGACCAGTGTTGCCGCTGCCAATGCGTATCCAAATTCCTATTTTTCCAACTCATCCGCCATGACACACGGAACTTTACATCACCAGCCAAATCATCACCTCAATAGCGGTTATAATGCTTATGATGGATCATCACCGAATTACTATCAACAGCAGCAACAACAGTCCCAACAATTGACACCACCGCCCAATCAACCCTTGATTCAGGGTCCAACTTTATATTCTCAATCGCATTCGCATCTGTTCAGTCCAACTGCAGCTGAATATGGCATCACCACCTCAAATACATTAGCGGCAGCTACCCCTTCACACCCAGCCAATGCTAGTCAATCACCCAACGAAGCTGTCTACTATGAAAACGACTCAGTGCACGCATACTATGCCACAGCAGCAGTAGCCACAGTTGCACCTGCCACTACCAGTTCTCCCGTCTCGGCAGCTAATGCTACGGCTCAAGGGGATCATCACAATGTTTCCATGGATCCAGCAATTATAAGTTCGGAAAATGGTTTAAGCTACACCAACCTGGATTGTTTATACAATCAAAATTCTCCCCATCAACATTCTCATCAGAGCTCCTACTTGCCATCAGAAGAGAAATATGCTTCCGTTCTGCATTCCCAATACAATATAGACGATACTCTTATGCATTTGGGTACGGCTAATGGCAATAACACGCAAAACCAACAACACTCTCCACAACTATGGTCTCATCAACATCACATTGGGGCATCTTATGGCAGCCCGCTGGATACCGGCGGTCTATCCATAGATTCGTACTCAATGAATCCACATTTGCATACCCACAGCGTACCACCACATTTATCGGCGCATAATCACAGTCAAGGCAATCCACCTCAAATGGTTACTCCGCATCAACAATCATTGCTACAACATCATTCACCACCCACTACCGGTTGCGGCAATCAGAATTCACGTTCACAAAGTGTAGTGTCCCCATGCGGCACGACAACCACTTCAACGGCATCTACTGCGTCGGTAACAAGTACTTCGGGATCTAACAACGGTATCGGTAGTGTCGGCGGTAACCCCTCACAGGCCAAGTCGCCAAGTCATGGCAATAACTTACCCACATACAAGTGGATGCAACTAAAGAGAAATGTACCAAAGCCGCAAGGTAAGTTTGAGGAATATTAATAACCCAACATTTTCATTAGAAAGGTTTGTAACACAGGGTTACATTACAATCAACTTTTCATAGCTTTAGCAGAAAGGAATTCTTTGGCATTTCTTCTCTTATAAATTCTTTTCTTAACTTCTACTATAAAAATGGGTCGTCATATTTACTTCTTTCTTATTCTGATAACTCTTCGTAATCATTTAATAAAATTTGGAATTTTCTTCTTGGGTTGCATATGATCGGAATAGTCTACTTACCGCGCATGTTAAATATTCAATATTTAAACCAATTTAACAGCATATGTCCCAATAGGATTTATCGAAACCCAAAGCAGACTATGTTATCGGTAATTATGACATTCTTTATATAAGGTAAACATCAGCATGAACAGCAAAAGAATACTGTTTAGTTTTATGGGATGAGATGTGGACTTTCAGAACACTTCCTAACGTACCTTGCTCTACAGGCAGGCATGTGTCATTAAGCATGCTGGGTTATCCCAGCACTTATATTGTGTGTTGCAATTTTATACATGGGTGGCGGAACCTACAGTTTAAAGTCGATTCCGAATGACAAATTTTTAAGAAACATTTTCATGGCAATTTTATTTACTCTTAGAGTTTTTGCCAGAAATCTGCTGAGAAGAAGTCGCAGAAGAAATATTTATTCATATTTCGTTTCGTTGAAAATGTCTGACCTGGGTTTGAACCATGGTCTTACTTCTAATAACCAATAGTAATAATAATTACGTCCTATAATTAAGTTATTAGGATTGCTATTTTGAAACTATCGGGTATTGTTTCTTAAAGAAGTATTATATTTGTAAGGCCCTTGATTAAGGTAATAGATGTACTTTTATTGAACAACTCGTAGGTAATACCGTCTTGTTCAAGTGATTTATTATATTTAAAAAGTTTCAGAAAGGATAGGTATAAAGTGGAATAGTTTACACTGGGAATTAAAGAAAGCATACGTCATGGCGTGGCGTCTAACTCTAAAATGAATTTGTGTGTTTTAAACAGCTACGTACGTACTTCATCAACAACATGCGCTTTTTCGATTCGAGTTTTGCTTACCATGTCGATTATTTAGTCATCAGCCTTATACCATGTTCAGACATGCACTTATATTGAGTAAATCGCAATAAACGGCATTATTGATCTCAATATTTCATATAAAATTTCAATTAATTATTGCTCAATAAATTCATAAAGTATTATAATATTGATTAAAGCTTGACATACAGCACTGTCATAAGTACGCTCAGTGAGCATATTACAATTTTCCGAACACTTTCTATTGATATTTGACAACTCAAATATCAACAACGACAAACAAAAAAAAAAAAAAAAAACAACTGTTGAAACAACCAGCTGTTTTGTTTACCAGCTGTCAAATGAATATTGAATAAGCAGCTGAACTGCGTATATTGTTATGTCTAAACACTTATAATATTGTAATCAATAAACCGAATATTGACTCAATAAAAGTGCATATTTGACCATAGTATTAGACTTAGCTCTTAGATTTAGCCCTTAAACTTAACAAGGGAGTAGAGTTTAAATTATTCATTTTTTTTATGAATTTTTTTTCCATTGAAGTTGTTGTAGGCATAAATAGGGATTAATTTTGTTATTATAAGTAGTACAGAAGTTGATTTTCATATTTACCTAATGTGTGTAATGCTTACCTAAAATTTAGTAACAAATCTGAAGAAACAGCATCTACGATTAAGGATGTACACTTGCTTCGTAAAAGCTTAATTTCAAATATACTTCAACGTTTTCCACTATATCCAACACACTTTTATCTTGCCTTTTGGCAACTAAAAAGAAAGTAAAAAGAAAGTAAAATGTAAAAATTATTAAGATATAATTTTCATAGGAGAATTTTAAGTTATTCAAATTCACATTTCATGATATTACAATAATAATTAATTTGTTACAACGTTACTACAAACTAGAGATGAGCGATCCAGTGATTTTTGAAGAACGTTTTCTCAGTGAACGTGATTTGTTAATAACTGTTCTTTAAAACAGTGATTGTGATCACAGTATTCCAATAATACAATAATGACAATAACGTATTTTATTAAGTCGTAAGAAAGAGACAACTAGATACAGACTACGAAAAGACTACTAAACAAAACCAAAGTGATGTCCAGTGTTGCCGTTTTTGGTTATTTCTAACCAAAATTGGTTATTTTTTTGTTCAATGTGTAGAATTTTCCGGTTTTGGTTATTTATTTTTCTTATAAAAAGAGCTTTTGTTTTGTTTGTAGAAATGTATTAATTAGTAAGACTAAAATTTTATTTTGTTATTTTTTGTTTCTTTTCTTACTCTGTTGTATTAATTGTAATTTAAATTTGAAAAAAATAAAATAAAAAACTGCGAATTTAGTTTTGGATATATTTTTTCTTATTTGGTGATTTTTTTCACAAATGTTGGTTACAATATTTTTTTTTCGTGGCAACACTGGTGGTGTCATCAATGTTATTATTTTCAATGTAATTTTTTTTTTTTATATGAAGTTTGACAATTAAGTTTCACAGAAAGTTCATGTATAAAAGACAAAAGTAAATAATCAAAACAAAATGAAATAAATTTGAGTATGTAACAATTTTGAAAGAACGACATTATTA
Source organism: Sarcophaga caerulescens (assembly GCA_927399465.1). Classification (NCBI taxonomy): domain Eukaryota; kingdom Metazoa; phylum Arthropoda; class Insecta; order Diptera; family Sarcophagidae; genus Sarcophaga; species Sarcophaga caerulescens. The sequence goes on along the minus strand of OV656872.1, from coordinate 76,860,461 downwards.
GTACCTGTTATTTGGTAATTTCAATCACTGTAGTTACCAGTGAATTATCAATCACCGTGATTAAATCACAGGTTTGAAAATATCGCTCATCTCTACTACAAACTACATAAACTCGTATAAAATGCAGTCATACAACCAGTCACCATTAGCGCTACCACCATTATGACTTTTCTTAGCCTCGATCTAGAGTAAATTATAATATTGCAGATAACTTGTAAAAAAAACCTACATAGGTAGGACATATTATATAATAAATGAAATTGCTGTTGTACATTTGGAAGTTAGAAAAATGTCTAAGCATAGCGCCTTTACATTCATTATCTATAAAAAAAACTACAAATATAATTCAGGAATATTTATTTTCAATACGCTTTTGCGCATTCAAATATTATTTAAAGAAGTATTCCAAAAAAATGTTTTCCTTTTTTGATCTTTCTACATACATTTATTGAGATGTTAATATCATTTCTAGAATCCTCAGTAATTTCCAGAATTTTCAGAAATTTGCAGGTTTATTGGTAAACCAGTACAGCCTCAGACAGGAAATTATCGACGTTATTATAAAAATCATTTAAGCTATTCGGTATATTTCGATGGGTAGTTCTTAAATGTTCGCTCATAATTTTAGGTGTCTTATGCGATGCTTAACGTTTATATGTATCACTCGGAAAGTATACAATTCTTACTTTCTTCGCCCATATTCATACAGAGAAAGTATTTCTTTCTTCTCAAATGAATAAAACAAGCGACAATGCCTTTCATGAAACTTTGTCAGAACTTGAAATAATATCAAACAAAAATCTGTTATAGAAGATTCCATTGTATACCATACTTTGATTTTCGTTATTGATGTTGGCTGGTAGGGATGTGGTCGAATTTATAGGGAAATTCTTAATTTTATAAATCGTATTGCAACTTGTTGAAGCTACATGTATTAAAATACGCTGTCATTTATTCAGTTTTACCTTAGTTTTCATTGAGAAATCATCTTCAGCAATGAGGTCAATTTCAGAATTAATGTATACGTGAACTAACAAAATTGGAAAATTTGGGTTATTGGTTCTATTAAACTAGGGATCCGAGGGCGTCAAATGCAAATTCTGTACTAGCGATTTGAGAGCATTGTCATCTCAGGCGGAGATAATGTTACCTGGCCACCGTGATCGTGATATTGGACCCCATTATTCTTGGGGGGTTTTCTTAAGTCGCACGTGTATGTCAATAAATCACACACCACAGCAGGCCTAAAGTGCCGGTTTTTATGTCAAATTCAGCCTGATTGGTATCAGATAACTTGGACTAAATTGAGGGCTTAGTCAATCTTTCTATTCAAATCATATCATATATACATCATATTATTCGATTACTTTATGCCATTTGAAATAATTTCCTTATGAATTTCTTATGAAAACCATATTTACTTTAAACAAAAAACTTTAACAAGTTTATGTGAATTTTGCAACCGTAACCAATAACCACTACGTACGTGGTCCGGTTTATAAGATAGATTCATGTGTATATTGTGTGTGGCATGAAATTATAATTCCTATCTTATTCCTATCTTATCCTCTATTTGATACAATTATTGATAGTATATCAGTCCTAATTAGGAAGTTGACAGCAGTTCAAATCTCAATAAAACTGGGTTATCGCAAAACAATTACAAACCAATCCGCTTGACTAGACTTTGACTGGTAAGACTTTCACATTCTGAATTGCCAAAACATAATAACACGTTGTTTGAACTGGACATAATTTTTTTTAAAAATTTTTGAAAATTTTTAAACAGAAAAAAGATTGAATTCCTTTCAGAGTCTGTTTTAAAACTTTATTAAAGTTTCTACTTTCTACAATAAAATAATAATAATAATTGTTAATAATTTCTTATTGTATTTTATTGTTTAAACAACAATTTAATTAACATTTAACAACAGTTTCAAATCTGTGTTGCATGTTTGTTTTTGAATCATCTGCTCTTCGTTTAACGGCAATTTTTAATTCTCCACTAAAAACCAAAACAACCGATTTGCACAATGGAACATGCAATGCAAACGCCAATGCACTTTCCATTCTGTACTCGGCATTCTTTGACTCGTGTTCCACCTAAAGTGGCAACAATCCCTGACGAACAATAACAATAACAACAAGAAAATGTAAACAAATCTAGATAAGCAAGGCTTAAATCAGCTTTATTTAATGCAACACAACAAATGAAAACAAACAATGAAAAAAGAGTTTACAAAAGAGCTTTAAGTTGTAATGCCATGAAGGCAATTACAATCAAGATGAAGAACACTGAAGAATAATAATGAATTTATCAGAGACAAAAAAATTTAATTCGAAAGAAGATTAATTGTTCTGTTTTTTAATTAAAATTAGTCAATAAATTTATTTATCCACTTAAAAAAATAAAAAAATAATAAAAAACCAAATTAAATAAAGACCAGTTTTAGCGTAGGAGATTCAATAATTTAAAAATTTCTATCGAAATCTGCTAATAACCTGTTAATTTTAAAAATAAGAATATCTTCTGGGCTGCTTTGCTTTTACCATACAAAACCTGATAAGGAAGACCACAAGAAAGAATACAAGAACGAATACAAAAATTAGGATTTAAAAATTAAAGAAAAAAGCACAGATTGATTGACAAGCCAAGATATTTCAACTAAATATCAAACCATCAGACGTCCAACAGAGGGTATGTCACCTAAAAATATAAATGCTTGTCGTTTTTAACCCCAAAACTGTCTGTCTGGTATTTAAATATTAGGGCGGTATTAGTGTAACACCAATGAATTTTTGCGACAAAATTCAAATAAAAAATCCGAATATTAAAGCAATTATTTTTACTGTTACTACTACTGTGCATGGATGGGTCAACATGTTTATGGTAAACCATATACTTGAAGCCAATTTTAGTTTTAGTTTTTCGAAAGTAAGAACAATATTTTAATATTTATTTCACCTGTTCCCTTTAAAAAAAAAGTTATAAGAACTCTGGTCAAATGGAAACACAAGCCTTAAAAATTTGTTTTAACTTACATACATAGCTGCCAGATTTGACGATTTATCGTCATTTTGACGATTTTGTGCTCCAAAAATATCATATTGACGATGTGACGATTTATGCCCTTATTTTGACGATTTTTAGCAATTAAAAATTTACGTCATATTCTTTACTTTAGTACATTAAAAGCCACTTTAAGCTTTATATTTACTTTGCAGTTATTACTATTGCAAATTTAAGTGATGATTTTTCTGTATCTTATGTCTTTTTCATCCGTTAAAAGCTACAAAATTACAACCTCTGCACGAAGGGGAGTTCCACATACGAATAGTCTGACTAAAGAACGAATTTTGTCTGTAATGCAGTGTTTGATCCACTGGCCAATCGACCACATAAGTATGTGCTCGCCGAGAAAGGCGAGTGTTACGTAGGAATACATGATTCTCGCTCGAGTAAAATCCGTTATAATAGCGATAGAACAGTGAAACACAAACAACATTGCAACGATGGTCCAATGAATCAATAGTCATTAACGGCCAACTTTGACATCTCTTTTACGCGGTCGAGAAGCCTCAAAATAGACGTTGAGGCACCGGGCTATACATGAGAGTTGTATTCTATTCTCTTTCGGATATACATAAGTGGTGTAAATAGTAAGAAGATCAGATGAAGTGAAGTATTTCTTGCACTCCAATGTTATGGTTCTAGCGAATATCACACTGAATTTTCATGCCGATTTTGTGACGATTATTTTTACGATTTCCATGAACGTCTTTGACGATTTTGACGATTTTTTTCTAAACTATAAATCCGATGCCTGATTGCTTTTTGACTGCGTTAAAAATACACATTGACGACGTTTTGAAATAGAATACATTGTATATATTTTGTACAGCGGCATTAGGGAACACGATACTTTGTTCAAACACAAAGCAACTAACATTTTGGAAGGCAGCAATAATCTTTACGAGTTCCACAGTGGAGCTTGTTGACCTGCTGCAAATTCAAAATTTGTAGAACAACTACTGAATTGTCACCGCAAAGAGAGCAAATAATACGAAACAAACTTTTAACAAAAAAATCGCAAAAAAAAATGAAAAAAATAAAATAAAATAAAACGCTCAAAGTAATGGCAGTTATTTTACGATCCCTGTTTAGCCTGCCAAGCGATAACGGCAGCAACGAAAGTCAACGTTAACAGGATATGAATATGCGGTAATTATCTTCGAATGAAAAGTATACCCACTCAAGGAAACAATCTCGTCTCATGAATTACGGTTAAATGTAAACAATTTTCCGATTCTATCGAGAAGAATGTTAATATTGTAACGACTAATAAAAGTTGCACAAGAAAGAATGTCGTTAAGAAATATCTGCACCAAGATTTCCAATAAGGACGAACTGATTGCTATAATTGCGTCTCTCAAAAACGGGATGGTTGCAGGAGTTGACGATATAATCGCAATGTGCCTCAAAGCATACCTGAGTGACATGCTGTTAATATGGTAGTATTTAGAAAAAATTTTAATATTGAAAGAAATGGAAACAATTAGGATTTAAAAAAATACCGAACAAAATTAATGTCTTTGCAACAAACGGTACAGGATATCTCCTCTGACAAGTGTAAAACATTGAATATAAAAAAAATACCCTAGAGAGATTGGACAATTAACTTAATAGCTATCTTGCCGCAAATTATAGTTAATTTTAATTACTGTTGATATATACTAGTCGCCGTAGTGTAGTAGGTAGTGTGTTGACGTGAGGCCACGGTTCAAACCCCAGGTCAGACATTTCCAGCAAAACGAGATATGAACAAATATTTTATTGGCGACTTCCTCTGACAAAAACTTTGAGATTAAATAAAATTGTCATCAAAAGTTTCTCCAAAATTTGTCGTGTGGAGTCGATTTTAAACTGTAGGTTGCGCCACTCATGTATAAATTTAACACACACAACATTAGTGGTGTGAAAAACTAGGTCGTAATCCTAACTAAAGCATTGTATATGACTACATACTGCCTCCACTGCTTTTCACATTGGACTTGCTATAATTTCTTAAAGTTTTTCAATTTATATTGTTATCTTATTACAACGCTCAAAGCATAAACATGAAGAGTCATCGAATTCGGCATTAAAATTTATACACAAATTTATAACACAACAAAATCTATTCATGTTAAATCTAATAAACATAATGCGTTTTCAATTGGTGGTTAAAACATCGTCAATACTAGCAGTTTTAGGTATCTAGACAAAGTAATCATCTCAATTGACAATGGAACCAAATATGAATTTAAACATGCAGATTCAAAATGCTCTTCCCGATCGTGTGGAAACATGTATTAAGAAAACTGTAATCGTTTACTAATCACTGCTTTTGCAATATCTTGAGAATCTGGTGGTCAATAACTATGTGGAATAATCGGCAATCACTAACCAAACGAATGTCAATACCGAAGTCAAGAAACGTACGTACTGTTGGTTGAATAGTAGTGTCGGTCTTATTGGCAGCCGTAAGATACTAGAGTTTGTGCAAGCCTGTTAAGGACGTGGAAAAAAACTATTCTGACAGAAATTGGTAAATAGTTTAATAAGTTGGAAAAATTTAAAGTAACTTTATGGAGTCTGGAGTTATTATTATTATTAATATTGACAAAACTCAACAGTTTGTGGAACATACATACATATATGACATACATACATATATGATGCAGATATTACATATGTACATACATACACTAATGCTGATTAAAAATTTGTGATTTTAGTGAAAGTAGATGAAATATTTTCCAATTCACTGGCGCAAATTTTAACGAAAAACTTTTAACTTGTACAGAACCAAAAGTGACGCAGAATGCTCAAATTAATTATTCATGAAATTCTTGTCAGCTTATGTACATATATCTTGAAAATCGTACGAATTCTATTTGTATTAATAATACGTTTTTAGAGCCTTTGGAACTTAAAAGAGGGGCTATTCTTGGGTCACTTTTGCTTATGTTTCCATGATATGCTAATGATTTCCCGTCTCCAACTTTTATCCTGTAAGAATGTATGCAGATTACGTATAGCTATATTTAAGTTGTCCGAAACAATCTGTAGATGAAAGTGTTGATAAGCTTAATTATAATTTGAGCAAAGTACAAAAAGGTCAAAGTTATGAATCATGATGTTCTTAAATTTTAATCGCTTCGTCAATTATAAATCTGACAATAACAGCGATCTGACATTTAAGCAACTTTTTAAAAAACATTGTTAGAAAATTAGGATTTCACCTAAATATAAAGTTTTGTTAGTGGAACATGATGGGTAACATAACTCAAATTGACCTAAGCTGACTTCGGCCAACAACAACTTGTTAACTAAAGGGAGGATTTTAACGAGCAGATAAATTGTTTTTCATTATCATAAGTGGACAAAATGGTAGAAGTGAGCGTTAAGCTAAAGGGAGGATCATTCTACCGGTAACTTTTAAAGTTAAGTTTATGTTTAAACTTGCCATATTATATATTATTTTCATATTGGCAACTTCTAATATAAACAAAATGAGCATATACAATAATTAAAACGATCCCCGTCGTTGCCACTGCGTTAAAAAAAAATTGTTTAATTGAGCAGTGTTATTGACACTGCCATATTTTTGAGTAAGTTAATTTTATTTTATATGTAAGTTGTAATAACGAAAATAACTTTACAGTTCCCTTCAGCTAAAGGTACCTTTAACTAAACCCAAGTTTATCGGCTAGTTGTAATAATGGCCCTTAGGCTGTTATTACTTGGGATCACAGATTTTTGTTATATAATTCACTGTATTTATATTGAATTGAGTAATTATTTATTTTTAATTGTTTAATTCTTTTAAATAACAGACTGGCGAAATTTTATTTTTACTTTTAATTTCATTTTATTTGTAATTTAATTAATTTTACATTTTTATGTAATTTTGTTGCGTACTGTTAGTTACAATTATTCATTATTAAACGTCTATATTGTAAATTAAAAGATTTAATATTCATGTGCAGATTGATACATTATAAATAAATTAAATAAATAAATTGAATTTAAGTTAGGAAAGCTCAATAAATTTAAATGGAGATGTAACTGAAGACTCTCACATTTGTGGAAAGTAGTTTTAGAATAGTTCTTAACAGATGTGCATACATATTTTGATCTAGATCGGTTTAACTCTCTTAATCTTTTAATTATTTAATTATTATCTAATATTAATTATTCTAATAATATTATAGTTTATTTGATTTTAATGACAGATTAATTATTTTATAAACAATTTTAATGATTTTATCAAATGATATTTAATATCTTGATTACATATTTCTTAATATAACAATTTTTTCCCCTCAACTTATTATCACCCTAATGTATTCGTTTCAATTCATATTTAAGTTGCCGTATCTAGATTTCATTTCAAATGTATTTGTATTGAAATAAACATACATATGTATATTTGAGTGCGTGTGAGTTTGTGAGGCACATTCGTGACTGTGATTATGACATTTAATAATTTGAAATTTTTTTTCCCGTAAATGTCAAGCATCTCTTTAGCATTTTGAATTTTACTTCATCCTGCTTCTCTTCTCTTGTTGTTTTTCTTTTTTTTGTGTTTGAGAGAAGAAGAAATTTTCAGATAATTTTGTCAATGTTGTGCAGTCAAGTTGTCACTTGTCAAGTGTTTGCGTAAAATACAATGAATTGGCCTGACTCACTAAAAATAAACCACAACACAATTTGAGTGATTTTAAACTAAAAATCTTAGAGAATTGGAAAAAATAAAAAAAGAATGCGTACGCACACTTTTTTTTTTTTTTTGCAAATTTGTGATAAATATCTAAAAAGGAAATATTTTTAACTGCGAAATATTTTTGCAAATATTTTCGAATTAACTCAGAGTGACATTTGAAATTAATTTTTATGGTGTATGATCTAAACTTGATAAATACTAAGAAAGGAATTCACGTTTAGGTTTTTCAATACAAAAATTTAAATTAAATAAATAAATAAATTTCAATTTAAAAATTAAATTAAATTAAAATTAAATTAAATAAAACATAACATAACTTATAAAAAAAAACCAAAGGAGATGAATAACTTTATACTATATTCAGACATGCACTTACATATATTGAGTAAATCGCAATAAACGGCATTATTGATCTCAATATTTCATATAAAATGTCAATTAATTATTGCTCAATAAATTCATAAATTGTTATAATATTGATTAAAACTTGAAATACAGCACTGTCATAAGTACGTTCAGTGAGCATATTACATTTTTTCCGAACACTTTCTATTGATATTTGACAACTCAAATATCAACAACGACAAACAAAAAAAACAACGAACAAAACAAAAACAATGTTGTTGAAACAACCAGCTGTTTTGTTTACCAGCTGTCAAATGAATATTGAATAAGCAGCTGAACTGCGTATATTGTTATGTCTAAACACTTAAAATATTGCAATCAATAAACCGAATATTGACTCAATAAAAGTGAATGTCTGAACATAGTATTAGTTGATTTAAGGACTTTTATCGGATTATTCATTGTTACATAAACTTTCCTATCTTCCGGAAACGACATTGCTCTTTCAGGGCTGAAAAAGTTATGCTAAATGAAATTTTACGATGTCTTTAAAAAATCTGATTACTTTTACGTATTAGGTGCCCTTGTAGTCTAGTGGGTAGTGTGTTAGACTATTAGTGTGAGGGTCGTGGGTTCGATTCCCACCACTGGTCTGTTACACTACACCGAGCATATGGTCGTAGTTACTCTGCTTGTATATAATTAAATATAATTTGAAATTGTATTCTAATTAAGAAATAAATAAATAAAATAAGTACGTTTGCGTCTAACATAATACATATATAATAAAATATAATAAACGTATAGTAAACATAAATAGAGTCACCCTACTATCTTATATGCAAAAATTACAAGGTATAGCGCACCAGCATGATATAAATTGTAGAACAATTTACAAAGTTTCAGTTTTTATATAAAAAAAAACAAATTTTGAACGAATTGGCAATGTTTTGTTTGCAAAGACTTCCTACTCAACCACTAGTTTAATTAATTACAAGATACGCTTTATTAGCTGGTGCTGCTGCAACAGCCACTAACTACACAAACACAAGCGATATCTATAAGCAATCCAGTGTTCAATGCCAAAGTCAAGCAGACATGTAATGATTAAGTAACCGAAAAGTCAGTCAAGTGAATTGAGTTTCTGTTTTACCATCGCTTGTACGCTCTCCATATGCCAATAAAAGAAAAAAAAAGGAATATAAATACAACAACTGAAGCAACAACAACAATTTTAAATAATTTTTATTCAATACTGCTACTACTACTACCATTTATGATCATGATTACTGATTATTTCAGAGTTATTCCTTTAGCAATTTACTCCTTTGTATGAGTACGAACATACATACATACATACATATGTACGTATGAAATGTAAATGTGTATGTGTGCGTACGTTATAAACACTTTATACTTTCCAATGGACGACATGACAGATGAAGCAAACAATCATGCTCACAGCCAGACACTAACTTCATCAATATAATGCTACATACTAAACATAGTATTGGTTCTGTCGTCCCGACTTGTATGCAACCGATATCATATAAATGCAACTCAAAGTTAAGAACCCAAAGTGCATCATACACATAATCTGTACATGAGTGTACTTGTTGTTGCCTTATGAAGTCCAAAAGCATTCAACCATTGAACCATTCAACCAGCCAACCAACTAACGATTCCAACCATTAAACAAAACAAAAAAGTAACGAATGAAGCATGCATGCATGTATACAATATAGCTTGTATATGTGTGTGTGTGTGTGTGTTTTTTTAACTCGTAGCATTCTTTTGTACTGGCATTTCAATAATAATTTTTTATGACAGGCAACTTGACTTCCAGATCAGTAACAATTTTAAATTGTTTATTTGTTTTGTTTGACTGGTTTGTTTGACTCATGACTCTACATAATTTACATACTCGTACATAGCGATTCACGTATCCATACATACATATGTACATACGTATGTAGTTGCACCATTGCATGAGTCCATAGAGAGTTGGTGTCGTACAATTTTTTGGAATTAAACCAAATCCTTATATTGCACGATAGAATTGTTTATCGAGTCTTTTGAACATTCAAGTTTCAAGTTATCGCGAATACCATTAGCACGTTTAAATTTGAGTTATTTTCACAGATAGCCATGATCCCGGAATTAGCCATGAGCATCAATATTCAAAAATATTCGAGAAGTATGTAATGACTCAACTTTCACGTTTTCTAAATGCAAGTATCTTTAGTTAGTGTATTGTCGGTAGTGTGTTGGCTTATTAGACGTAAGATCGCCGGTGACATCATACACAACTCAACATTAAACGAATATTGAAAAAATATTTCTTCGGTGAATTCCTCTCAGCAGTCGTGGTGCAGAAACACTGGGAGCAAATAGAAAAAAGTTTCTCAAATAAGTCTTGTTTGGAGCCGACTTTAAACTATAGGCCCTTCCACTCATTGATAAAATTAACATACACAAGATGTGTGGTGTGAAAAGCTAACTGAAGGTTTGTGATGACCACTTAAGTAAGTAAGTCTGTATCTCATCATTTTATTTCACAGTAAATTGAGTAAGAAAAGGCTCTCAAGAAATAAAATATGACATAAAGATTTAATATAGGGTCCGCCAAATAACTTTTTTTTTTTTGAAAATGCTTTAAAATAGAAACTACTGAATATTTTCTCAAATTTCTTTTTTTATTTGAAAGTACAATCCTTCCGGTTAATAATGGAAAATAATTTCATTCAAATGGCTGCCTCGGCTGGCCATGCAGTAGCCTACACGATCGGTCCAATTTTTAAGCACATTATCGATTGTGTGCAGCTGTATTTCACCAATGGCTTCACGAATATTGTCCTTTAATGCGTCAATTGTCTCTGGCTTGTCGGCGTAACACTTATCTTTGACGGCACCCCACAAATAATAGTCCAACGGTGTCAAATCGCAGCTCCGAGGTGGCCAAACGACATCAGCTCTGCGGCTGATAATGCGATCTTCAAAAACAGGGCGCAAAACATCGAGTGCAGCTTCGACTGTGTGGCACGTAGCGCCGTCCTGTTGAAACCAAATGTTGCCAATATCCTCCTCTTCAATTTTTGTGAACAAAAATTCGTTCAACATGGCTCGATAACGATCGCCGTTGACTGTCTTTTATCCGCACCAAACAGTGATTCGTTTTGGGTGCGTCGGCTTTTCAATGTATGCGTGCGGGTTTTCTGTGTCCCAAATGCGACGATTTTGCTTGTTTACATACCCGCCAAGATCAAAATGAGCTTCATCTGAAAAGATGATTTTTTTGCCAAAATCTATATCTTCTGTAAGTCGATCGCAGGCCCACTTAGCGAAGCGAAAACGCATTGGATGGTCAATTGGCTTCAACTCCTGAACCAATTGCACTTTGTATGGCGTTATACCAAGGTCTTTATGCAAAATTCGTCTCAATGATGTCTCCTAAATGTTCAATTGTTGAGAACGACGGTGAATTGATGTTGATGGCGCTTCACGCACACTTTCTGCCACAGCAGTAATATTCTCGGGGGTACGCACTGTTTTTGGCTTTTCACGCTTTGGTTTATCGATGAGGATGTCAATTTCTTTCACTTTTTTCACAAGATAACGAACATACGGAGCTGACGGTGCTTCTCTTTTTCCAAAATCCGTACGCAATTTTCGCACACATTCTGCAACATTACCATGATTTTCAAAGTAATGTCGCAATATTGCCCAGCGTTGTTCAAGCGTATACACAACCATATTCGTTCAGCGGAAGGATAAAACTAATTATCTGTCAAATCAGACATGAGCTAAGTGTTACCATTCCCGAAATAAGCACTACTTGAAAAAAAAAACGTTAGATAGCGGACCCGATATTTATTGCACACTTAGTGTTAGTTTTTTTGTTCAAAGACAGTTCATAATCCATCCAGAATCCATCTTACCGTACGACATTGCTTAATTTCAAAGCTCGCCATCGAGACAAGGATTGTTCTTAAAATTGTCTGCATCTGAGTAATACAGATTTTTCCCGGAGGTTATAACATTAAGGCTTAATGTTACTGTTGCATAAATAAAAGATTATTTTTTAAGTTTTTCAATGTTCTTTTATTGTTCTGTTCGGTTCTAGTCTTTTCTACGAATGACTCACGCCATGTGTTCTTATATGTTAAAATTACAATGTTGCCACACTTAATTAGTAATTACAACGTTGCCAACTATAATTAAAATGTTGTCAACTATAAATAATTATAGCAACTAATTACAATGTTGTCAATTAGAATGTCATATTACTATAAATAATTTAACTACTTATTACACGCTTTCCTTTTCTTTCCTTTTCTCTTTTCCCTGACATCATTTAATTCAGAAAACCTTTTATACACGTGTCTAAACCCCATAATCCCTACCATAACGTGCCGGAGGCCTTATAACGCGCCCACTTCTAGTCACCTGGGGCCGTCCTGCATCCAGCTGTCGAGTCCCTGATTCCGGAGCAATTGATTCAATCACTTCGTGACTCATTTCGTCCGTGGTCGTCTCCTTAGAAGATTCCACATTCGCCGAAGGGACTGATTCATCTGTGCCCGTGGCCATCCCCTGAGGATATTCCATATTCGCCGAAGTGACTGATTCATTTGCGTTACTATCCTGAACCTGACCTTGATCAATACTTCGTCGCCGTGCCCCAGGAGCACTTCCAGTAGTCGCAACACCACCGTTTGACCCATGTCGATCACTGGCCGAGCACTGTGTCTCAATGTGGGTTGCGTCACTATTGCTGCTGTGACCCCCACACTCCTCCTCAAACGCAAGATCACTAGCATTGAAGTCAGTGTTCCTCGTCCTAACAATAAAACGTCTGTTACGCCTAAAATAATTGTTAAAATTATCCCTGATTATGTACGATCTACCATTAAAGGAGGATACAATCTGACCATAATTCCAATTCCTCCCCTGTTTCCTAAACATTACTCGGTCACCCTCCTCTAACATCGGTAAATATCTTGCGCCCCTATCATAATAGTATTTCTGCCTTTCCTTTCTCATACATCGCCTGTTCGAAATTTCACGTTCATCTATTCTATTTCTGGTCAACAAGGAAGCGCTTACTGGTAATTTGGTCTTCAACAATCTTCCACAAAATAGCTCAGCAGGAGCGACACGCATGCCCGCTAAAGGAGTTGTGTTATAATCCAGCAGATGATATTGAAAACGGTCAGCTTCATTCATTTCAAAGCAGCGTTTAATAATGTTCTTCGCTATCGCCACACCCTTTTCGGCCAATCCATTGCTCTGAGGGTACCCTGGACTTGAAAACCTGAACTGTATGTTGTACTCATCCGCGAAACGTCTGAACTCCCCTGAACCAAATGGACTGTTGTCACACCTAATTATCGTCGGGTAGCCCACAATATTGAATATTTGGCTAATTACATTGATGACGTGACTAGAAGTCTTATTCTGTAGTCTAGCAGACAAAAGGAAATTTGAATAGGCGTCGAACAGCACTATATAATCTCTTCCCGCGTATTCAAAAATATCCACCCCCACAACGTGAAATGGATATCTCGGAGATTCCTCCTGCACCAAAGGTTCCTTCTGCTGGTTTCTTTTAAATTTCTCGCAGATCCTACATGAGGAGACTACCTCTCTGATGTCCCTATTCATTCCCGGCCAATAATATAGCTTTCTTGCACGAGCAAGCGATTTCTCAATGCCAAGATGCGAAGAGTGCAACCAATTGAGCAATCTACGTTGCAAGCCCGAAGGAATCACCAATCTATGGTTCACAAATAATAATCCATTCTCACCATGTAATTCAGACCTCAATTTAAAAAATTGCCTGCCCAAAGGGTCCAATTGATGGTATTTCGGCCAACCATCTTCAACGTACCTACGAATACGTAAATATTCCGAATCATTCTCCAGTACACCCTTATACAAATTGTAATTTCCTTCAGTGAGACAAACCGATTTCGTCACTGAATGTATAACACCCGATAATCCCTCTATTTCTGATACCTCCGGTAAAAATGTTGTCAAGTCTGAACTCGTTTTATCCAGTTCCATATGCCAAAAACCACTCTTCAAATCTAATACAGAAAAAATCCGTTTACCCGCTAGACCAGATGTAAGATCATCAATTGTCGGAATCAAAAAATATTCGCGCTTTATACACTCATTTAATGCCTTTGGATCTAGACATATCCGAAGTGTACCATCCGACTTCTCTACCAATTGCAAATTGTTGACCCAATCCGTGGGATAATCAACCCGCGATATAATCCCGCCTGCAACCATTCTTTCAAGTTCTAGTTTCAATTTTCCTAACAGTGAATTAGGAATTCGCTTCCTATAGTGAAGCACTGGCTTCGAATTCTCCTTTAACGATATTGAAAATGTTCTTGGGAATTTTCCAAGTCCTTTAAACACACTAGCATACTTGTTCATGAATGAAGCTTTCGATCCAATACCAGTAATGCTATCCACGTCCAGCCGCCTTATCAAACGCAATCTCTCACATGCCGCTAGTCCGAGTATTGGTTCACATTTATCATTAACTATAACAAATTCCTCTAATTCACACAATTCCCCGTCTAAATCCATTAATTTCAATCTACAACTTCCAAAGACCTGCAGTTTATTATTATTATAATCAAACACTGGTAACTTACAATTCGCATTACACACCTTAACACCTAATTTTTTAACTACCCTCAGTGGAATACAGTTCACGTCGGCCCCAGTGTCCAACTTAAATGTCACCTTTTCCTCTCCTATTATATATCTCTTCGTCCAGCGTTTGCCCTCTGGTGTTAATGAATTTACCCTAAGAATGTGATTACAACTTAATAAACTACTTAAATTACTAATATTACCATCAATTTGTTTACCCTCCGTTTCACTCCAACTTAATTCTGCCACTCTAGGATTCACATCACCTCCCGTGTACTGCTTTTTTCCAGATGCTTTCTCCCTTGGTTTACGGCACATTTTACGAAAATGTCCTTTTTTTCCACATGAATGGCAAATAACGTTCTTGGCCTTGCACTCAGATTGATGACCACCCTTCCATGGACCACCACAGTTAAAACAGAATCTGTTAATCGGTCCCGCTGTTGGTTCAGATTTGTCAACTGCTTTGACTGCATTTATCATCAATTTCGCGTCCAATATATCTTTATTGGCGTTTGCAGTCTCATACGTCTTGCACATTTCAATCACGCGTGACAATTCTTCGTCACGACCATCCAATAATTTTAATTGTAATTTTTTGTCGTAGACACCAACGATAACCCGGTCGCGCAGCATACGGTCTTCGTAAACCTCTCCGCATTTGCATTTAAAATCGCAGTACCGCATTTGGGTTCTCAGCTCCGTCTCAAATTCGGCAAATGTCTGCCGTTCTTTTTGAGAAATCATGTTAAACTTGTATGTCTCCATTGCCACATTGCGTTGTGGCAAACAATGTTCATCGAACTTTTTTAATACGTCGTCTAATTTACGTTGACTTACTTCTTCGTCTGCGGTACCTAACAACGACTTTTCTGTGCCGTCGTTAGGAAACAGTGTATTATAAATATTAGCACCGCCTGCGCCAATGAGCCAGATAAAATTTGCTATTTTCGTCATTTCTGGCTCCTTTGATTTTCCGCTGGCTATCATATACACCATGAAGCTCCGCTTCCAGGTTGGCCACTCATTGGCGAGATTGGAGCAATCTAGCTCCGGTGGTAAGCGGTCAGCCGCTGCCATTCCGAGAAAATTTAACAATAAGAATCTTCAGTATTCCGAACTATTTATCAGTAATAATGTAATAATTGTTTCACATCTGACACCATATAACATTAAGGCTTAATGTTACTGTTGCATAAATAAAAGATTATTTTTTAAGTTTTTCAATGTTCTTTTATTGTTCTGTTCGGTTCTAGTCTTTTCTACGAATGACTCACGCCATGTGTTCTTATATGTTAAAATTACAATGTTGCCACACTTAATTAGTAATTACAACGTTGCCAACTATAATTAAAATGTTGTCAACTATAAATAATTATAGCAACTAATTACAATGTTGTCAATTAGAATGTCATATTACTATAAATAATTTCACTACTTATTACAGAGGTGGGATGTAATATTTTTTTACAATTTCCCTTTAAATCGGACACGAATTGGTTTTCCTATAATACCTTAAAGATTTGTGTTAAATCCTTAAATAAAGTAATCAAACTTTTCACTAAAATAAATATAAATACGTAGGAAAAACACGGGAATCAGTTCTGATTTGGCTGTGATGAAAGTTCACCATTTTTTTTTTCTTAATTCGAATTCCAAAAATAATAGACTAGTATCCGTATGTTTGTCGAAAGTCGCCGTGGTCTTGTAGGTAGTGTGTTGGCTTATTAGACGAAAGGTCCGAGTTGAAATCCCAGGTCAGGCATCAAAATGAAAATATGAAAATATTTATTCGGTGACTTCCTCTCAGCAGATTTCTGGCAAAAACTCTGAGAGTAAAAATTGCTATGAAAAGCTTCTCAAAAATCTGTCGTTCGGAGTCGACTTTAAACTGTATGTATAAAATTAACGCACACAACACGAGTGGTGAGAGAAGCTAGGACGTTGTACAATGGGTCAATTCGACCTCCGGGTACTGTACTTGTTACAGTTGACAAGTACACGTCCTCTAACCTAACCTAACCTAATCCGTACGTTGTAAAGAAGGAATTTTTCCAAATTCTAATTTTAAATATGTATGTTCTGCTATTTGATTGGTTTTTCTACTCAAGTAGAAACAACTTCCATCAAACTTTTAAACTCCTCATATCACCTTAGCACTAAAAATTTAAAAATTGTCAATTTAAATAATTTCTAGGTACCGGCTAATCAAGCAGATATCTGATGGGGAATGTATAGTACATTTAACACATTCCCAAATAGTTTATACTGGCCTTAATTTTACTAACATATTTGAATGAGATTTATTGAACTTAAATTATAATATAACTATTGTCTTACCGCGTATATAAAGGATTTAGTGTATGGCATTGTGTCTTGATTGAATCTCCGTAATATTTTTGAATTGTATGGCGTCCGTTTGGTTGAGTGACCATTCGGTAGGTTGGTTGCTCATGTTTGAACGAGAAATATATTGAAATATCAGTAGGTTGACATCTTTTGATATGGGTAATATAGTAATGACACATCTGAGTTAAAAATTACAATTATAACAACAAACCAATGTATTGTAAAAGGTTTTTATTACCATATTAAAATATTAAAACCAGATGTTAATGATAAAAAAAAATCTAACCGAACTGAAGGTGCATTTTACGATAAAACTTTAGTGAAACTATAATAAAATTTTAAATACAAATCATTATAATTAAACTACCAGTTATCAAATGAGCTATGTTTGTTTGAATTCCAACATTATTCTGTTACCGCAGAACTTGTGTCCGTCGACCTCTTTCAGTTACGCTGTGAGAGTGAGAGCGTAAGTAAAAAAAAAGTTTAAATAGCTGGCGCCATATAATCTATCTAAACAAATACTGGTCAGGAAGTATTATAAACCATTGAAAAGCACTTTATCAACTGGTGTATACGGCCACATACCATACTCGCATTCTTGTACTCGTTTTAGGATTTCGAATGGCATTGAAAAAATGATAAATGCAAATTTAAGATTCATTATAAATAAATAAAATTCATTCATAAGTAACCTTTACGCTATAAGCACTTGCCATGTAGTAGGACAAAAAAAAAAAGAATGAATAATTTTAGTTAAAATATTAGCCGCAACAGTTTCGTAAAACGTAGTAAACAAATGGTGAAATTTTTTGTTTTTTTTATTAAATGGGGTTTTGAATCTCTGCACTCTATAGCAGGGTTGGCAAAATTGGTACAATTGTACTTTTTTTGGTACAACTCAAGCATCAAAAGTACAACGCCGATGGGTTTTACATGGGTACCTGTCCGCGTGGACCTAATCCCATGGTGCTCTTAACACAGGGTGAAATACAATGCGTCTACCAACGCCCTCAGATGTAACTTATGCTACACCTGAGTACCAATTCGAAGCCATGTATTTGGACATGACTTCCCTCTTGGTTAGGAGCGGAGCCTATCTAAAACTTCTTCCGATCTTTGGGTCACGGCACCCTGTTGAAAATGCAACTCCACACCGAGCCCATTAACTAGACTCTTCCCGCGATTTGGGTCCAAACCACAGCCACCACGATGCTCCCATAAGGGGCCACACCAACAGCCAGGCTGGAACCTAAGTTCCAGGGGCTCCCGGCTCCCGTGGTACCAGAATTAAGTCTCCGGTCAGACCTCGTAATCAGATTGATTACTACCAGTTGAACTCCAAACAGTTCGGGACTGGTGGCCCACAGCAACAACAATAAACATACATCAACATAAAAAACGACACTTACAGTACTGACATTGAACAGCGCCCTCACGGACGAGGCTTTGGCCACATGGTGTGGCACCGGGGGTGGACAAAACGAACAAGACAGAAAGACACACAACAACGCAGCAGGCTTGGCAGCGGCGGTGACGGCAAGGGCGGCAATGACCGGGATGACGGATGATGACAGCAAGGGAGAGGGGCAATTTGGACCGGCATGTGGACAACAGCAGCAGCAAAAGGAGCAACGAAGCGGAGCAGAAGAACCAACAGCAATCGATTCAAAACTGTCAACGATCGCATACCTATCTGCGCACGGGGACAGACAAAAGCGGCAAAAGGAGCAAGGGGCGCACGACAAGGAGAGCACCACGAAGGGTGATCACATTTCGGGGTTGCCTCCGCTATACCTCCTATTTCTCCTAACAAATACTTCACGGGCGAAATCGCCCAACCTACTAAAAGTCCGGCTGTCTACTAAGGCCCTACTGTAATCCCAACCCTCCCCAGTATGGGCTATTCCCATACTATTTAAACTCCTAATGTCATCATAGTATGAACACATTGTTATAATGTGTACGACAGTCTCAGGTCCCCTCCAACACCCGCAGTCCGGAGAGTCGGACAGACCTCTTTTATGCAAAAATGCATTAAGTGAGCCATGTCCCGTAAGTAAAAAACCGAGAATTAAGCCGAAGCCAAAGTCCGGACGTCGACGTACGAAGTCCGCGTCACGTATGAATCCATACGTTACCCTACCCTCGTCTGCATTGGTCCATCGGGTCCGCCATCTTGAAACAAGGCACTCCTCTAAGAGTGTCTTTATTTCCCTACTCTCCAAATTCACCAAGTCAGAAGCAGAAACTCAATCATGATCTAAAAGTGGTAGTCCCTTCTTGATTTTGAAGATGATAGCACGTCGTATCCCCTCCAAGTCAAGTGTGCTACTCCTAACAAGACCTGCAGAGCTACCGTCGAAACGGTCCTACAAACTGGCATACATGCTAACATGGCTACTCTCTGAACTGACAAGACCTTGTATCTGCCAACAACAGACATAACCGTTTCGTACCATACAGGAGCACCAAACGCTGCACAGGCAACCAAAAGCCCCTCATATATGACACGGACGGCACGTCTGCTTAGGCCCCAGTCACTTCTAAGGATGCGTCTAACATCAAAAGTACAATGGTACACCAATCACCCATTTTGTACAATTTCAAAGAAGAATTCATATAGAATTCATGGAATTCATATAATTTTAGAACGAATAACATTTTTATTCCGCCAAATGGGTCGCAATTTTTTTAAAAAAGATGTACTTGATAAGTATGAAATATCAAATTTAGATCTAAATGATGAAGATAATCATCTTCCATTAGAAGATGTTTATTGCGGAACCCAGGTAGATATTTATATATCAAATAATGAAATTGAAGAAAATGTTACCATTCAATTTAAAAAAATGCCAAAAAATTTTATTTAAAATTTTGCGAAGTTCTGAAAACGAAATTCAATTTTGATAATGAAACCTTAAACTGGTTTAATAAGTTTTCCCCAGAAAATGTTATCTCTGGAAAAACTAACAGCGTCGTACCAATATTAGTAAAAATGTTTCATAATGAACACCAAAATTTCGAAACAATAAACTCACAATTCAGAACACTGGCTGATTTAGAAATTATAAAATCGTATAAAAATGAAAATATAAGCAATTTTTGGACCAAAATTTTTCAAATTAAAAACGATTCAAATGAATATATGTTTTTAGAACTTAGTAAAGTAGTAAGAGGGATATTATCTATTCCTCATTCATCCGCAAATGTGGAACGAATTTTTTTGTATCAAAATATAACAGACTGCATGTAACTACACTTTCTGGTTTAATACAAACTAAAGATTTAATAAATTCATCAAACTGTTATTGTTATAATTATAAAATAACGAAAAATTTGTTATCAAAACTATAGTAAAAACTATTTAAAAAATTATAGACTGTTTTATGTATTTATATATACATTATTAATTTATAAAAAAATATATATTTATCAATTGGAAAAATTAAATTTCTCCATAAAATTAATAATTATAATATTTGTTTGTTACAACAGAACAATTGAATTCGTATGTACTTTTTTGTTATGTTTTTTATATTGTTTATTAAAATAAAATAAATATTTCTAATAAACATATATATTTCCAATAAAAAATGTGTTTTGTACAATTAGGGTCAAAAAAGTACAATTTAAAACGCTGGTCTGTACAATTTAGAAATGTCAGTTGCCAACCCTGCTCCATAGTAGATATTAAATTGTACAACGTCATTATATACATATGTATTGTATTCTAGATTATTATTCAATAAAAATCAGTTCGAAATATACCGATGAGTCTTAATTATTTATGCAAATTTTATTAAATTCAGTATAATGATAATCGTTTTCAACAATAAGAGGATCCATAATAACATAATTATGCTGATTTATTTTGTAGCCAGTTACTGTTAGTACATACATTTCATTATCAACTTTAATTTTTTTTATGATAAAATCATATTTTTTAGTTTTCAATGTGTAAGTCACTTAAATTTCACGAATTGACAGCATTTCAAACATTTTACTTCATATTTTACAATTAAAAAAGGATTCAGCAATCAAAGTACATTGCTAAGGATTAATTTTAAGTTTCTTGTAAACTGTGTTTCTTTATTAGACATGAGGACACGGTTCAAACCCCAGGTCAGACATCTCCAACAAAACGAAATATAAAAATAATATTTCTTCGTCGAATTCCTCTCAGCAGATTTCTGGCAAAAACTCCGAAAATAAAACAAAATTGCCATAAAAAGTTTCTCAAAAATCTGTTGCTTGGAGTCGACTTTAAAGTGTTGGTCCCGATACTTATGTATAAAATTAACGCACACAACATAAGTGGTGTGAGAAGCTAGGTCGTAATCCTGGTTGAAAGTTTGTAATGAACAATAATACAGAGATGTTCCATAGAAATAGGTCGTTATACGCAATATATTACATTCATATCTGTATATCTGTGCTCCTATAATGCTTTAAGACTTTTAATAATTGTTTCAAAGAAAACACCAAAAAATCTAGTCCGGATAAGCACAATTGAGTAACTGTAATAAAAATTCTGTAATAGTATGTCGCTGAAATAGTTAAAACTTTTTAAACCAAGTAAATAAATTTACAATAAATAATGTCTTGCCTTTATTCAGTGTAACTGGGACGTAATTTGTGTTAATATTTGCTTTAAGAATCAAACTATAGGAAATATCAAACTATAGGAAATTCGATCTACAGTACTAAATAATATGTTTGTAAGCATCTTGTCAATAAAATTAACAACCAATTTGCAATATTTTGATGAAAAAGATTTTTGTATTCCTTGATTTTACAAGTAGTAGGTACTCATGATATACTTACACGATAGATAGATAGGTAGTACCAAATGATACATAAGTTGGGACATTTTTTTAATCTACTTTGGAGGTAAGATAGATTTGAATTGAATTAAAATTCTCCTATCTATGAATAGTCATATAACGAGTTTTGCATAAACAATTTTTGTTTGAAGGATTAAAGTGAATAAGAGGTCGCTAGAAGACAACTGGTAGTCCCCGGAGTCAAGATGGTCTGACTATAACTGGAACTAAGTGTAGTTCACCTGCTGAGGCCGTAATAGTAAAAATGTTTGCTTTGAGTATCCAATTCGATAAATCTTTCAAACGTTGGTCATATGAGTGTTCTATTGTCATATGTTCTACCACCGACTACATTAAATTTAAATTGGTTTTCGATAGGAAATTCTATATTATGTTCTTTAATCCCGTTAAAAGAGTTGCACGTAAGCATTGTGTTAATTCCAAGAACCTATGATAAACCTCAGGGTATCACAGATGGCGGCATAACTATATTTTTGGGTAGCCAAGCCACACTGAGAGCATTGGCTTCATATTCAGAGGAGTTGCGGCTGTTTTAGAAGTGCTTTGCTCATTCTGAACAACTTCATGCTGCGAACAAAGTTGTGCTGTGCTGGCTTCCGCGTTACTTCGTATTGGCGAGGGATGGATGGCGATTGGTGGGCTAAAACCATGTTAAATGGAACAGTAATCAGGTCAAGAGTAGATCATTAAGAACATTTTCTCTTATTTGCACATTGGTAGGGCGCCTGACGACTTTTCTCCTATGGAGAAAATCTTTATAAATTACAGTGGAGTGGCGAATCAAACGGTTATTATTACATGCTAGTCTATATTTTAATGAAGTGAATAAATAAAGTAAGAAGATACTGGAATATTAATTAGGTTAGGTTAGATGACGTGTACTTGGCAACTGTGACAAGTACAGTACCCGGAGGTCGAATTGACCCATTGTACAGCGTCCTAGCTTTCTCACACCACTCGTGTTGTGTGCGTTAATTTTATACATAAGCGGCGGGACCTACAGTTTAAAGTCGACTCCGAACGACAGATTTTTGAGAAGCTTTTCATGGCAATTTTTACTCTCAGAGTTTTTGCCAGAAATCTGCTGAGAGGAAGTCGCCGAAGAAATATTTTCATATTTTCGTTTTGATGTCTGACCTGGGATTTGAACTCGGGCTTTTCGTCTAATAAGCCAACACACTACCTACTAGACTACGGCGACTTCATATTATATTAACTAGTAACGTAAACAATTTCGTAAGAGTCCGTAGCATATAACACATTGAAACGAAACTGAAGTGAACGTTTTATTATTTTAGCGACTGTATACACATACTGATATAGGTACACATACATACACACATGCATCCACATTTTCTTTTTTGCCATTTACCTGACATTGTGTTCGAATTTAAAAAAAAAAAAACTATGAAGAAATGTTCAATTGTATTAAAAGTATGATTTGGTGATCAAAGTTGCCGCTAAATATCGAGCCCCAAGGGCTTACTATTGTGGACAAAGTGTCACCAGAAGCTTAACACCAATTTATGCCATTTCACTGTACATTACACAGAGACAAATTCAGTCTATATGGTAATTGAAATTGATTTGGTATTATTTCAGTTCGTGTATGAAAGTGAGATCCAAAGAAATATTTGTCAGGCTCCAGCACTTGAATTGTTAAAGATTGCCGGCGGCAAGGCAATTATTATACAACAAATAATTTATTTTTATATTTTTCTATTTTAAAAAATGTATATACATAGATATCGTATACATATGTATATACATATGTGTGTGACTTTGTATGACAAAGTAAATAATGAAAGTTTTTTATTCCGTATAAACGTCTGTCTATACAAGATAATAAAAGTTAATCATTTTTAAAATGCTGGCTAGAAGTAATGATTTTTTTCTTTTCCATGTTATTTTTCTTATTTGATATCGAAAAAAGAATTTCGATTTACAAAACATCTAAAAATACTTTTCATGTCAAAACGAATTTGAAAAAGTCACCGTAAAGAATTTTTCTTTTGTTCCGCAGTGTTTTAGACTTTTTTTTTGATTGAAGTGGTCAAAGCACAATTCTTTTTTGTCTATGAAACATAGTCATTAAGGAGGTTTTCTTTTTATTATTTAATTAAAAAAAAATAATAATAATAACGGCTTCTCTACTGGCTTGATCGATCAGAGGCAGGCCAGGCCCATTTTTGTCGTGATACTTTTTATTGTTTACTTGTACGTACAGTGAAATGCGTACATTAGAATAGAGTTTCAACAGAGTTTTTTAGTTTTTGTATTTCAAACTCAAAAATTACACTTGAGCCTTTTTAAACGTTATGTGAATAAATCAACTGATTTACGAAAATAGTAAATAAGGCTTACCTGAAACTATTTTATTATTAAGTTGGACTTTTTATTACAAATCATAACTTTTTATTATTGAATTTGACCTTTTGTAAGTTTCGACGATTTTTTGTTTTGGAAGGTGTTAGGTGTAAAGTATATGCATACATAACATGCATATGCAGACATAATTGGTGATTGCAACCTTTCAGCAGGATTACGACCTATCTCCTCACACCACTTATGTTGTGTGCGTTAATTTTAAACATGACATTTTATGAGAAACTTTTTCATAGCAATTATATTTACTCTCGGTGTTTTTGCCAGAAGACTTCTGAGAGGAACTCGCCGAAGAACTATTTTTTCATATTTCCTTTTGGCCTCACGTCTAATAATACGGTGCGACAGTGAAAATACACCCGAGTAACTACATAGTCCACGTTGGTCAGTTGGTTGAGTAGAATAATGATTACGGTAATTTTTGTCCGATTTGATCAAATAATAACTCAATCTCTTCACAAGAGAGAGACTTTAAGAATATTAGTATGAATGGACAAACTTGGAAAAATATGAAAAAATTTCGAATTTTCCAAGTTTACCTCATCAAATCTCATAGTATATTAAGTTGAATAATAGATATATGTGTATCATTTTATAGGTCCAACTCTTCCCTTTCCAACAATATTTAAATTTTTTAAATTGGGTCAGAAATGTTTGAGTAATCCAGCAATTTGTGCGTAAAGTAAACAAAAAACTATGTTTGTCAAATAAAACAAGTTTGGAGGGTTCGAGAAATACAAAAAAAAATATTTTTGAGATCTACTCAACAAAACTCACACCCTACACTATGTCATTATCCGGATGTATTTAATTCTTTTTTATTTTGTCGCATAGTGTAATCAAGCAAACTACCTACTAGATTACCTCAACTTCGGTGTAAAGTATATAATTTATAATTTACGTAATTGGCACTTTTTTTTTTGGCAAATTTTAGATCAAATATATTCATTTCTTTATTATTATCTGATATGAATCTTATAAATGAAAGAGCTTTGAAGTAAAAGCGTCAAAAAATTTAAATCAATTACCACACTGATAGATCTCTTAGAATCGCGTTTTACATAATTACGAATATCATTATAATCACCTACACACCACATAATGTATTTTACGGATTTGTTTCTCAAATCTTGTTTGTCAAACCAAATCGATATGTGAGACAACTTCGAACTTCATATATTTTTGAATGCCTTCGTTGACAGTAGCAATTGTCATATTTGAAATTGAAGTTTCTGGGGCCGTCATTATACTTTAAAATGCAACTGGAAATCCATTTTCATTATCTGATTTGAAACTGTCACACTGCGGAGATCAAACTATTTGAAATAACACAGGAATCAATATTTGACCCCTTATAAGTAAGTACAACACATGTTTGTAGCATTCATACAAAAACATTGAAGTTTGTTTCCAAAAAATAGTGTTTGAACTGAGAGGGATAGGAACAGATTTTTTTGACAACATATCGGGTTATCCATTTCGTGGTTTCAAAAGTAAACGTAAATAAAACACATATAAAATATTTTTTTCATGATATTTCTTTTTTATTGTAAAGTTTGAACGTTGACATTATGTGTGAAACACTACATCATTTAAATGACCTCCACGCGAAGTGTTGCAAGGTAATGTTGAGGTAATTTTCGACCACTTTTTGGCACATATTGGGCGGTATCTCAGCCATAACTTGATGAATGTTGGTTTTTAAGTGCTCAAGAGTTAAAGGCTTATCTGCATAAACACGGTCTGTCGCGTAGCCCCACAAAAAAGTCTAATGGTGTCAAATCGCATGATCTTGGTGGCCAGTTGATATCGCCACGATGAGAAATTACGCGGCCAGGAAATGTCTCTTGCAATAAAGCCATATTCGCTCGAGTTGTGTGGCATGTGGCACCGTCTTGTTGAAACCACATATTCTCCAAGTCGTATTCTTCAATAGCAGGCAAAAAAAAGTCGGTTATCATATGACCATAACGCTCCGAATTGACGGTGACAGTCGTTCCATTGTCGTTTTCGAAGAAGTAAGGTCCAATCACACCTTCGGACCAAAGAGCGCACCAAACAGTGACTTTTTCTGGATGTAATGGCCTCTCTTCAATTACTTGAGGATTCTCAGAACCCCAAATACGACAATTTTGTTTATTAACATACCCACCGAGTGTGAAATGTGCTTCATCGTTGAAGAAAATTTTGTTCGATACGTGGCTGTGGCAGAATCAACATTTTTGTAGTAGGTTTTGATAATTTTTATGCGTTGTGTGATAGTTAAGCGATCCATTTTCATCAATGTCAGACTTTCAACTGAAAAGAAAAAAATTGAATTCACATCTTAGTTTGACAAATGTCGAATTCCAGTCCCATACTTTTGAAACCACGAAATGTATAGCCCTTTACAA
This sequence comes from Sarcophaga caerulescens, assembly GCA_927399465.1. Lineage (NCBI taxonomy): Eukaryota > Metazoa > Arthropoda > Insecta > Diptera > Sarcophagidae > Sarcophaga > Sarcophaga caerulescens. The sequence goes on along the minus strand of OV656872.1, from coordinate 76,833,701 downwards.
ACAATCCTTCGAAAGTGTTTAATAAGTCTGTAATAATAATAAGTACGCATTAGTAAATGTTATTTCCAGTTAGTAAATGTATGTTCAAACATTTTCTTTATTTTTTTTTTTGTTGAGTTTTTTGGTAACAAACAAAGCATTTCGTTAATCTACAGGAAAATTTTCTACACGCCGTTGGCAAGTAGAGGCTCAGGTGTAAGTAATGAAACCAGTAGTAAGTGGCGATAAGAAATTAAAGCCACTTGACGCCAAGATATTAAACTGGTCATTATTTGTTGTTTCATTTTACCTTTTGATTTTTGTATACACATTTTTTTTAATAAAATTTCAATTGAAGTTGGTTTTTTTTTTATTAAGAAAACAGTTTAAATAATAAAAAAAAAAACAAAAACAAAATACGTTGGTATAGAAACTTCTGTGTACACAGAAAAGGAAAAAGTTGTCGTAAATTTTGAAACAAACAGATGTCATAGAGATTAAAGTATTAAAATTAATAGCAATTATTGACTTAATTTGTACTTAGATAATTATTAATGAATGATAAACACGAAAATTGCCCATTTTATGTATTTTACGAAGGTTACTAATCGAAATTCCCCACAATAAATCTTATCTCATATTAGTCTAGTAGGTATAAAGCGATGAACTAACTCACCGTTCATACATACATATTGGCAAACTTTTTCGATTTTAAGTGATAGCCAGACAGTGTCTATTTAGAAGAATATGAATTTATTAAAAACCGGTACATATTTTTCAACTGCTGGGACAGTATTAAGTAAATTTTTGTTTTTGTCTAATTTTTATTTTTGCAATAATCTCAAGGCAAAAAAAAAAAAGAGAAATTCTTAACATTATTGAAAACGTAGTGAAAACTATTTATTATTGGCTAAAAGTATTGAAACCTGATCTTTGGCAAACAATATGTTTTTATCACATTTCACCCTTGAAAAATGAAAAGTGCCAACTCATAATGTTTAAGACTGAAAATGAAATCGCATTAAGAAGTTATACAAGTACGATATACATTTTAGAATGTGTAAATATGAGATAAGATATCCACACCATTCACCATTTGTGCAACACACAAGAAATGTGTTGAATAATATTTATCCAAATAATGACGTCTTATATTACATAACATTATATTGACAACCCCTCATATTTTGCGGCCTTCATACCGTGATATTAAGACAGACTAAATTTTATTTTATGTTTGTATAACCAGAGTAAACAGTATCCTTTTTCAGCAATTTATACAATTAAAGTTGCCTTCGAAGTCTCAAAATAAAGACAATTATTTCTCAATAAGAAAAAGTAAAAAATATTTCAAAATACAGTGAACTCGCGAAAACGTGAACACTCGAAAGTGTGAACGTCTCAGAAACGTGAACAAATTTATTTTTCCACAGAGTATTTTTATATTTTGTTTTTTTAATATGTTTTTAAATTGTGAATATCTTTAGAAATTCACGATCAAATTAAAGAAAATGATCATAGTTTTAACACCAGTGACGGATGGCTTCAAAAATTTAAATAAGGGTTTAGTGTTCGCCTTCTCAAAATTTTCGGAGAAAAGCTTTCTGCGCAGCCGCAACATGTTGACCCACTTAAGAAAAAGTTAAAAGCAAAAATGGAAGAAATCTCTCTTTGTGAAAATCAGCCTTATAATGCTGATGAATCCGATTTATATTGGAAGCAGTTGCCATATAAAACATATTTGTCATCACTGGAGAAAAGTGCTCCAGGCGCAAAGATGGAGAAACAACGATTAACTTTCATGGGCTGTTCAAATGCGTCGGGGACTCATAAACTTAACTTAATTTACTGGTAATTGGGAAATCTAAAAGTCCACGAAGTTTCAAAAACTTTACTTGTCCAGTGAATTACAAATTCTCCAAGTCAGCATAAATGACATATAAAATTTTTTTATGACTGGTTTCATCAATGTTTTGTAAAATAGGTAGACTTCAACTAACAAATTTAAAACTGAAAACTTTGTTATAATTTTTGGCCTTAGGTTACTGAGTTCTTGACTAAAAAAGGGCTACCGGTAAACGCCCCTCTGTTAATAGACAATGCTCCTTCACATCCGGCTGAATCCCAATTGATTTCTGATGACGGATTCATTTGTTCAATGTTTTTGCCACCCTACGTCACATCGTTAATTCAGTCCATGGACCAGAATGTTTTTAAAATAACAAAACTGTATTATATAGAAACAGCCCTTGGCATTGGTGGCTGGAAAATAAACAGATTTGCTAAATTCTATTAAGATGTTAACTATAAAAGATGCAATTAATATTTTGGACTCAGCATGGAGTAGAATTTCGCAACAAATTTTAAACAATTGCTGGAAAAGTATTTTAAATTTAGTTTGGGACAAAGATGACACCGCTGATTTTTTACTTATTAAAATATCATTTTTCATATTAAATAGAGTAATTTTTTGTTTTAAATTTGGGTACTCGATAACGTGAACAAATTCGAAAATGTGAACTGCCTTGGTAAAAATTAGTTCACGTTATCGCGAGTTCACTGTATTCAAATACTGGCTACCGTTTCTTACTACAAAAGATTTCGTTCAAATAATTGAAATTGTTCAAACGTAAATGAAATTAAAATTTCTTCAAATGTAAATGCCTTAAAACAACAACGTTTTTTAAGTGACTATTAATGTTACCAATTTATTTTATCAGCCATTACAAATCAGCCTTGAGATAATTATCATTTTAAAGTAAAACAAATTTGAAAGAGAGAAATTTAAGAATAATTGTTAACATAACATCTTTCGATCGTTGTAATTAATTTTAAATTCATGCTGTATATGTACATATGTATGTATGTATGCATGTATGATAGAAAGGCGTTTAATATTCAATTTTCATTTCCATGTAGTACCCGTTTTACCTATTTATGTGGGCAAAAAAAAACAGAATGTTCTGTTCAAGTTTTCTGTGGATTTGTGTCGCTTTTAATTTCAGCGACTTATCATCCTAATGAATGGTGGGTTTTATCATTGAAATTTGAAATTTCTGAAACAAACAAACACGTAAACTGAGCACTTTTTTGTTACTAGAAAAAGACCCCTTTTAACAAAGTTTAAAAAGCAGTTATCACGAAATTTTAAAACAATTCGAACATTTGCAAGGGCCAGTTGTGCAGTGCAGGTTAACAAAATTATTCCATAATAAAAAAAAATTACATCATTCTAGAAAGAGTTTAAGATCTTACTACAAAACTAAATTGTACAAACAACTTTGAGTTATTTGAAACTTTTGAAAAAAACATATTTTGTTGTAGATATTGTATAAATAATATCAACTCAAATGGGATATTAACGTAAATTGCAATGCATTAAATTGCTCTTAAGAGTAGAAAACCTAATAAGTTCTCCTTTCATATTAAATGTCATTAGCACACTACCTGGATACGGCTGGATACAAAGAGAAGTTCGATGTATAGGTCAAAGGGATGATAAGTGAAATAATCTCATTTGCGGACATTTTTTTTAAATCGCTCCTGAATTACAATAAAATTGTGACTATGGAGTGTAGTGCCAAGAAATTATCTACTACGAGCATATCTGCTCGATGAGTTAGTTATCAAATCGTAAAATATTACAAAACAATTTTCAAAATCGTCGAAGTGGTTCATTGAAATCTTAAAAAAATTGACAGTAAAAATAACTTAAAAGAAAAATGTAAAAAGCTAATTCACTGTTCATATTTTAATTTTAATAACACGGTGCGACAGTCAATATACACTAGGGTGGGTAGAAAAAAAAGTTGAGCCAGTCACCCCCTAGAATTAAAGATATGTTAATAACGTTCCCAAAACCATAAAAAGAATTTTTTTGCCACGCCTAGAAATACCGGCCTTTTTGTTTTTTATATACTACGTCGCCATTTTAGGTCCGATCGTAACATATCATATATCAGTGTTTGTGGCTTGACGGCAGCTACATTTCAGTCTATGACGATTTTTTAATTCGACGTCATATTCTATGCGCGACTTCTGATATCTCGGATCCTTCCCCAAAATCAGTAATTGTGGCTATGCAGGAATAAAGAGCATTTAATTATATAAAATATTCGCTTTTAAAATGTTCACTTTTATGCATTAACAGCTATTTTACAGATATTTTAAAATATTCAAATATTCATTTTCTAATAATTATTTTCTTAGGATAGCATTTTTTCCAAAAATAAAAACGTTTATTTATTACTTATAAAATGTTAAAACAAAAAAATCGTAAAAATTATTATTGTGCTACAAGTATATTTTTTATAATAAAAAATTTAAAATTATAGTGGGTGTTGACTCAGTGTATATGTACATACATATAAAAGTATTTGTAGCTACATAGTTCACAAAAATATACATATAACAGTTAAACATTTTAATTATTTCAGGTACAACTTTAAAGTACAAACCGTTACAATTGTCTTAAATTGTTTAGACTTTTGTGTCCAATATAGCTTCTAAAAATGATTTTTAAAGAAATTTCTAAGTTTTGTTTTATTTAGATTACATACATACATACATAATTGGCCATTACAACCTTTCAGTCAGGATTACGACCTAGCTTCTCACACCACTTATGTTGTGTGCGTTAATTTTATACATGAGTGGCGGGACCTACAGTTTAAAATCGATTCCGAACGACATATTTTTTTTTTGAGAAGCTCTTCATGTCAATTTTATTTACTCTCAGAGTTTTTGCCAGAAATCTGAGAGGCAGTCGCCGAAGAAATATTTTCATATTTTTCGTTTTGATGCCTGACCTGGGATACGAACCCGGGCTTTACCATAATAAGCCAACAAACTACCTACTAGACTACCTTTATTTAGATTAACTCGTGTAAATACTCCTTCTACATTAGCTGAAGTATGTGGTCATACTAATATTTATGGAATAAATTTTGCCAAGGTTGTTTTTTATTTTTATATAATTTTCAAAAAAAGTTTGTTTAAATTTTAACAATTTTAAGTGTCACAATTCAGATTTATAGTACTAAAAAAAAGGAAATGATTTATTTACATTCTTAATTTGTAAAAATCGTTACAATAAGGTCATAAATTGTCAGATCATCAATATAATCTTTTTGGAGCACAAAATCGTTAAAATGGCGATAAATCGTCAAATCTCGAAGCTATGACTATGAGCTATGGTCTTACCTATCCCTTTCCGTCCCTAACTACACAAATGTGTAGGAAAATTTAGGGTATTTTGGAGAAAAATTTGTAAATTATTATTTGGCTTTTTCTTATTGAATTAAATGTCCTCATGTTAGTGGTTATCCCTATTTTGTTCTGTTATAAGTTTTTTCGCCGCTTATTTTAGTATTTGTGATTGAGAGTGCAACAAAGGGGATCATGTTTCGCAGTGCGCGAGACAAAAAACTTAAGTATTATTATATTATTTAAATAAAAACAAATATTTAAAAATTTTGTTACTATTTTGTAATAGAAGCATTAAATATTTAAATAATATGCAAATATTTTAAAATGCGTCAAGAATTGTTTAGTTTTTGTAAGCATAATATGTGCCTACACATATGTGTAGGTTGGGTTTTTACTACAACAATTTATCGTCATTACACCAAAAAAAATATAATTTGGAAAATGAAGAAGATTTAGAAGAAGTACTTAAATTAATTAGTGTTTTGTCTGAAGTTGAAGGCGATATTTTATCAGATGAATTCGGGGATGAATTGAGTATTCCATCTCCGCACTCCGACTATGAAAATGAAGGCAGCACAGATACAGAATTAGTCGACACAAGGCGCGTTTCGTTGGCCAGTGGTCGACAAATTGAGGACAGCACGAGCGTGTAGGTTAAAACAATGCAATAGCCGCACTCGAACTCGCTGCGAAAAATGTGATGTTTATTTGTGCCTTTCTTCAGATAAAAATTGCTTTAAGAAGTTTCATACGTCGATATAGTTTTACAGAAATCGAAACCAATGAATGTTTTATTTTTTGTTTTCTTTTTAGTTTTTAATATTACATACATATATGTACATACATACATGGCTTGCACAATATTTTATTTTTTGAGTAATCTATATTTGTTTTTTGAATGAAATAAAGTTTGTTTTTTTATTATTGTATTAAAATTTTTGAATTTTGACTAAGTGAAAGCCCAAGACACACATATATGTATGTCCTTTTTCTAAGGACAGCAACTTTGTATGGACATAAAAAATGCATTTTTGTGTTTTTTAATGGCAAATTATCACATACCAAAAATTTCATTGAAATCCTCTAATTTTGAAATTGCTTGGGACGGAAAGGGCTATATTATCAACAATTGAAGCAAGCTTGATACGAGATTTTTATCTATTTACTCTTGCATCAAATGCATTTGATGGTATTTGTTAATACAGATGATGGTTCTTGTAAGAATGTTTTTTACACGTTATCGAATAAATGGTGGATATTTGAACTAAATCGAATAAATTTAACAGTTCTGCATAAATATTTAATTTCATTGAGAAATAATTGGTTTATTTTATTACACAAAGAGAAGTATGAAAAATATATGACTTTCGATGACTTCCTGTTAGCATTTTCTGGCAAAGGCTCTATAGTAACTAATTACCATGGAAGAGATTTCATATCTGATTGTATGGAGTTGCCGTTAAATTGTAGTTTCATCCAAACATCTGTAATATGTAAACGGACTACATGAGTAGTCGCAGAAGCTAGGTCTTAGTCCCGATTAAAGGGTTCCAATGGCTAACAATGTATACATGGCACTCTTACTTGTTCTCAATTATAAAACAATTTAAAGCCAAAATAAAGTACACAAAATTCTCATGAGAGCATTGTTCTAAAAGTCAGTAAGGTTGTGTTAACATTCGTATTATCTACGTTGTTGTTGTGTTAATTTCAAATGATATTAGCTGAGATAGTTTTTCTTGCTTAAGATAAAACTATTGTTTTATTCATTAAACAATTGTTATCAGTAAATGTAGAAATAAATATAAACTAGACAAATCTATAAATTGATATTTCAAATTTGAATTCAAAGTACATATTAAAAAGTATTTAAAAATATTTTAAAAACGAACACTGTAAAACCGAACCCTTTTAAATTCATACAATTCGAAGCCTATCATCTATTTAGCCCCACGAAATTAACAAAAAAAAAAATTAAAAACGGATAGAAAACTAGGCATTTGTTTTGATGTGTATTGCCACAAGAGATGTTTATCTCGTTTATTTTTTTTTGGTTCTATTCCTGGTGGTCAATTTCGTTTACTGTATATTTTTTATTTCGTTTCGTTTTCATTTTTTGTAATTCTTTTATTCTATCAATTTCTTTTTTTTTTCTATAAATTTAACCACTTTTTTACCAAAATGTATAATTAATTCATAGTATTTTAAGGCTTTGGCACTTTAAAACATTATCAACACGACTCTTACTAAGGAGGAAGCGTAGACAAGAGTCTGGCTGGCTGAGTAGACCAAAGTTTTCGTGTACTGTTCAAAGTGGCAAGAGTGACATTGCGTGCAAGTGTCAAAAAATATCACAACATCACATCAAATAAATGTTTAAATGGAATAGAAAATAAATAAAAACCAAATGAATGAAATATTCATAAAAAAAATATTATTTTTAATAAAATAATATCGTGTATACTACTATATATGTATGTATATGTACGTATGATTGCGTTTAGATTATGGTTAGAAAGAATATTCAATGGAAATTTTATTAACGGCGCTTGAGCGAAGGTCCACTCTAGTGCACATATACATACATACATACACAAACGTTACAGTTTTATTTCGCTGGATATCAGTTTCATATGGAAATCGAAGGCGAACTATATGGGAGGGGTTGTTTGACTGGCAGTTTAGACTTTTCGTCTGGTTAGACTAGAGTGCAGTCTAAAGAACTGACCCTTTTTGTCGCTGCCAAGTGCTTATGAATATTCAAAACAGCAACAGCAGGTAACGTCCATCACTTTGACAATGACCAAAAATTTGATTGTGATCATCAAATAGATATCGAGTTTGCTCTACTTTTTGGTGTCCAATATTTTTTTTTTTTTTTTTGAATTCTTATAGACTACAAGTATTTGACCTGTGCCGCATTTGTATGTGATTAAGTTGCTCTTTTAGTTTTTATTTTACATTTTATGAACGAATACCACAGACATTTGGAAATACTCTGACATCAGTGAAGTGCTTTAGGTTTGCGTGTTGCCTACAATGAGAGTCCGAACGTTAGACTATAAAACTGATACAAATAAAATTGAAGAAAAAAAAAAAAGAAAAACATTTAAAATAAAATAATAATAATTGCTAATAAAGAGTTTATTATCACTTCTGACAAGTGGAATAATGGTCATGAAAACAAGGGAATCGTAAATTAACACCAATAAGTGGTTCGTTAAAGGGTCGCTATTAAAACAAATTAAATTATAACAATAAAAATCGATTGCTCTTGGAAAGAATACAGGGAGGCATTTTTATAAATTATTTGTTGCAAAGTTTTATTTCAATGAAAAATACTTTTTAGGCATTTTGGAAATCCATTGATTTGAATTTAAGGATAAAAGTATTAGAAAAGGATTCATTATTTGCCAAATTCATACATATTGTGTATATTTTATTATCATGTTTTTCAGTTTGACTAAATTGTCGGAACCCAGCTGCATAGTTTTGGAGTGGAATTTATTATTCCATTTGTTTCAATTACAAATAATACACAAAAATACACACGAGTAACTACATAGTCCACGTTGTTCGGTTAGTTGCGTAGATCTCAAAAATACTTTTTTTATATTTCTCGAACCCTCCAAACTTGTTTTATTTGACAAAAACTGTTTTTTTTTTTTTACTTTACTCCCACATTTCTGGATTACACAAACATTTCTGACCCAATTTCCAAAATTTGTTGGAAAGGGGAGAGATGGACCTTTAGAACGGTGTACATATATCTATATGATATGAGTTTGGAGGAGGTAAACTTGGAAAATTCAAATTTTTTTCATATTTCTTCAAGTTTGTTCATTCATAGTAGCAAACTTTAATAAAAAATATAGGATAACTGATAATATTCTTAAAGTCTTTTCTCTTGTGAAGAGATTGAGTCATCATTTTGAAGTCTCCGTAGTCTAGTAGGTAGTGTGTTGGCTTAACAGACGTAAAGCCCGGGTTCGTATCCCAGGTCGGGCATCAAAACGAAATATGAAGAAAAATATTTCTTCGGCGACTGCCTCTCAGCAGATTTCTGGCAAAAACTCTGAGGGTAAATAAAATTGCCATGAAGAGTTTCTCAAGAATCTGCCGTTCGGAGTCGACTTTAAAACTGTGGGTCTCGCCACTCATATATAAAATTAACGCACACAACATAAGTGGTGTGAGAAGCTAGGTCGAAATCCTGACTGAAGGGTTGTAATGACCAATTATGTATGTAACAGAGAATCATGCTAATATTCAGTTATAATTCCAAATGCATTACATGATCTAACATCTAACAAAAGAACATCTTTGTTTGTTTTGTTAAATAGAAATAGTTATTCAACAAATAATAATCTAACATCTCCACAGTCTGTCAGCAGGCTATCACAAACTGATATGTTTCCTGAAAAATTTGCCAGCAATTTCCTCGATTACAATTTTACACGCTTTGGTGATAAAATTATGAAAAATGCGAAGAATGCGTCAAGCCTGGGAAACTTTAAATTGTTTACTAAACTTAAATTGTTTACTGTGTAACCCTCATCTTGGACTAATATAGTCTAATATACTATATAGTATACAATTGCGGAGAACGTAACAACACTTAAAATCGGATTAAAAAATATTTGGATCATTTAGAATATACTTGATGAAGCTTTTACTCTAGTTGAATACCACAGCTGCAGCACTTATTTTCACATAACAAATTTTGATCTTGTCAGATACAAAAGTTACAATTCTTGCCGCTAATGATCGGGCATAAATATTAATTATTTTTAATAGATTTGTTTAGTGTTAAATTGTATGAATTTTTTTTTTTTTTTTTGTAAAAAAATAATTCAATCAACACCAAACGTATGGATAACGCTCCGTACCACTGAAAAAAAAGATGGAGATATTAAGAGCTGCGATGCCGTAATGTAGTAGGTAGTGTATTGGCTTATTAGACGTGAGGCTGCGGTTCAAATCCCAGTTCTGATATCTCGATCAAAACGAAATATAAAAAAATATTTCTTCCGCTACTTTCTCTCAGCAGATTTCTGGCCAAAACTGAGAAAGTAAATAAAAATTGCCATGAAAAGTTTGTTAAAGAACACTGCCGTTCGGAATCTCCTTTAAACTGTATGTCCTGTCACTGCTGGATAAAATTAACAAACACAACATAAGTGGTGTGAGGAGTTTATTCGTAATCCTGACTGAAGGGAAAGGAATTATTTTCTATATGTAAACTCTAATATTGGTAATATGCTTTCCTCCAAATTATACCGGTCTCATTCAGAGCTCATTATGAAACAATTGATTACTGAAAACAATACGAATTCTACAGTCTAAAGTGCAGAATAATATGTCGACTATGACGAGGCACAGTACAGAGCAAGAAAAATTTTCACAGCAATTAATCGCAGCGTTCCATATTTATTGTAAATTTGTTCATAATTTACTTTTAATGTCGTTAAAAAACTTAACTATGAAATCATACATATACATGCATAATTGGTCATTACAACCCTTCAGTCAGGATTATTAACCTAGTTTCTCACACCACTTATGTTGTGTGTGTTAATTTTATACATGAGCGGCTGGACCTACAATTTAAAGTCGACTCCGAACGACAGATTTTTTGAGAAACTTTTTATGGCAATTTTATTTACTCTCAGAGTTTTTGCCAGAAATCTGCTGAGAGCAAATCGCCGAAGAAATCCTTTTTTGTATTTTGTTTTGATGTCTGGCCTGGGGCTCGAACCCTGGCTTTACGTCTAATAAGCCAACACACTACCTACTAGACTACGGCGACTATGAAATCAGGAACAAAAATCCTATTACAGAGCAAGTTACGCTTTTATGCTTATCGTGGACGGATATAATTACACGATGCGACAGTGAAAATACACCCGAGTAACTACATAGTCTACGTTGTTCAGTTAGTTGAGTAGATCTCAAAAATATTTTTTTTATATTTTTCGAACCCTCCAAACTTGTTTTATTTGACAAAAAGTGTTTTTTTTACTTTACGTACAAATTTCTGGATTACTCAAACATTTCTGACCCGATTTCCAAAATTGATCGAGTGATATTTTTTATATGTGTCATCTCATCAAATGAACTTTTAGTTCAAAAATTTTCAGAATTTTTGATGGATCTTGATTGTTTGTTTCAAAATGTGTCAATTTCACGTTTGAGCGACCACTAGAAGTTGATCAATTTTGGAAATCGGGTCAGAAATGTTTGAGTAATCCAGAAATTTGTACGTAAAGTAAAAAAAAAAAACAGTTTTTGTCAAATAAAAAAAGTTTGGAGGTTTCGAGAAATATAAAAAAAATATTTTTGAGATCTACTCAACAAAACTCACAACCTACACTATGTCACATTAGCCGGTTGTATTTAATTTTTTTTATTTTGTCGCATAGTGTTATTGGTAAATATGTTCTCAAAAACGATTGAAAGGATATTCTTGGCGAAAATGAAGTTGGAGACGGGCGGAGTCTATTCTCAAACCAAACGAGTTTAAGCCAATTTAAAATTTTCTAGGTAACTACACGGTTTAGAAATTTGAATCGTGCATCACAGTATCCAGAACGGAGTATCTATAATCATTACAGGGAAACTCTATATAGAATGTGGACAGTATAATAGATTTTCAGGACCCAAAACTCTAGACGCTCTACACAACGGCGGTAATAATAATAAATAATAAAAATAATAATTTCTAAGACGATGAAGGTCGGAGGATTATCCAATTTTTTTTGGTTGTCATTGATCTTAGTGAGACGTAACAATAAAACTAAATACATTTGTATTAGGGATGCCAATCGGGAAATCCCGAATCTCGATTTTTTAAAACTTGTCCCGGGATTTTTCGGGATTGTGAATTCATGCTGCATTAACATTTATGCTGAATGAAATTAGAGCACTCAATTGTACATAGTCTTGCTAAAGATTTATATAAATCACTTCACAAAAGAATAGAGGAAAGAAGAACTGTGTATTCACCTCTACTAAATTTTCTTAAAAATCCAAATAAAGAGACTGATTTTGATAAATTTGGTTTGGCATTAAAGATTAGGCATTAATCCTGCGTTTTGCAAAAGGTCCTGAAAAAAATTTTATATCACTCGACTTCAATAATAGCATCTGAGATGAGGGAACCCTACTTCCATTGCTAAAAAGTTATTTGATGCCATCGAAGAATGTAAAACCCCTTAAAATCAATTAATAGGGTTACTGAAGATGAATATTTACAAGCTGCATATAGCTATCTTGGAACTATTTTACCAACAAGTGTTGATTGCGGGAGGTGTTTTTCAACGGCAGCATATGTTGACAACAAAATTCGTTCAAGGCTATCAGATGACATGTTAGATGCTTTAATTTTTTTAAAAAATTATTTAAAACAATTGTTTAGACGGGTTATAGGGTAGGGTTAGGGTGTACAAACCTTTTGATATATTCAATTTATATACATATATAAATAATAAATGTTAGTTAATGTTTTTTGTGTATTTATATTTAAACGTTATAAAATGTATATTTTGGTTTGTATTCTGTAACAATATATATTTTTGATAACAAAGTTTATTATGTTCACTAATGTTCACAGTTGAGTTTTAATTTATTGATGTTCACAATTATGATTTGTATGTAATGTTATGTTATTTCAAAATGTTTCAATAATTCCTAACACTAAGGGCTTTAGTTTGTCGTTGTTCACTTCTTAAGATCGATAATCAACTGATCGACAAAGGATTCACGTCCTTATGTTGGAGTTGTTGATGAAAGTGTATATGTTGATTTGTGTTGTGAATATTGATGTGTATTGGGGATGTTATTGTTATTATTCGTTAATGATGTTTGTGTTGTTAGGTTATCAGGGTTGGGATTTTGTGATTTTTGTTCACTCGTGTGAACAACAATAATATATTTATTTTGGAATCCAAATAAATTATTTGTATTTGTATACATATGTACAATTTACGCTTTTTTGTTACTTTTTGTTTTGTTTTTTTCTATAATTTTATTTTTATAGACATATAATTCTGATATAATTGGAATATAAATGAAATTATTAATAAAATATGTTTTTTTATTCTTATTATTATGAGAAAATCGCGAAATCCCGGCATTTTCATTATTTTTGGGTCCCGAGTTATTCTGAAATATCCCGGGATTTCGGGATCGGGATTACGAAATCCCGAATCCCGGGATTTTTAAAAATCAATCCTGTTTGGCATCCCTAATATGTATGTATGTATTAAAGAAAGTACGTTAGAAGGAAAAGGCATCTTTGTTATAATATAATAAGTGATAAAGTTGTTGAAAATATCTTTAATTTTATTTCGACTTCATAGTTTCCTGACCACACCCCATACGTAATGGGGTGTCCACTCAAGCGAATTTGTAGTCGTCTTAAAGTTTTCTAATTCCAACTTTACATCCCTCACAGACTGCACAGACACATTGAATTCTTATTCAATTCGGTGTTTTTCGTTTCCCCAATAATAAATTAATTCAGAAAACTAAACTAAACTTGAACATAAATTTCCATCCTCCACTTGATTGGCCCTGGCCATTGTTCTTTCAACAATGCCCGGAGTTGTTACAATCGATGTACATCTGCGTTTTTATTATAATTTTCCTTTTTCTTTACTTTATTGTTATTGTTGTATGTTTTTCGACACACACACAAAAAAAGAATTCTACGTGTTAATTCAATGTCAAAAAAGAGAAGAAAAAAAAATCTTAATTCGGGTAATACTTTTTGACAACATGACGGATCACCAACCAAAAAAAATAAAAATAAAAGGGAAAACGCTGAAGAAAAAATAAAAATGCAAAAGTAAAGAACACAATGGAGTAACAGCCAAAAATAAATGGAATTTATAATAGAGAAAATTGCTATGTACATACTACATATGTACATACATACATATGAATGTTTTTAACGTATGTATGTGTAAACTTACATACATGTATATATTTATGCATTTATGTACATATGTATGTATGCAGTATTACTCCCGCTTTACCATGTCTACAACACCGAAAGAGAAATGTATAGGGAGAGAGTAAAATATTACATTTTAGTGCTAAACAATAATAACAACAACAAAAACATTTACAATTTTCATTTATACATGTACGAATGTACCATATTGCATGTGTGGTTATATCGAATGAACATGTATGGACAACAAATAATATTAAATTTACGCTTGCTAAGATAGCATAAAAAAAAATAGAAAAGAAAAGAAAACGTTAAAGTAAATTGTGCTATGAATGTGCGATAAAATTTGGCAAGCGGTGACTAAGTACTGTGGTATGTACATAAGTGGATATATGGAATCGCAAAAGAAATTTTCCATAATCTTCGAGTACAAAATCGTTTAAAAATTTTTGTTTTTTAATTTTCTTAACTTTCCTTCTGTAAAACCATTCTAATACAAATTTACTGTGTAAGGTGGTCTTAATAGCGAAAATGGTAGTTGATTTATTTTGGAAAGAGATTTTCAACAGATGAATACGTAGGATGGAATATTACTTTACTGTCATTCACTTGAGAGTGGCGAGAAATAATAGCTCTGTGCGATCGGTGCTAGACTCAGTATTTTCTTGGCAACAGTCCTTCGAATTCGTCTGACAGCCAGATGCCGTCTAGCCTGAATGGTTGGTCTATTCTAACGTCTCAGGTAAGTAGTCAAACTTAAAGACATGCTGAGACATGTTAAGTATTTAGCATGTCTGAATGTGATTGCAGCCTAGAAAGCAAAGGCTAAGAAGCTACGTGACCGAAATATTATTTGCTAACGAATCGCTCACAATAAGCTAAAATAAAAATAATAATAAATCCAATTGAAACTAAGAAATCTGAGATGCTCCTGCAACATTACGTACATACATATATAATTGGTCATTACAATATAGACGTAAGGCCACGGTTCAAACCCCAGGTCAGACATACATATCTAACATAACGAAATATGAAAAAATCTTTCTTCGGCAACTTCCTCTCAGCAGATTTATGACAAAAACTCTGAGAGTAGATACAATTGAGAAGCTAGGTCGTAATCCTGACTAAAGGGTTGTAATGACCAATTATGCATGTATGTATGTATGTCTCTCGCAATAAAAAAAAAACCATTCGCTGGCCTTCTTTTCAAGCCCCACTAAATTATAATCTTTGAAGAATGGTCGAGAACCTGTTCATAAAATAAATTTTTGGTCTCAAACGCTGGATTGATTAATACAGTTTATTGTTCGATGTGTTTTAATGATTTCAGAACAATTAAAGAAATTTAATATCTTCAAGCAATCTTAGACGGGACTGGTATTGGCCCTAAATTAATTTTCTGAATGTGCATATACATACGTGGCAGCTATTAAAGAAGATACGACAAAATTTCTCTCATTTTCCTAGAGAAATACAAAATAATTTATGCCAAAATCAGATAAATTTGTGAAAAATTTATTTAAATTTTCTATGGTGTATTGAATGTTTTTTTTTATTATTATTTACAATAAAATCTCCATTTTTTGTGTTCTTGTAGAAAGAAATCCACCTTTGTCTTGATACATTTCTGAAAATTATTATTATTTTTGGTTTTCAAGGGCTTAGGAGAATATTGAAGCAAAATAATTTAACAAATTCGGAAACTATGATGCCAACTTTTTTCTGAGTTTGCTCGGCTTTTTAGATGAGCACTTTTACCACGCCACAAACTTGTATGTATTACATATATACATAGACATACATATAAGAAATATTGAATAAGCGTTTCCGCTTTTTAACACTCTTTTTAATTATGAATTCCTATGAGAATAAATTTCTTAAAAGTACAGTAAATAACTGCCCTAATGTTAATCAAAGTTGTGTCAGTTGACAAGAAAATATAACATTTACAAATATTTGATACCAAAGAAAATAAAATACTATAACAAATATAAAAAAATGTATTTTAAAAATGCCAAAAACAACTGAAAAAACTAAAATCTTAGTCAGTTTGTGCTAAAATTACATGTTGGACATCAAAACGACTGGTTCCAGTATGAAAAAAATGTATATGTACATACATTTCAATGTAATTTCATCTGTTTGTAGGTGATGAACAGAAGGAAAGTAGCAGTCTGATGAAAGGTTTTTAGTAAACGTTGCTAGTCTCCTTACTAACCATAGAAGTGGTGATTGTGATTGAATCAGATGGTTAGAGTTATACAGTCAAAATGTAAACAGTTTGTGACTAAAGATTGCAAATAAGACAACTGATAGTGGGATACCCAAGTAGAGAACATAAAAATTTATATTAGTTTAAATGTTTAAACTCTTCCATAGCTAAACATCCTTAAAGATTGCTTTCATCATCTCAATGGATCGCTAGAGATAACGTTTATCAACTTAAGGGCCATTATTACAACTTGCCGTTAAACTTGGGTTTAGTTAAAGGTACCTTTAGCTAAAGGGAACTGTAAAGTTACCTTTAACTGATTTTCGTTATTACAACTTACAGATAAAATAAAATTAAAATACGGCAGTGCCAGAGCAAAGTTGATAAAACTGCTCAATTAAACAAGTTTTTTTTTAACGCAGTGGCAACAGCGGACTTCGTTTTTTTGTTGTATATGCTCATTTTGTTTAAATTTGTAGTTGCCATATCGAAAATAGTATATGATATGGCAAGTTCAAACATAAAGTGACCTTTAAAAGTTAATGGTAGGATGATCTTCCCTTTAGCTTAACGATCACATCTATCTTATTGGGTACTCATAATAATGAAAAACAATTTATCTGCCCGTTAAAATCCTCCCTTTAGTTAACGTCAAGTTGTAATAATGGCCCTAAGTCTTTTTTGTTAACGCCTTTTAGTGGAAATAGCATTGAACATACTAATGCATATAGCACTTATAAGTAGCGGTGTCTTCTTTATACTATTGCCCGCTCGACTAAAGTGCTTCAGCCGTTCGACCTTAATTTCTTCTGTTATTTTATGACAAAACAATACAGATGATTCAAAAAGTTTGATTATTTTATGACTTTTTTGTATGATGCAAAATAATAATTTTTTTAAACTAAGCGAAATTATTAAGATAGTATGACATTTAAGACAACCGTTTGAATACCGCGTTTATTTATTATCAAGAGCATAAATTTACGGATTCATATTCTTGGCTATGCAGGACAATGACTTTTTTGGATTCAATTTTTTTTTTTTAAATTAAATATTAAAATGTTATCCATCACACATATGTATTTGATACATTTGTTTCAAATATGCAATATAACAGTTAAATCTCGTGTTTTTCTATAGGCACTCAGCTCAATAAGGCAAGACAAACCGAGAAAATTAATTAAAAAGAAAGTAAACGGGTTTCGGAACTATCTTTCCGTCTCAACACTATTGTGTACGGGTACTTAAAAATAAATAAATCGACTCATATTGTCATATCGTTGACCATCCAACACCAATGTAGTTTATCATACTTGATGCCATTGGATGCAATTGTATATCACAGCGTGCCGTGGTATCACAGTGGCCCGCTATGCATTCTCAAGTGTACAGTCAACCCTCCTAGAACGCGGTTTCCATATAACACGGAGCTGAAATTGCGACAACCCTCCTATATCGCGGTACTCTTACAGCGCGGTTTCAGTTCAACAATATCCTATAAGTTCCTTCCGCCTACACAACCTATGAATAACTCTAGTAACTAGATATTGTAAGAGGGTTTAATATCAGCTTTATTTTCGACGCAAAAGCACAGCTGACAATAACATGTTTGTATAAACATGCCAACTTATCTCATAGCCGTCTACGACATCGGTTTCAGTCATCTCAGAGCTCTTTCACAGAACATACGTTTTGTTGGTAACCAAGTCTTTCTAAAAATTTTTCTGCAACTCATATCTGACAGTGAGGATAAGTGTTGAAAAATAACATAATTTCACAAAAGTTTTTCTTGTTTTTGTTGTAAAACAGTCTTTTAGTTTAGTTTTTGTTCCATTTTTTATCAATCCCTATATGAACTCTTTAATTCAATAAAAATAATTTATAATTTATCTTGCCTTGGTCTCCATATAACGCGGTACGAATGATGTGATTTGTATTAATTCAGAGTTTCTTATAGCGCGGTTTCCATACAACGCGGTAGACAGTTTCCATAGAACGCGGTACGAATTAGCCTGGTTTGTATGGTTAAATCCGAGTTTCTTATAGCGCGGTTTCCATACAACGCGACACGCGCTCACCGCGTTATAGGAGGGTTGACTGTACTTTATAATCAAAGCTACACAGAAAAATAACAGCGTGCTAAAATCAACTTTTCTATTCTCAATTTTAGCCAAAAAACGTGCTTGAAAAATTAAGCCCGTTTTGGCTATTGTTTGCTTAAAACAAGCAAAAAACGGGAAAAACTAAACCTTATATTACTAAAATCAACACTAAAAAGCTCAAATCTATTTAAAAAAGTTTTTTTTGAGTTATTTGTTATTTGAGTTATGGAATTGTGGGTTTTTAAGTTCAAAAGTAAAAATTTTAATAATTCTCATTTAGTTCATGTGTATTTATACAATATATATCCAACAAAATGTCGTATTTTTCGCAAGTTGCATTTCTTTGGTAGATGACTTGGATTATTCCGGTCGATGACTTGCATTTTTTTGGGTAGATGACTTGCATTTTTTTTCAAATCAATTGATTTTAGGATTAAATCAAGTACGAGTTCGAGCTTAAATCAAGTTCAAAATTCTTGAAACAAGCTCGTTTTTGGATAAATTTAGGTTTAAATCAAGTACAATTTAGGGCTTAAATCAAGTTCTTTGTGCTCAAATAAAGTACGATTTGCCTCAATTCGATCCCATTTATAAGTTAATTCAAGTACGAAATCTAGCTTAAATCAACTATATAATTCTTGAAACAAGTGCGCTTACGGATTACTTCAACTTCTGATTCTCTTAAATCAAGAAAAAATATGCTTAAACCAAATACATGATGAGATCACTTTGATCAAAAAAAGGCTTAAATCGCGCTAAAATCAACACTTTTATACTTGGCTGATTCGGGCTTGATTCAACTCTTTTGTATTTGATTCAAGCCAAACCGTACTTACCGTATTATTGTGACCGATATGGATTGATTCAAGCCCGGATGGCTTGATTCTTTTTTTGAGTGTACCACTTCAACATAGCCCAGCCTAAACCTATATTTTTCGTAGGTACTTGCAGAACATAAATAATAGCAATTTTATTAAAAATTAATAATTCCTAATTGTGTTTAAAATTTATTCAAATAACGTAACATAAATTAATTTACTTTAATATACGAAAATTAATATTTCCCAAAAAAAGAATTAAGATTTATAAGTCTCAAGTGTCTCTCAAATGTCTGTTCATAACTCGTGTAATTTTTTAAAAATAATAGGAGATAAAAAGCAGCATAAGCTAATTCGTTATCAATAAAGTAATTAAAGTTGATTAAATTATATTGCCTGGTTTTTAGACTAATTTAATATCAAATATAAATACACAACATTACACAAAATTACAATTCCTTTCTTTTTTTTAATAATGGAAACAGTGTAAGCACTCAATAATAAATGGCATCCATTATGAACTCAACATCTCGGGTGTGTAATTGTTATTCAACAATTGAGGAGAAAAGATTTTCAAGAATAGAATTCTGAATAATAAGGGTGTTTTTCTCCCTTTTTCTTTCTAAGCGTGTGTGAAAACAAAATGGTGGCCTATATGTATGTGTGTGTGAATTTAAGTATCGCTTTAATTTGTTATAAATTAATTAAAATAAATCCATGCTAGCGAAGACTTTTCCCATTATAGAGATTTGTTTTCTTATTATTCCTCTTGGATTTACTTCCTTAATCCCTTAAGTGCTGGTAAATTGAAAACATTTTCATCTTTCGGTGGATTTCGTTTTTTGTTCTCTCCTAAGCTTTTATTTTCATCGTTCAAGAAGAAGGGAAGGCATCGAATTAAAATTAAAATGTCAACATTACAAATTTAAAGCGTTTAGTGGTGTGGTAGAAAAAAAAAATCAGCCACTTAGTGTCTTATCAAATAACTTGTCTTTTTACCTCTCTCTCTCTCAATCACTCACTCACTCACTCTTTCTCTCTTTCTTTAGAATCTTTGGTTTATTACATTTTGTTCTTTTCTTTAATTTTATTTTCGTATTTTATTTTCATTCTTGTTGTTGTACGTACTATTGTTAATTTGTATATTGTATATGTATGTATATGTGGTTGTTTATGTGTTTAAATTTATAATAAATTTTTTGACAATGATGCTAATGTCATCATCAATCTTAAGCCGAAAAAGGCAGCAATAACATCATAAAAAATAAAATCGAAAATAATATGTATAAACATCTATACGCTTACATACATACATATGTACGTACATACGTATACGCTGTGAAAGCAAACTAATATCAGACAAAAAATTTACAGAATAGACAGTCAATTAGAAGAATTTTGTACCAGAAACGTTATTGCCAAACTGAAAGAAAATGTCTCCCACCATATTGCTTTTCTTTATTTTTATTTAATTTGACGCCCCAAATTTCAATTTTCAAATTAGACAAATTTACGAGTTAAAAATACATAAATTTGTGTGTATGTTTGAGTATGTGCATATATTCATATTTTCAATTTGTGCTGGACTTAAAAATCAGTGGTATTAACTAGTACTTTAAAGAAATTGACTTCTCTAATAACACGGTGTGACAGTGAAAATACACCCGAGTAACAACATAGTCCACATTGCTCAGTTAGTTATGTAGAACTCAAAAATACCTTTTTCATATTTCTCGAACCCTCCAAACTTGTTTTATTTGACAAAAACTGTTTTTTCTGACTTTACTCACAAATTTCTGAATTACTCAAACATTTCTGATCCGATTTACAAGATTTAAATCTTGTGGGAAAGGGGAGAGATGGACCTTTAAAACGGTATACATATATCTATTATTCGGCTTAATATGCTATGAGATTTGATCAGGTAAACTTGGAAAATTCGAATTTTTTCATATTTTTTCAAGTTTGTCCATTCATAGTAGCAAACTTTAATAAAAAAAACATAGGATAAGTGATAATATTCTTAAAGTCTGTTTGTTCTCTTGTGAAGAGATTGAACCATCATTTGATAAAATTGTATAAAAATTACTGTAGTTACTGTAGTATAACAGTCGTGTTATATTTTTTATATGTATATGTCATCTCATCAAATGAACTTTTAGTTCAAAACTTTTCGGAATTTTTGATGGATCTTGATTGTTTATCACAAAATGTGTTGTATAAAAAATATAACACTTTTTTTTGTCCGATTTGATCAAACTAAGTGCCAATCTCTTCACAAGATAATGCACTTTCAGAATGTCATCACTTATTTCATATTTTTAAGTAAAGTTTGCTACTATGAACGGACAAACAAGAAAAAATATGAAAAAATTCGCATTTTCCAAGTATACCTCATCAAAATTCATAGCATGTTAAGTCAAATAATAGATATATGTATACCGTTTTAAAGGTCCATCTCTCCCCTTTCTAACAAGATAACATATTTTGGAAATCGGATCAGAAATGTTTGAGTAATCCAAAAATTTGTGCGTAAAGTAAAAAAAAAACATTTTTGAGATCTACTCAAGAAAACTTAGAACTTATATTATGTCATTAGCCGGGTGTATTTAATTTTTTTATTTTGTCGCATAGTGTTATTTTTGATGTTTAGATAGCTATCAAGAATTGGTTTTTAAAATATATTCGTTACTTTAATAAAGAATAATTTATTACCCCAAAATAAAGCATACTTTCATTGTCTACAACGCTTTCGATTATAAATACATCCCCACACACTTATAGTAAGTTAGTTATTTTTATATAACTGTTTTATGCAGCGTATTACAATAAATATATGTATAATGTGACCTGTTTTGGCCAATAAAAAAAATCAATTTTAGGCGGGACGAAGTTCGCCGGTTCAGCTAGTTTTATATATTTATGTCTTGCTTCTTCTTTCAATAACTTAAGCTCTTCCTATATTTTTGTATTTTGAACATTTTTAACTTTCTTTATCTTGAAGTTGTAAAGTATTAACAGTATGGCCATACTTTAAATTAATAAAAAGCTAAATCTTACTGAATAATACTTTAAAAAGTTAGTCTTAAGTTATGGATTAAAGTCCAACTATTATGTTGTTCTTCAAAAAAAAAAAAATTTAAGCTGAATAAACTATTTATGGTTTAAACAACACAGTAAAGTCTTTATATTAATCGATAAAATTTTAATGTAATAAGCTTAAACACAATTTCAATATATTTATTCAATATCAAACGAAAAATAATATATTAATATAGATGAGTGCCCTGGTAGTCTAACGAGTAGTGTGCTAGACTATTAGCGTGAGGGTCTTGGGTTCAATTCCCACCAGAGACTCTGGTCTATGACACTACACCGAGCACATGGTCGACGTTAATTTGTAATTGTATTGTAATTAATAATAAAATAAAAAAATAAATATCTTCATACAACATATACAGTATTTGTAGAAGAAGCACTTAAAATTTTAACATGGAGTAAATTCTAAATTCGACCAGTACATATGTATATTATTACCTATCTCACTGCACAAGCTTTTGAAATGAGTGAAATGAATTTTATAATTGTTTTCCTCTTTAACGTTGCGCTAAACATCGATTAATTTTAGTCACAATTATTGCATTGTTATCAATCAATTTAAAAAAACAAAAAATTTAATTTTTACACTTTAGACCTGATGGAGCTACATACATATGTATATGTATGCCGTATTTATAACACCTCAAGCAATTTTATTATTTTTTTGTTTGTTTGTAAAGCTGCTACATATTGAACGAAATTCTAATTGCTTGTTAATGTACTCGATTTTGTCATGAATATACATTTACAAACATACTTTTCAAATTTTCTTGATTATCATTTACCTTTATAACCCACTTTGAATATCTATCGGGTCCGCCATCTAACGTTTTTTTTTCAACTAGTGCTTATTTCGTGAATGGTAACACTTAGCTCATGTCTGATTTGACAGATAATTAGTTTTATCCTTCCGCTGAACGAATATGGTTGTGTATACGCTTGAACAACGCTGGGAAATATTGTGACATTACTTTGAAAATCATGGTAATGTTGCAGAATGTGTGCGAAAATTGCGTACGGATTTTGGAAGAAGAGAAGCACCGTCAGCTCCGTATGTTCGTCATCTTGTGAAAAAAGTGAAATAAACTGGCATCCTCATCGATAAACCAAAGCATGAAAAGCCAAAAAGAGTGCGTACACCCGAGAATATTGCTGCTGTGGCAGAAAGTGTGCGTGAAGCGCCATCAACATCAATTCATTCACCGTCGTTCTCAACAATTGAACATTTCGGAGACATCATTGAGACGAATTTTGCATAAAGACCTTGGTATGACGCCATACAAAGTCCAACTGTTTCAGAAGTTGAAGCCAATCGACCATCCAATGCGTTTTCGCTTCGCTAAGTGGGCCTGCGATCGACTTACAGAAGATGCCGATTTTGGCAAAAAAAAATCATCTTTTCAGATGAATCTCATTTGGATCTTGGCGGGTATGTAAACAAGCAAAATTGTCGCATTTGGGGCACAGAAAACCCGCACGTATACATTGAAAAGCCGACGCACCCAAAACGGGTCACTGTTTGGTGCGGATTTTGGTCCAGAGGCATAATTGGGCCATTTTTCTTCGAAAATAAGCAAGGAGTGGCCGTTACAGTCAATGGCGATCGTTATCGGGCCATGTTGAACGAATTTTTGTTCACAAAAATTGAAGAGGAGGATATTGGCAACATTTGGTTTCAACAGGACGGCGCTACGTGCCACACAGCCGAAGCTACACTCGATGTTTTGAGCCCTGTTTATCTTTGCCGTCAAAGATAAGTGTTACGCCGACAAGCCAGAGACAATTGACGCTTTAAAGGACAATATTCGTGAAACCATTGCTGAAATACAGCTGCACACAATCGATTATGTGCTTAAAAATTGGACCGATCGTGTAGGCTACTGCATGGCCAGCCGAGGCAGCCATTTGAATGAAATTATTTTCCATTATTAACCGGAAGGATTGTACTTTCAAATAAAAAAAGAAATTTGAGAAAATATTCAGTAGTTTTTTTTAAAGCATTTTCAAAAAAAAAAAAGTTATTTGGCGGACCCTTTTTTAGGTTTTTTTTTAGGTTTTTATTTATTTTGAATGTATTTTCTAAATTAAAATAGAACGTTTCTCCAAACTGCCTAGTTATTTAAATCAAAACTTCACCTTTTCCCGGTGTCAGGCATGCATAAATCTTATACAAAACGCAAGGACAGTTAAATACATTCAAGGAAAAATACTTGGTGTGTGCTTCGTGAAACAAATACTTTTCAATTGTTTTAAATTGTTTTTTTATTTTTCCCAGAAATCCGCTGACAGTTAATATAATTTAGATGTTTTTCATAAGTAAACTTAATTCTAATAATAATTAATTAATAAAGAAAAAGCTTAGTTATATATAACTGTAAGTCGGGAAAAGGTCTACTTAGAAAGAAATTCATACAATTCTATTAAAAACATATTCCTATTTTTTTAAAAGAATCTTTTTACATATTTAAAAATGTCCAGCTAATAATAAAATAAAAAAAATAATCATTGTCGTCGTGGTATAGTAGGTAGTGTGTTGGCTTATTAGACTTGAGGCCTCGGTTCAAACCCCAGGTCAGACATCTCCAACTAAATGAAATATGAAAAAATTTTCTTCGGCGACTTCCATGATTCCAAATTTCCATGAAAAGTTTCTCAAAAATCTGTCGTTCGGAGCCGACTTTAAACTGTAGTTCCCGCCACGCACACAACATAAGTGGTGTGAGAAACTAGGTCGTAATCCTGACTAAAGGGTTGTGATGACCAATTATGTATGTACAAGTATCTCCACTTCCATCAAACAATTGAAGCACTTTCGTGTTCTCCTTTAAAAATGTTTCACTCTTAACTCATTAAATACAGGGCGTTTGGTCAGAAAATGTACTGTTTTTTGTGGTCCTCTTATCTTTGTCAACAGAACATAGCTATACTTCACAATCTCTAAACTGGTTTCCATTCAACCACTATAGACCTCCTGTTCCCTTTACTATATACGCTATCTTCTCGTAATTGTAAGTTTGGTTACAAATACGTTAAATCTTTTGAGTGATCTAGGGTTTTATAAATTCTTTGTTTATTCATATAGCACATGTGTTTATATATTTTATAAATGAGTGATGGGACATGCAATTTAAACAAAAGGAACTTTTTCATGGCAATTTTATTTACTCTCAGAGTTTTTATCAGAAATCTGTTGAGAGAAGGTTGCCGAAGAAATATTTTTTCTAATTTCCTTTTGTTGAAGATGTCTGACTTGGGTTATGAACTGTGGCCTCCCGTCTAATAAGCTAACACACTACCTACTAGTGATTTGTGCCATCACTATTAATACTATGTTGACTTATTTTAGTCGTCTTTAAAGACTTAATATCAGTAGAATTTTTTCTGTATAAAATGTTTTTTTAATTTTATAAGGCTGTCTTCTTGCTTTGTTGTCAAATGTATTTTTTGACATGTACTTTAAATGCTAATTAACCCGTCTCTAATGCAACGAAATAATTAGGAGTGTTGTCTGGAAGCTTTAAGATCCGCTTCGAAAAAAGCTTTTGGAATTTTGTCAAAGTTTGAGTTTTCCAATACATGAGCTCCACAGGATGGTTTGGCTCTACTAACTGCCTTAATCCTACTATAATCAATGACATTTGTAATATCGTCAATAGAAACAGTATAGGTTGTGCACATAGTATTATATTTACAATTCCAATCTACGAAAGATGTAACAATGATTGCATATTTTGGTAGCATAATAAAAATACAATTCTTATTGACTGTGTTGTGTGTTTGTTGGCTCCATTTCCTTATCGGCAGAGTGTTCTTTTCAAATCGCAGTCGTTTTCTGTTTCATTATTTAGTCATAAGTATTAGGTATTAGCATAGGTATTAGCTTTAGGAGTGATCATATGACATTTGAAATTTCTATAAAGACGATCTTTGCAAGAAACCGTTGCCACCGTTACCTCAACGGTTACAATTCAAATTTGACTACTTTACAAATTTTTACAAAAGTGGTTTTGAACAAAATTGGTGTTTCAAACATTATTTCATAATTTTTTATTCCGTTTCAATAACTATTATAATTTTAATCATTAAATTGAAAGGCGATTTCCTCCCTTTGGAATATGGCAGTAACTGCAACTATTAACCGTCGGCCTTTATCAGGTCCAGTATTAGCTCAGAGAAATAATAAGAACTTTGCAATTAAAAATAAAAATGTTAAATTAACTGTAATTGTAATTGTAAATATTGATGATCATTTTATCAAATAACTGTAAATTCCCTATTGACAGTTAAAATAAAAAAAATAGTGATTATCTCTTAAATGCAGTGAAAATTAAAGTAAAGAAAATGGCAAATCCAATATTACACAGTAAATATAGTATGTGATTGCCGCAATCATATTCCAACGGTCTCCCAGATACATGTCCGTCCTTTTGTCTGCACTTTTTACATGTTTGTTTACAAAACTGTCATTCTGTGTTACTTATGAAGCTTTGGTGCCAGTGGCGCTTAACTACATTCTTCCAGTACCCTTACCACCACCCTCACTTGTGGCCGAAGTGGGGAAAATGAAAATACGATATTCAAACAAAATAAAATTCTATTGATAATCGCGGAAAAGTTAAAATAGAAAAAAAAGAAATTAATATCTACTCTATTTCTTAACAAACACACATACGTACATGTGTGTATGTACATATGTATGTACGGTATAGACAATCATAAGAGAATTACTTGTAACACAAGAATTTATGTTGGGGTTGGCTGGTAGGCTTGAATAAGTGCCTGCTACAACCGTAATGACGATTACCGATAACGAGCTGCTAAAACTAATATTACATGAGTAGATACCGTATGGCGCCGTGGGCCAACCATTAGCGCCGCCATCTGGCCGCGTCGATTTTGACATGAAGCGATTGCTCGCTCGCATATAAGTCAACATAAAAGACCCACAAAATAACACACGCAATTACCTGTGTTTCACGCTGCATGTGGTTGTTTGTGTAAGGAAAGCAAGTGAGTGACAATCTGTTGCCGCCAAGTAGCAGCTACAATTACTGCATTATTCAGTTGCAGTTGCAGTTGATGTTGATAAGAAATACCATTTTTTTGTGTTTAGCATTTAACTGATTAGCGTTATTTTCTATAAGAAAATCTTAATGTTTTAAGATGATTTTATTTTGTACCTTTCTTTATGACTTTCCTTAATAAACATAATTTGTGGTTTTCTGAATAAGCTTGATATTCATAAATATTTATTCATAAATAATAATTTAATGATATTTATTTCATAAAGTTTCGGAATGAAAGTAGTAAGGAAAACTGCTTGTAGAGCCAATTCCGTCTATAAATGTTACCACATTGCTTAGTTTGTTGTTATTTTATATATAAAATTTTATTTACAGTTACAATTTGTTTTCTCTCCCTGAAAGTCACAATCCAAGTACTACAGCTAATTCTCTATTTACGCTCATAGAAAACATCAGAAAATTTTTGTTAAAGTTGACCCTATTCCCTATTCCAAGAAGATAAATTCATATTTCATAAAAACTTAATTATTTATACTTTGAACAAACGAAAATAAAAAATATTTGAAACTATTTAATCTAAAAAAAAATGAAAGAATATAAAAAATGTTATAAAGGGTCCGCCAAATAACTTTTTTTTTTTTTGAAAATGCTTTAAAAAACTACTTTTCTCAAATTTCTTTTTTTATTTGAAAGTACAATCCTTCCGGCTAATAATGGAAAATAATTTCATTCAAATGGCTGCCTCGGCTGGCCATGCAGTAGCCTACACGATCGGTCCAATTTTTAAGCACATTATCGATTGTGTGCAGCTGTATTTCACCAATGGCTTCACGAATATTGTCCTTTAAAGTGTCAATTGTCTCTGGCTTGTCGGCGTAACACTTATCTTTGACGGCACCCCACAAATAATAGTCCAACGGTGTCAAATCGCAGCTCCGAAGTGGCCAAACGACATCAGCTCTGCGGCCGATATTGTGATCTTCAAAAACAGGGCGCAAAACATCGAGTGTAGCTTCGGCTGTGTGGCACGTAGCGCCGTCCTGTTGAAACCAAATGTTGCCAATATCCTCCTCTTCAATTTTTGTGAACAAAAATTCATTCCACATGGCCGGATAACGATCGCCATTAACTGTAACGGCCACTCCATGCCCATTTTCGAAGAAAAATGGCCCAATTATGCCTATGGACCAAAATCCACACCAAACAGTGACTCGTTTTGTGTGCGTCGGCTTTTCAATGTATGCGTGCGGATTTTCTGTGCCCCAAATGCGACAATTTTGCTTGTTTACATACCCGCCAAGATCAAAATGAGCTTCATCTGAAAAGATGATTTTTGTTGCCAAAATCGGCATCTTCTGTAAGTCGATCGCAGGCCCACTTAGCGAAGCGAAAACGCACTGGATGGTTAATTGGCTTCAACTCCTGAACCAGTTGGACTTTGTATGGCGTCATACCAAGGTCTTTATGCAAAATTCGTCTCAATTATGTCTCCGAAATGTTTAATTGTTGAGAACGACTGTGAATTGATGTTGATGGCGCTTCACGCACACTTTCTGCCTCAGCAGCAATATTCTCGGGTGTACGCACTGTTTTCGGCTTTTCATGCTTTGGTTTATCGATGAGAATGCCAGTTTCTTTCACTTCTTTCACAAGATAACGAACATACGGAGCTGACGGTGCTTCTCTTCTTCCAAAATCCGTACGCAATTTTCGCACACATTCTGCAACATTACCATGATTTTCAAAGTAATGTCGCAATATTTCCCAGCGTTGTTCAAGCGTATACACAACCATATTCGTTCAGCGGAAGGATAAAACTAATTATCTGTCAAATCAGACATGAGCTAAATGTTACCATTCACGAAATAAGCACTAGTTGAAAAAAAAAACGTTAGATGGCGACCCGATAAATTATCACTTTATAACAATAAATACATACAACATGAATAGAACTATCTCATCTCTAGTTTTATATCTGAAAAATTCAATAGCCTTTGGAAGGTAATTAAAGATTGTGTTTAATTTCGTGAAAAACAAATGTCCTTGTAAGATGTTATTAACGATTCCAGCTCATTTGAAATTTGGCAGGATGTTCTTTATCAGGAACATATTGTTCAAAAGGTTTACTTTATACACATACATACATACATAAGTGGTCATTACAACTCTTCAAGTCAGGATTACGATCTAGCTTCTCACACCACTTATGTGGTGTGTGTTAATTCTATCCATAAGTGGCGAGATCTACAGTTTAAAGGCGACTCCGAACGACAGATTTTCATAGCAAAATTTTATTAACTCTCAGAGTTTTTACCAGAAATCGGCTGAGAGAAAGTTGCCGAAGAAATATTTTTTCACCTGAAGTTTGAACCGTGGCCTCACGTCTAACAAACCAACACTCCACCTACTAGACTACGGCGCCTACTTGATTACGACGATTACCTTTTATTCTGATAAGAACAAAATCTTCTTTAATTAGAGTTGCTTTTAAAATGGGAGTAACTTCGTCGTTATTATCGTCATGTTCATAGTTATGACGAGAACTCAACGGTGAGGTCTATAATTTAATTTTCGCTTAAGCTTGTATCAATAAATAATGCTGCTGTATCGGCAGACGGTATACCCTCGAATACATTTATTTAGAGTCGTGATGTCACTTCTGAGATGAAGGATTTCAATTCTCTATCGATTAGTGAATTCTGAATTTATTGCAATCTACCACAGCTTTTGACGATGTGGTCTTAAAGCACGATATACAATTCCTAAAGGATTAAAACAAAACAAAAATGTTATACGACCCTTTGCCACTTTAAAACCACCGATAGTTTTCTGCAGTTTTCCTGATTCTAAAATGTTCATTTCATTAACAAACAATTTTGCTCTGGGATGTAGAAATCCTTTGGCAGCCGATTCGTCTACAGATGTAGTTTTTTCCCAAATTTTTTTAAAATTAAGAAAACTTGTTATCAAACCTGTACTTGTACTAATTTCGCGGGTTGTTTTAACTGCAATGAAGTGCTGGATCCATTTCTTTTCATTTTCGTCTTTCTAGATTGTATAACCACTACCTGTAGGAATATCGAATAGACAATAAACTCGTTTAAATAGACAGCCATACTTTGACTTCTAGTTTGCGACAACATTTTTCCCAATGATACTATTATTTTGAACGACACTGTGTAAGTATGTTTACTTTAGATCGGTTTGTTTTCTAGATTGTATAACCACTACCTGTAGGAATATCGAATAGACAATAAACTCGTTTAAATAGACAGACATACATTGACTACCAGTTTGGGACAACGTTTTTCCTATTGATACTGTTATTTTGAACGACACTGTGTAAGTATGTTTACTTTAGATCGGTTTGTTTACATTTATTCTTGTTGTTTGTGTGTTTTCTTGTCACCTTGCTACCGTTTGAGTGTGTTGCAATTGTTTTACTTTTTCAATTTCTTTTAGGATTTCCAACAATCTATCAATAACAGTAGCAATTCGCTATCACTTACTTTCTTTCTACTTCGCTGACGCACTCACTCATACCGTTTATCTTACGTGTTTGTAAATAAATAAACTATAAATTAACTAAAAATTGAGCGACGTTTATATGAAATTGTTTGATTAACTGAAGGGCAATAGTGTCGAAAAGGTGTTATAAAAATTTTTCCGATTCATATTTTCCTTGTATCATTGCATCTCTTAGATTTCATATATTTATTTTAACCATTATGCATATTGCAAGTCGCCGTAGTCTAGTAGGTAGAATATTGGTTTTTAGACGTGAGGCCACGGACATTTCCAACAAAACGAAATATGAAAAAATATTTCTTCGGCGACTTCCTCTCAGCAGATTTCTGGCGAAAACTCTGAGAGTAAATAAAATTGCCATGAAAAGCTTCTCAAAAATCAGTCATTCGGAGTCGACTTTAAAACTGTAGGTCCCGCCACTCATGTATAAAAGTAACGCACACAACATAAGTGGTGTGAGAAGCTAGGTCGTAATCCTGACTGAAGCGTTGTAATGACCAATTATGTACATATGTCAGTCGTAATGCTGTTAACATATTCTATTAACGTTTAAGATTATTTCATCTTTCCTACGTTATGCCAGAAAATCAAAATCATTTTGTGACACACAAACATTTATTTTTATTGCGAGATCGAAACGATAAAAATTCTAAACAAAGAATATCAACCACAAAGTAAATATTTGTTTGAAGGTGTCTTTTAAAATAAAAAAATATTATGTTTTCTCAAACGTAAATATTGTCACTAAGCGAAGAGAAAAAAAAAGTTAACAATTTTATTTGGAACACAACGTCAAGGGGTTAAGGTATTGGTAGATACACAGATACTCGTGGCACAATAATCGTTACATTTTAAAATTTGTGTATGACATGATTGACATCAATAGGACAGACTTCCTGTTTAAATGCAAAACACAAACATGAGAACAAGAACATAAATCGGAGAGAAAGAGAATGGAAATGTAATGTATCGATAAACCCTATTGGCGCCACTTTACCACAAGTCCCCAAATGAAAGGATTAGTTAAACTGATACAATTTGTTTTTCGTTTTTCGTTTTTTTTTTTGTTTTGTTTTTCTGTTTTCAATTTCATTTAACTTGATTCGTTTATTTCTTTTTTCTTTTTTTTTGGTATTTCTTCATTTGTGCTGTTATATAAATGCTTATAATGAGATTAATTTCGAATTTGTACGAAAATCTCTCAGGATCAATTGATTCTTCCTCAGCAGCATCAATAGCAACGAAAAACATGTTCAACAGGCATTGTGATATAAATGATTTCGAATTGAATGATTTTGTTGTGGACTCATAAGAGATCTTTGAAATACAAATAATATGACCGCGGGGAGCCATCCAAATCAATGCATTTTCAAATGGATACAATGAGATCAGTTGGTTTTTTTTTTTGTTCATTAAATTCAATGTTTTTGAACAAAACTTTTAACCAGTCATGGCCCAATATTGCATTTAACTTTATTTAAACCGTTTAACGGCTGCACCACAAAACGAATACACTCACAAAAATGTTGTCAGTTCTAAAAATATTAGAATTTATTTGATGTTTCTGTCAGCTTTAATGATACAAATCGATATTTTGATTAAAAAACTTTTTTGGTTTTTGTTTTTATCCATTTCCCGCCGTAGTCTAGTAGGTAGTGTGTTGGCTTATTAGACGTAAAGCCCGGTTTCGTATTCCAGCTCAGGCATCAAAACGAAATACGAAAAAAAAATATTTCTTCGGCGACTTCCTCTCAGCAGATTTCTGGCAAAAACGCTGAGAGCAATTAAAATTGCCATGAAAAGTTTCTCAAAAAATCTGTCGTTCGGAGTCGACTTTAAACTGTGGGTGCCGCCACGCATGTATAAAATTAACACACACAACATACATAAGTGATGTTGAGGAGCTATGTCGTATTCCCGACTGAAGAGTTGTAATGACCAATTATGTATGTTATGTATGGTGAATCCAAATTTATGAATTTCAATACATTGTACATAATTAAGAATTGGAAAGAAATATTGAAAATAAGTATTTGGAATAACTTATACTATGTTCAGACGGGCACTTTTATTGCGTAAATCGCAATAAACGTCATTATTGAGCTCAATATTTTATATAAAGTTTCAATTAATTATTGCGCAATAAATACGCAAATTGTTATAATATTGAGTAAAACTTAAAATACAGCACTGTCATAAGTACGTTCAGTGAGCATATTACAATTCTCCGAACACTTTCAATTGATATTTGACAACTCAAATGTCAACAACTACAAACAAAAAAAAACATAAGGAAAAAAAAACATAACAAAAAAAAAACAACATAACAAAAAAAAACAAAATAAAAACAATGTCAAATAAATATTGCGTATATTATGTGTCTGAACACTTAAAATATTGTACTCAAATAAACGAATATTGACTCAATAAAAGTGCCTGTCTGAACATAGCATTAGTCACCAACAATTTCTCAAACAATTCTTAGAGATTTTGCGGTCTTTTCGTGTCTTCTGAAACCTAATGATGAGAGACATATTGGTGGCGTAAGACTGCATTTAAATTCAATGAAATTAATTTTATTGTTGGACATTGTATGTATGTAGCTTCCAGAGTGTATTATTATTAATTTTAGCAATACATAGCGTTGCTTTTTAACTTTAAGTAAGTAAAGTATAAATAACAATAAGATATAGGCAACTCCTTCCCCTTTGTAATACCACTTCTTGCCCAATTTCTGCTGATATATCTACTTCGTGACAAATCCTGGATTTTTTAAGGTCTTTGGTTAGACGTCATAATGAGTAATTTGAATTAGATGTTGCATCGAGATTTTGAAATGAAAGCATTTTGAAATCTATGGCAAAATGTTTTTGTTTTAACTGAGACTGAGAGGTAATATTTAGTAAATTTTCCTCTCATTCTTTAAGAGAATGTAAGTAAACAGAATTAGAATCAAGATTTTATATTTTTTTGCGGATGACCCCCTTTAGAAAGACTTAACCAATTGAATTTGAATCCGTAGTTTTAAGAGCATGTTAAAAATGTTTACATTTATTACCAAACATTTATCTTTGAGCGTATATTTGGATAATTTTCAATTTTCTAAACCCCCTCCGAAATAAAATGACAGCGTAGAAAGTTTCTAAATGACAGCTAACAACAAAAGTAAGAAGAAAAAATTGTAATAAAAATGACAGTATGAATGGATTAGTGTATGTTTTCGTCAAGTCATTATATTGGAATCTTTCGAAAAGCAAAAAGGAAATTTATTAACTGGAATTTTTATACAAAAAAAAGCTACTCAAAAAGAATTTGATAGAAAACAAAAACCCAGAGAAAATTAATAATCATGTTGGAATGTCAAATAATTCAAATTTGAATCTTAACAAAATACTGGCTCACATACATACATACATACACATGAGTATTTTTGATGAAGAAAATGTGTTGACTTTTGCTAATGAGTTAAGAAGATGAGGCTAATTTTTTTCATTTCAAGCTTATTCTTTCTATCCGTCAGATGATTTTTGTGATGTATTTGTCTGATGCCTCTTTTATGTCAGTCATTCACCCTCGATTTGTAATTTCTTGTTGTTGTTGCTGTTTTTTGTTTGTTTTTGTTATTATGTATTTTTTATATATATTTCGAAATGATTAAATCAGAAGGGTTATACTCTTTGGCGTTGACAGCATCATCTAAGGTTTTCAATTTCATTAACACTAACAATGTCTTCGTTAAGATAATAGGAGCTGTGTGTCTGTACATCGATTTCATCAATTTACAAAGTGTCTAATTGCATATATTTTGAAATCAAATTACGTTCCTAAGCAAATGATTTTATTTAATCAATGTCCAGTTCAATATTGACCATCTGTACGTTGAACAAATACCATTAAATACTATCGTAATATTGCAAAATGCAATCAGTGGAAGCCAATTTGTTCTATAAATATAGAAAAGAGTATAAAACTGATGTTCAAATTCTTCTTGACTTATGCTATGACTGTACAATATTATTAATTGAGTGAAATAGAAATACACAAACAAATTGATTAAAGTGGGATTTAAACTGTTTACTACAATAATTTTCGTAGAATTAAAAAAATAATTTTATTTTTATGAATCATCAAGCTTCAGTACTTTAACTGATTTTCTTAAATATGAACGATGTGAAATTAAAAAAAAAAAAATTAGAGAAAATATAAAGTCTTTTGCTAAGCGTTTCCTATATACAGTGGACAGCAAAAGCTTAGATACCTCAATATATTTTCAAAATTGTATGCATTTTAAGCAATAATATGTAAAAATGATGTACATACATATGTTGTTTATATTTATTTTATTAATTTATTTCTGTTTTCAATTAATTTGAAATGAAAAAAATTGAATTTGCGTTGCAAAAAATTGTGTTTGACTTTTAAAAAATTGAATTTGAATACAAAAACCGTTAATTTGAGAGTAAAAACCTATATACTGTCTGATAGATATGAGTGATTTTTTCAAATCTGTGATTTAATCACGGTAATTGATAATTCACTGGTAACTACAGTGATTGAAATTGCCAAATAACAGTTATTAATAATGTCGTGCTTTCAAAATTGTTACATACTCAAATTTATTTCATTTTATTTTGATTATTTACTTTTGTCTTTTATACATGAACTTTCTGTGAAACTTAATTGTCAAACTTCATATAAAAAAAAATTACATTAAAAATAATAACATTGTTGACACCACCAGTGTTGCCGCGAAAAAAAAAAATATTGTAACTAACATTTGTGAAAAAAATCACCAAATAAGAAAAAAATATAACCAAAACTAAATTCGCAGTTTTTTTATTTTATTAAATTTAAATTACAATTAATACAACAGAGTAAGAAAAGAAACAAAAAATAACAAAATAAAATTTTAGTCTTACTAATTAATACATTTCTACAAACAAAACAAAAGCTCTTTTTATAAGAAAAATAAATAACCAAAACCGGAAAAATCTACACATTGAACAAAAAAAATAACCAATTTTGGTTAGAAATAACCAAAAACGGCAACACTGGACACCACTTTGATTTTGTTTAGTAGTCTTTTCGTAGTCTGTATCTAGTTGTCTCTTTCTTACGACTTAATAAAATACGTTATTATCATTATTGTATTATTGGAATACTGTGATCACAATCACTGTTTTAAAGAACAGTGATTAACAAATCACGTTCACTGAGAACAACGTTCTTCAAAAATCACTGGATCGCTCATCTCTACTGTCGGATTTTCCAGCAGTGACAACAGTGTCAAACCTTGACAGTTGATAACGACCACCTTGTTGAAGCTGCATCTGTCAAATTACTTCGACTTCTGTCAAATTAAAAGGCAACTGAAAAACTTGCTCATGAGTGCATTACGCAAAAAAAAAAAAACAAAAAATTTAACGTTATTCATAAATCAATAGAAAAATAAGATAAAGTTTCTATGACTACTTATTTTTGCACTGTAAACGACAAGTAATTCCAAAAAGAACTCACAGCGAATTTAAAATTCAAATGTATCTTTTATATTTAGTTGGACATTCCTTAAGCTCAAGTACAACATTTAACTGATTTAGAATTGAATGTACCAGTTTTGTTTAGCGTTTTCTGTTGATATTTGGCGTAATGCACTCATGAGCAAGTTTTTCAGTTGCCTTTTAATTTGACAGAAGTCGAAGTAATTTGACAGATGCAGCTTCAACAAGGTGGTCGTTATCAACTGTCAAGGTTTGAATTTCACTGTTGGAAAACCCGACAGTATATATTACTAAGTCTATTTGGTAAATTTTAATATAAAAATATAAATAAAATAAATATAAAATTATAAAATATATTTTTAATATAAAAGTATTCAAGGTGTAATGAAATTCTAAGAAATTAAAAGCTTAAAAATTATGGTAGGGATTTAGAACTACGTTCATTGACTATCCTCGTCGTTAAAATTTCTTTAAAGTCTGTATTCTATTTATATGTATTCTATAAAGAGATTCATAATAATTGTTCGTATGTTCCTTATTACCTTTACATTAGAATGTATAAAATTAACACACACAACATGAGTAGTGTGAGAAGCTAGGACTGAAGGGTGCGGGCTTCTTGGGGACGATTGCTGTAGACTGTCTAATGGTGAAGGTATAGCACTGGCCATTTTATAGTCACCTAGCAGCAACTCGTTTCCTTGCCGTTCGCATCTTGAGATGTCCACAAACACTACTCCCTCTCTTCCACATCCTACAACCCATTTTCCTAAAACCTGCACAATGCACTGCATGAGTAGGGGCCATCCACTGAGTGCTGGTTTCACCAAAAAAAAAAATTTTAAATAGTCGACAACATAAAGATCTTAACTGGGTGAAAACAAGCTTTCATATACAATTTATGAATTATCTACAATTAAGAATGTGCGATCTATGCATTCGAATAAATCCTATTTTTTAATAGCACTGGAAATGGGATGAGCATGACCTACAAAGTATTTCATAGTAGTGTCTCAGGATCTTAGTTCGTGGGATGTGTATCATCCGTATCCTCTTATTAAGGTAACATATTGTCAGAAAATATGGATGTTATCAACAATTTACCTGAAAGATTTTACATATTAACATGTTTTTATCATTCCTTAATAAATATGAAATATTGAATTTAAATACATACCCACGACTATTTAATATATTTACGTACCAATTTAAATCGTCTGAGAGAATAATTTTTTAACAAAAACAACTCCTCCCGTAAAATTCGTCATGTAATGATGGTAATTTGCCAAAAATGTCGTTCCAGTTGCTAAAGCTACCATGTGCCAAAGATATGAAATGCTATTGCAAAAGCTATTCAAATTTTGAAAGACTTTAAAGACTATAAAAGTCAGCGTTCGAAAGCTTACACATTAAATTTACATCTTATTGTTGAAATTTAGAATTCTTATACAAAAAATGACAAAAATAAAAGCCTTCAAAAAATATCTTTATTTCTTCGGTGTGAATTTGTTCAATCTTTTATGTAAATGCGATATAAATATAGGCCCTCGTAAAAGTTGCATTTGAAAATTTCAATTTATGAATTAAAAATTTTTCCTTGCCTCATGAATTTTTTTCTCATACATATGTTGCATATAAATTGTACACATAGTGTGACTTTCTTAGAATTTAATGTTTGTTTGTCTTTTACAGAACTATCTCTGCTCTTCAATTGTAATTAAAGTTGTTGACAACTTAATTAAGTCCAATTCCTGTTGACACTCATTCATTTCATCAAAAGTACTGTGTACATAATACAAACTGACTCTTCACATTATCATTCCCATACTTGCAGAATATCTCTGGAGAGGAGAGCAAGAAAAAAATAAAACTGTTTGTGATCTAGTCATGCATAAGTGTGACTTCAACTTCAATTAAATGAATAGAGAGAAGTTTGCTTTTCTTATCATTGTTGAAATAGAAGTTATTCTGTCTTTCCTTTCCATTCGGCCCACAGTTATGCAGGCGCCAGTACTTGAAAATATTTATTTACAATCACTTTACAGACACCATGTATGAGTGTTGAAATATACGTGAGCGTCAAAAGAAAGTGTACAAACCAAAAAAATATACATTAATAAATTACCGTTATTTTTTTTTCAAATTATTTTATTGCCAGTTTTTAAAATTGAAACAAGAAGAAAAGAATTAGAAAAAATTTGGAAATATTGTAAAATTTTTTCGGGCACTCTCCTTAAGTGGAAAACTTGAGTTGAGATTGTTAGAATTTTATTCATAGTGTACACTTTCTTTTGACGCTCACTGTATATGGTACATGTGTATATATGTAATTGCGATTGGAGATAATACCGTGAATTTCTATTAAAAGTTGCAGGAATTTCTCCAAAGTCAGATATCGTGTAGTTCGCCTTGTGGTTAAAATAAATCAACTACTATTGTATGAAATTGAAAATTTCTCTTGGTATAGTAAATTGTACGCCAACGATAAGAACAAATAATACGACCCTAATGTCAAATGTCGACTATAAAGGGGATCCATGGGAATCCCATACACAAGCAACACACTATCGATGTGTGTGTTTTGACTTTTGTATTGGACAAAAATGTCAACTTATTCTAGTCGCTTGTTTTCTTCAGACTAATCCACTTTTCAACCGCTATTCGCAATTAGCAATGATTCCTTCAATCATTACACACTTTTATTACAAGTCAGATAGAATGAAATACATTCGAAACATCAAACTGATTACATTTCTCCAAGAACAATCTGATTTATTCAATTTAATTGCTTTCGCTTCTGTTCGATTTTATTTTATTTTTTTTTCAGTTTAAAAACAAATTGAATATTTTTTTAAATATTTTATCGATAATAAATTTAATGTTTATTTATGGCAGTAGCAGTTTTTGATTTCTGTGTCTTGAATTTGATTGATCATTATTCCCAAATGGTTCTTGACTTATTTATGATCGTGCTTGACTTACATACATACATACATATGGTATAGTCATGCCCATAAGTATGTATGTACATATTTTTGTGGGCAGCTTATTCAGTTTTATAGCCCCATTTGATTTCTAACGCTTATAAATTTTACTCTCTTTATTATTGGAAATACTTGACATTTAATATGGCGTTATATATGATTTTCTAGCGTCATAGGCAACAAATTATACACAAATGCACATAAAAAAATCATAATTTATAACAGTAGCAATTGAAATACGAGCATTCTATGGATGATTAACGTGTTTATCTCGAAAACGCTTAATGGTATCTGAGACCCAAATAATGACAAATATTCGATTTATTTTATGCAAGAGTATAGGAAAATCACGTTTTATGATTACAAAAGGAAATAAAAACAAATCATTGTGTGACATTACTGGCCTAATTAAAGTTATTCAGTCAATAAAAAAAGTTAAAATTTGTAATTTTATGGTTGTATGTTCCTTAAGCTTTAAACTGAAGGCATTAAAGAAAATTTGAAATTTGTAATACCTTACCACAGTAAGATTTGTATTTTGGTTGATCTGATTATAAAAACAAAACAAGAACTTTCTCATAAAAGATTTTACATTGAATATGTAAACTATAGACAATACATTTCGGAAGTATAATACAGTATTCCCCGGATATAAGCACCTTCACAAATACCTCCAGGACAGTGCTAATAAGCGGGGAATTCTTGTACCGAAATTCCTCATCTGAGAGCAAATTGCCGCTAGTTATTCAATATGATAGAATTCTATTTGCCCCACTGATAGCAATAGCTTCGTATTCGATGTAATACCGGCTTGTCGGGGAGGACTCTGATCAGTTTTTACAGTTCGGTGAGTTGCACAATGTTTTAATTTTCTAAGCCACTACGAAGACATTGCTGAAGGATCCGCATCACACTTTATAGACATAGTCAAGAGTCCTATTTTTAATTAACTGGACAGAGAGTTAGGTCGTCAAATCACACGAGACCTACACCAGGTCAGATTAATAGAAAAAGGGCTTTACAAATTACGAAAGGCGAACATTGGTGGATTTTCTTCAATCAGGAATTAATAATCTCAGATTGAGTTACCTTAGTTGGTTATGTCTTCTGGAAGGGACAGAGTGCAACATCTGTGTCAAGGAATATGAAGTCATAAGGAATTGCAAAGCGCTGTCCAATTTTTTTAATACTTTTTTCAACAAATCTTCCAATGGCTCATGAAATCCAGAAACGTTTAATCACATGAACGAGGGAGCTAGTTAGTAGGACCAATTTTGGAAAGGAAGTTGTCACAAAACTGGTGCAGATAAACGAATTTTTTTAAGTAAATTTAGAGTATGAAGTCCATTTTTCTGCGTTCTGCGTTTCGAAATAATTTCAATACATTCTGATGTAAAAATCAAGAATGCATAAGCTTCAGTGCTTCTAAGCGGGAAATTTTTGCACCCAGGATGCTTATATCCAGGAAATACTGTATATAGCAGTTGAATACATTTGTGCTCAACAAAATATTGTTACGAAAATGGAAATGGTGTTATTAATGTGATAAACAAAAGCTTCAAAAATAAAACAGTGGACTTGTTTACATGATCAACGAATAAACAAAAATATAGCAACCACATCAGTATAAGAAATGGGATAAACAAGTAAACAGCCAACAAGGACAACGTAAGCAAAATACACAAATAACAATAAACAACTTGTTTACATTTATAGAGATTTCGCGAAGGCAAAGACAGAGGAGGCAACGGCAATTCAGAAAGAATGCAGTCAGTCTTGTGTGAAGATACGTTGCGTGTGAAGAGAATAATTGTGGTTTGAAGATCTCTGTTATTAATATCTATTGAACAATTGTTATTGTGTACGCTGAAGAGTGTAAAGAATAATAACAATTAAAGCAAATTGTTGTTGTTTAAATCAAGTGGTGCAAATTGGCACACCGAATTGTACGAACAATAAAGAATTGATTTAAAACTAAACACAAATTTATTTTTATTTTATTTGCAATCTAGGAACTCATATGTATTTTTAACGTTTTTAAAAGGGTAAAAACGTAACAATATTGAACATATTGAGAAATTAAATTTGAAACGTTAAATGAGATATTTGCTCTTGTGTTAATAAAAAAAATTCCGTGACAAATTAGTTCAAATAACTCGATTTCCATTGACTGCATTATGAATAATTTTAGTAATTCACTAATAATGCGAACAGGATTATTGTAAACTGAGTGACGGATATTTTTAAAACTAATGTTGATTTAAACAAAAACATTAAACAGAAATATTTTTAAATTCTTCAATTTATTTAAACTGTAGAGAGGCACGTTGCATTTCCCATAGGAAAATCCGTTTGAGAAAACGCCCACCAAAATGAAAAAAATAATCTTTATTCTCTCAATTTATTTGTATTTTCAAAGGAGATAATTTCAATATTTTCAAACAAACTCTAGTTAATCCTATTAAACAAATCATTTCGATGAAAGTCAATTTATGTACCACAAAAGAGTTGGAAACAGTAAGGGAAATATGATTTTCATAATCATTAGAATGAGCAACGGGGCGCATGTCACATTATGTTTAAAGGCAAAACTTAAAAAAAAAAAAAATAAAGAAAAACTGAATGTTTTTTTTACTAAGTCATGCCAAAGGAATTAAAAGAAACCACAAAACTAGGCATTAATGTACCTGCTGTATATAACAAACAAAGGTTTTCTCTTTCATGGTGATTTTGAATATTCAGCAAAAAAAAAATACCAAATCATTCAATAAAACAACCCCGTAGAGTTTAAGGGGGAAGAGAGTACTGACATTGTACACTGGCACACAGTTTTAAGATTCTGTTCTGTTTTAGTATCAATGCTCAGAGAATATATCATGCTGATTAACTTTGACAGCGATCATCACTGACAAAACCACTCATAATCTGTAAGACCACAACAATATTTAACAGAAACATAAAAATCAGTCAAAAGATCTTTTATTTTTGTTTTCAAAACTAACAAACTTGTCTAATTACGGCATTGTATTGTGTCTGGTCTTGTCTTTGCAGCACCAAAACTACCTGCCACTTTGCATGATTTTCATCATATGAATGGACAAGCCACATTGGATGTAATGTGTCGCAATACTACCACAGCCGGCGGCGTATTGGCGGCCCATCAAATGGTTGGACAGGGTAACCCTTCAGTGTTATTATCAGGCAACCATAGCCCCAGCAGTATGGTACAAATGTCTTGTGGCTTGGCTGCCACGAACAATTCGGGTCGCACCAATTTCACCAACAAACAACTGACCGAATTGGAAAAGGAATTTCATTTTAATCGATATTTGACACGAGCACGGCGCATAGAAATTGCCAATACATTACAATTGAATGAGACACAAGTACGTCAGAGATTCGCTTAGTTATTAACAAATTTATTTTAATTTATTGCATATTTTTATTTATTTTTTTCGGTTTTTAGGTTAAAATTTGGTTTCAAAATCGTCGCATGAAACAAAAGAAGAGAGTAAAAGAAGGACTTATACCTGCCGATATTTTAACCCAACATACTGTAACCACCACTACCCCATTACCGCCTGCCATCAATTCATCATCTTCTCCGACGGCCGCAACGGGAGCTCAGCCACCACCAACTCTTAAAAATATGGCACCCACCAAATCTACCAACAGTGCCAACACAACGAGCAATAGCAATTGTACCAGTAAAACAACAACAAATACAACTACATTGGCCGATTGTCAGTTGGTAATGCAGCATAGCAGTGATAACAGCCGAGAGTCAATGTAAAAAATCCACCACAACCGCAAACAAAATCGAATTGCTTGGCGTAAAATCCTCTCAATTTGCCAAATGACAAGTAAATTAGCATTGAAAAACACAAATTGAAAACGAAAATAAAACACAACAAAAATAATTTGCTCATTTGGCTGTGATAACAAATTAACAAAATTAAAAAAAAAGAAAAAAAAACTAAAATTAAAGCAAAATAAAAAAAAAATAGGAATAAACAGATCGGAAAATCAAAAAATCTTAACATTAATATCAAATCAATCAACATGTACATACCATACATACACACCACATACGTACATAAAATAAATAAATAAAAAAAAAATTATGATAATTAAGACGATATTCGAAGTTAATAAAAAAATAACACAAAAAATAGTTGAAATTATAAATAAAAACCGTAAACGTAAAAAAAAGTTAAAACCTATAGAAATATAATTTATATCAAAACCAACTCAGGGTCTTTTATATAAAACAAGAACAAAGGCGACAAGTAGTTCTAGTGTTATTACTAATAAATAAGAATAGAATTACGAATGAAAATCAAATTAAACAAATTAATTTATAAATTATTTCAAAAACCATAACACACAAATAGAAAATAATTAAATGAGCGTTATTCGGAGATTGAAATAATAATTGATTTAATTTCATGCATTGATTGAATTATCATCATCTCTAAATTTAATTAATTTATTGGTTTTTTTTTTTTGGCTTTTTGTCTTGTATTCATGTTTTCTTTTCACTGACATGAATAAAAAAGAAAAGGGAAAATTTTAAAAAATTAAAAAAAAAAAATACTTGTACACGCTCACGAAAAGAAATTGTTGTCCACCTTAGTTTTTCAACTGTAATTTTGTTAATAATTTTGTTGTAATTTACATATGTAGTTATGTATGTATATTTATTGCATATATTTTATTATTATTGTATTATTTTTATCTTTTTCTTTCATCATAAAATAATTAATAAGTAATTAATTAATTCTCAATTCATATATTTTATTTGCAAATATTATTTTAATTTTAAGTACGTTTGTCCTTATAAATAAATATTGTAGTATATGGTACATAAATTCACTTTCTTTAAGAGTTTAACATTATTTTTAATAGCACAAATAAACAATATTATTAGATAATAATTATATTTAATTATAAAAAAGAAAACATAACAAGAAAACCTAGTCCTTATTATTAAAATAAAACAAATTACTTAAATTTAATAAAACAAAGAAAAAATATGTAATAAAAAATATAATTTAAAAACAAATCAATTGTAAATTAT
Source organism: Sarcophaga caerulescens (assembly GCA_927399465.1). Classification (NCBI taxonomy): domain Eukaryota; kingdom Metazoa; phylum Arthropoda; class Insecta; order Diptera; family Sarcophagidae; genus Sarcophaga; species Sarcophaga caerulescens. Next base: position 76,789,210 of record OV656872.1, on the reverse strand, counting down.
TAAATAGAAAAACGTAAAACTAAATAAAATAAAAATGTTGTTAAAAAAAATATAAAACCAATATTTTATTCGTTTTTTCATTTGAAATATTTTTGAAAATACAAATTAAATCGCAACATTAAAGAATTCTTTTTGCCCCAAATCAAATTAAAGCGTCTGCTTGAAAAATGGTCAACAAATCGTTAATACAACGAATTAAATACACCTATCCCCCGATTTACACTGAGGATAGGTTCCTTAGAAAACCGTGTAACTCGAAATCATAGATTTCGCTATGTAAAACCGTATAAATCGAAAACAAACTAAAATAGACATAACTCAGTCATTTATAAGTAAATAGCACATACAGTACGTGAAAAAAATAAATTGTCAAGACTAATATTTCAACAATAGTACGCAGTAAAATTTATTTCAGTGTTTTTTCTTTTAATTTGTTCAATGAATGCCATTTACATATCCCATAGTTTGAAATTAAAATATAAAGGGTGATTTTTTAGCTATTATCTTTTTGGCAACACTTGTTTAAACAGCTCACGCACGTTTCGTGTCAAACATCTTCAGTTTGGTCTATAATTTAACCATGAATCGTCTTACAAACGAACAACGCTTGCAAATCATTGAATTTTATTATCAAAATGGGCTCTTGGAAAGTTGGCCGAAGATCCACTTCTTTATCGAAAAATTGTGTTCAGCGACGAAGCTCATTTTTGGCTCAATGGATACGTAAATAAGCAGAATTGTCGATTTTGGAGTGAAGATCAGCCAGAAGCATTGCAAAAGCTACCAATGCATCCAGAAAAAGTCAGAGTTTGGTGCGGTTTATGGGCTGGTGGCATCATTGGACCGTACTTCTTCAAAGATGCTTTAGACTATTTTTTGTGGGGCTATGTTAAAGCTCATGCCTATACAGACAAGACCGCTTCAATTGACGCATTGGAAGACAACATTGAAGCATTTATTTGTGAGATACCGGCCGAAATGTTGGAAAGAGTATGCCAAAATTGGACTAAGCGGATGGACCATTTGAGGCGCAGTCGCGGTCAACATTTGCATGAAATAATCTTCAAACATTAAATTATATGGACCGTACTATCGATTCAAATAAAGATTTCATGCAATTTTCTGAATTTCATGTGTTTTTTTTTTTTTTTTTGAAAAATTTTCCTATAGCTCTTAAAAAATCACCCTATATTTTAAAACAAAAACAAATCTTATTCCAATTTTGAAAAAGAAACTAAATGATACAGTCGAAATTCATGTTGCAAAAGTAAGTTGTCAATAAATTAATATCCGCAATGCCCGAAGTTTTGAATGGCCATTTTGCCAAGTCTATGTGTCATCGAGTCCACAAGCTTCAAACATTGATCCCTAGGAAAATTCGCCCAGTGTCTAATAATGCAATCTCTCAAATCTTCTAATTTTTGGGGCTTATCTTCCGAAATGCGCATTTTCAAACTTGCCCATGCATTTTCTATTGGAGACAGATCTGGACTCTGTGGAGGCCAGTTTAGAACATTTATATTTTCCCTTCTAAAATAATCCTTTATTAATTTCCCTGTAGAATGAAATTTTGCCCTATTAGTCGTCTACCTTCTGGTATTGCAGCCTCTTCAAGGATTTTCAGGTATACAGCGGCAGTCATTGTGCCTTCAAGAATAACTATACTACCAGTACCATATGCCGATAAGCATCCCTAAATCATTAAACCTCTTTCTAACGACTTAAAGGTGGGTAGAGTACACTTGTATGTAAGTTGTTCTTTGGGGTTGCGCCATACATACACCATGCCGTGCGAATATTTAAGTCTAATCATGGACTCATCTGTCCAAAGCACCATATACCAAAAATTTGGAGGCTTTAATATGTGTTCCTCATAAAATTGTGGGCTCTTTTGTTTGTTTTTCTTGCTTATAAACGGAATTTTACGAGCACCTCGACCATGCTTATTACTTTCACGTAATCGGTTACGTATTGTATAGACCGAAGGTGCCTGTTTGCCTTCATTTAATAGTTGCGCCCGAATTTTCGGTGCAGATTTGAATGGATCAGCATTGGAAATTTCCAAAATTCGCCTACTTATTCTTTCAGTGGTTATTTTAGGACGCCCTTCACTCTAGACTGACTCAATTACAACTGACTCACTCGTCTGCTTTGTCTTGCCCTTTTATAGTCCAACACGAACAGTACATCGAACGTTCTTGAAGAAGAATGTTCGCGGTTTCACATTCTCGCAATTTCTATGGCAACTGCGTTGTTTGTTGTTGCGTATGGTTACTTGTCCATCCCTTTTTCTCTCATGCTTGTTGTTGTTGCCTTATTTGGAAGATGTTCGATGCATTTGTGAGTGTGTATCAGTGTTGAAAAATTCAGTACTTTAGTACTTTTTTCAGTACTTTTTCATTTCAAAAATACCGCAGTACCCCCGCGATGCTTTCAGTACTTTTTTATTATTACATATTTTATGTCTTTGCTTTCCTATTACAAATGCATTACCAACATGTTCAATGCAATAGTAAATGTAGAATTAAACTTAAGCGCCGGTTAGCCAAACGTCCACGGAACGTACGTTCGTTTTTAGAATACAAAAAGCAATGAGAACGCCTACCGAACCGACAAATGATTTCGGTAAGCATTAACATTGCTCTTCATATGCTACAAACGAAAGTATGTTCCATAACGTTCCGTCGACGTTTGACTACACGGAACTTTTACGTTCTGTTACATTCAGAATCAGCACTTTTTGTTTTATATGTGAGGAACACGTATAAGTCGTTAGTTTTTCTGTTCCGTACCGTACATGCATTAAATATGAAGAAGTAAATAGTCTAGTAGGCAGTGTGCTGGCTTACTAGATGTGAGCCCGCGGTTCATACCCAACGTCAGACATCTCCAAAATAATGAAAAATTAAAAAATATTCCTTCGGCGACCTCATTCTGTCAAAAACTCTGAGAGTAAATAAAATTGTCATGAAAAGTTTCTCAAAAATCTGCCGTTCGGAGTCGACTTAAAACTTTAGGTCCCGCCACTCATGTATAAAATTAACGCACATGTAATGTATGTACGTATTTTTTTACAAAAGTACCATTTGATGCGAAAAAGTACTCTTTCAGTTATAGTTCAGTACCATTTCAAAATTTCAATTTTTCAACACTGGTGTGTATTGTGTACACATTGCCTCTTGTTGCGTTCGCTTATGTTGCGTTTGCGTTATCCATCTCTCTCATACTCATACTGATGTTATTGTTGGTTTATGTATGGTTCGATGTACATATGTGTTAGTGTGGCTTTTGTTTATTATTTTTATGTGAAACGATATTAGGTCATTTCGATCTGCGTAACAATATGTTATTAATTTTACATACAGAAACCAGAAATATGAATATTTAAAAAATTTTACCAAAAATTTAATTATGTACTGTTATCGCTGTCATAGGATTTGTATAATCTTTTGTCACTTTCATTACTCGATAATACTTTATGCGATTCTGTTTCGGTGTTAGATGGATTAGGAACGATTTTAAATTGGCGAGACTTCGTAATGAAACTAACATTTGCCTTTGGTTTTTGTTTAAATCCTTATAGACCTCCTCATATTGAGCTAAGCATTTATTAATATCTCACCCCATGTAAAAAAAGTACCATGTAAATCGGGGGATAGGTGTACTATTATCTGGTGTTCGTTACTTAGTCCGATAAAGAGTGCACTTTAGCGAGATAAATATACTTCGATTCTCTAGCAATTGTCTACGTTCATTGTTTTAAGCTAACTTTGACTCTATGGTAATTAATCAGTTCCGTTATGTTCGTAACGATTCCCATTTGCTTATCCATCACTCAGCTACCTCAAAAAAGTTTTGTTTGCTAACGTTTTTATTGTTCATGTTCAGACTTTCCGTTTTGTGATTTTACTTGTATTATTGCGAACATTACTTAATCACACTGTCGCCACATACGTTTTTAATTCAACTTAATTAAAAATTCGTTAACTTTTAATAGTTTTGGACTGAAAACCTTAACAATAGCATTAATAATGAATGAAGCCTGTTGGAGATGAAGAAAACCTAAACAGATTTATATATGTTATCAGCATACATACATATCTAAAGTACATACTGTATGTTCGTTTAAGAACCATTTCGAATTATAAAGGGTCTGCCAAATAACTTTTTTTTTTGAAAATGCTTAAAAAAAAACTACTGAATATTTTCTCAAATTTCTTTTTTTATTTGAAAGTACAATCCTTCCGGTTAATAATGGAAAATGATTTCATTCGAATGGCTGCCTCGGCTGGCCATGCAGTAGCCTACACGATCGGTCCAATTTTTAAGCACATTATCGATTGTGTGCAGCTGTATTTCACCAATGGCTTCACGAATATTGTCCTTTAAAGCGTCAATTGTCTCTGGCTTGTCGTCGTAACACTTATCTTTGACGGCACCCCACAAATAGTAGTCCAACGGTGTCAAATCGCAGCTCCGAGGTGGCCAAACGACATCAGCTCTGCGACTGATAAAGCGATCTTCAAAAACAGGGCGCAAAACATCGAGTGTAGCTTCGGCTGTGTGGCACGTAGCGCCGTCCTGTTGAAACCAAATGTTGACAATATCCTCCTCTTCAATTTTTGTGAACAAAAATTCGTTTAACATGGCCCGATAACGATCGCCATTAACTGTAACGGCCACTCCTTGCTCATTTTCGAAGAAAAATGGCCTAATTATGACTCTGGACCAAAATACGCACCAAACAGTGACTCGTTTTGGGTGCGTCGGCTTTTCAATGTATGCGTGCGGGTTTTCTGTGCCCCAAACGCGACAATTGTGCTTGTTACATACCCGCCAAGATCAAAATGAGCTTCATCTGAAAAGATGAAAAATCGGCATCTTCTGTAAGTCGATCGCAGGCCCACTTAGCGTTGTTGTTCAAGCGTATACACAAACATATTCGTTGAGCGGAAGGATAAAACTAATTATCTGTCACATCAGACATGAGCTAAGTGTTACCATTCACGAAATAAGCACTAGTTGAAAAAAAACGTTAGATGGCGGACCCGTAAAGAAGCAATAGTGAAACAAATGTTCCATTCGGTGAATAAGCGATCTGAAGACATACATATCTATACAATAGTTATGAAAATTGCACAGTTTTATGTTTTTCCTAAAATATAAGAAGCGTACTAAGCTAAGGCTCTAGTTTCAAAAATAGTTTTTATTTTGTTTTGTTTGCGATGGTGATGTGTTGATGCCATAATTATTTAAAATCGCTTCAGTTTGATATTTCATCGTATCGCTCATACTTTCGCTGAAAAACAATTCTTTTTTGTATATATTTAAGTATTAAATCTTTTAATTTTAAATTGAAATAACAGCAATTGTTCAATTCTTATAAACTAAAAGAAAAAAAGGATTAACACCTTGATAATGCATATTATGGAGCACAAATAATATATAATAATGGGAGCATTAGTGTATCCTTTTCTTAATCGAATACATATATGTATGTATATCAGTACCTCTCTGAATATTTTTTAATTTCAATCTTGACTGTTTTCACAGCGAAATCTGATGTATTTTATAATCTATCAAACTGCTGTTATAGCCAATCAATTAATAAGACCTTACTTGGTCGTCGTTGAATATTTTTTATGTGAAAAATTGAGGAAGTATCACAATATTATTTATTATTTATTTATTTATTAATTATAATACAATTACAAATTATATTTAATCATTTACGAGCTGAGTAACTTCGAGAGGGATCGATTCAAAGTATAATACTTACTTACTTACTTACTTAATTGGCCATAACAACCCGATTAACGATTTCGGCCTGCCGCAACACATCCTTCCAGGCGCCTCTGTTTCTTGCGCGCCTTCGCCAGTTGGTCACACCAATCGATGACAGGGCTTCCTCGATTTGATCCTACCAACGGATACAAGGTCGTCCTCTTCGCCGACTTCCGCAGATCCCCGCATCAAATACCCGTCTCGCCGGAGCATCCTCCTCCATTCGAACGACATGGCCGAGCCAGCAGCGCAGCCGCTGGATATTAATACGCTGCACAACGTCTATGTCGTTGAGGATCGCATACAGCTCACTGTTGGATCGGATGCGGAAATCATCGCCAACTCGCACTGGACCGAAGATCTTACGTAAGACTTTTCTCTCGAATAATCTCAAGACTGCTGCATCAGCTCTTAATAGGGTCCATGCCTCTGCGCCATAAAGAAGCACGGGTAGGATGAGCGTCTTGTAGAGTATTAGTTTTGTCGCACGAGAGAGGTCTCTGCTACTCAATTGCCTATTGAGACCATAGTAGCACCCGTTGGCAATAGTGATACTGTGTTTGATCTCCAGACTGGCATCATTTTTGGTGGTAACGGCGGAGCCAAGATAAATAAATTCCTTGACTGTACCAAAAGTATAGTTATCGGCCGTAATCTGAGAATCAATACGCCGAACGTCTCTACTTGTCGATAACATATACTTTGTTTTGCCCTCAGTTACTGCCAGACCCATCTTTGTAGTCTCCCGTTCAATAGCACCAAAGGCAGCAGTAAGATCTCGCTTTGTACGCCCTATGATGTCGATGTCGTGAGCGTACTCAATCAACTGGACACTTTTTTGAAAAATAGTGCCATTGCGATGCACTCCCGCCTTTTGCAGAACACTCTCCATGACGAAGTTGAAGAGGTCGCATGATAAGGGGTCGCCTTGTCTGAAACCTCGCACGGTATCAAAAGGTTCGGAATGGTCCATTCCTACCTTGACGGAGCTGCAGGAATTGCTCAACGTCATTTTGCATAGCCTTATCAGCTTCGCAGGTATACCGAGCTCAGACATTGCGGCAAAAACACGATCCCTTATGGGGCTATCGAAGGCTGCCTTATAGTCGAAAAAAAAATGGTGTGTGTCGACTTGTTTTTCGTGGGCCTTTTCCAGGATTTGGCGTAGTGTGAAGATCTGGTCGATGGTGGACTTGCCAGGTCTGAAGCCGCACTGATAAGGTCCAATCAGTGTTTTGACGAGTGGCTTCAGTCGTTCACACAATACGCCTGTAAGAACCTTATATGCGATAGGGAGAAGGCTTTACCTTGTAGTTGGCGCATATTGTAGGGTCTCCCTTTTTCAGGACAGGACAGAGGACACTGAGGTTCCAATCGTTGGGCATACTTTCTTCTAGCCATATTTTGTAAATAAGCTGGTGCATGCGCCCTACCAACTCATTACATGCGGTCTTAAACAATTCAGCAGGGAGGCCATCAGGACCTGCCGCTTTATTGTTCGGAACATCATCTCTAGAGGCGGTATTGGTGTCGTCATCGCCTTGTAGCAGAGTAGAGCACCCCCACAACATCAGCACCCGCTGCGGATCTGTAACCAAGTTTCCATTCTCGTCTTTGCAGGAAGACGCTCCGGGCTTATAACCCTCGGTTAGACGCTTAACCTTTTGATAGAATTTTCGAGCGTCATTCCTACATCTATGCATCTCGACTTCCTCACGCTCACGCCTTTCCTGCTCCCTTTTCTTGCGTCTGAAAAGGCGTCTCTCTTCCCTTCTCCTCTCTCTGTAGTTCTCGACAATGGCTCGCGTAGCGGCTGACTGCAGCGTTTTATTGTATGCGGCGTTTTTCGCTGCAGCTGCCTCGCGACACTCCTCATCGTACCATAGATTTCGTTGGGGTGGGCGTTCGAAACCAAGGACTGTTTCCGCAGTAGTGCGCAAGGAGTGGGAGAAGTTGGCCCACAGTCGCTGAGGTTAGATGGGGAACGACAGAGCTTATCTGAGAGTTGAGCGGAGAACGCCTCAGCTGACCTTTGTGATCGCAGCTTCTTAACGTCCAGCTTTCGCAATGCACTAGAGTGCGCAGACCTCGAGGCGTTAATGCGCAATCGAAACTTGGCTGCGGCAAGGTAGTGGTCCGAGTCGATGTTTGGACCTCTAAATGTGCGCACATCTAGTACTCTGGATACTTGCCTTCCGTCAATCACAATATGATCGATCTGGTTGGATGTTGATCGATCGGGGGACATCCAGGTGGCCTTGTGAATGTCGAGATGCTGAAACTTGGTGCTACATACTACCATGTTACGCGCCGCGGCGAAGTGGATCAGCCTCATACCATTGGAGGTAGTGTTCGCGTGGAGGCTGAACTGTCCGACAGTGGGGCCAAAGATACCTTCCCGCCCGACCTTCGCATTAAAATCTCCGAGGACGATTTTGGCATCATGGGCCGGGCACTTATCATATACGTCTTCGAGTTTAGCGTAGAAGGTATCCTTAACCGCATCGTCTTTTTCTTCCGTCGGGGCGTGAGCACAAATCGGGCTGATGTTGTAGAATTTTGCCCTGATGCGGATTGTGGCTATTCTTTCGTTCACAGGCATGAACCCAGAGACAAGGTGGCGAAGTCTCTTATTAACCACAAATCCGCATCCGAATTCGTGCTTATCAACATGGCAGCTGTAATACATATCGCAAGATGCGAACCTTTTGCATCCTTGTCCTATCAATCGCATTTCCTGTATGGCAGTGATGTCCGTCCTACATTTCATGAGGGCATCCGCCAGCTGGGCGGAAACGCCTACCCTGTGAAGGGTGCGGACGTTCCAAGTGCCTATTCGTATATCATAGTCCTTTAAACGTTTCCCCTGGTCGTCAACTTTTGAGGGGATCTTTATGGTGTCTTGTGTGTTGGTTTTCATTGGATGTTTGTTTTTATATACATATGTATATACATATATATTTTATGCTATTATTTTATATTTTATGTATTATTCGTTTAATTTGCTAACTTCATCTTATATTTAAGACGATACACATACATATGTATGTACATACATACACACTTTTCAATAAAATCCTATACTTCCGCTCATAATAAATCTTCAATTATTTTCATTTGTTGTTAAAAAAAAAATTAAAATTCTTAACTATCACATGTTTTTACAATTCATCAAATGGATTTTGTTTGACATTTTTTCTCTAAAATTCCAAACCGATAACTTTATCAAAATTTAGTGAAAGTAATTCGTCAAAATATTGCAAAAACGTCGGCACCTTTGCCTGCAATTGACTGAGCGAGTGATTGATTTATTTTTGTTTAATGCCATAAAACAGATCCATTTTATTAGACCTTAAGATAAATAAATTTATACAACAAAAATAACAATAAAAACTTACGGAAAACACGCTGAATAATTGGGTGCAAAATGGCCGTGAAAAGTTGTTAATAACTTGTGGTAAAAAATAAATTAAAATCAGACCGACTATTGCGAACTTATACGCGATACATAACTCTTAAAAGAAGACTGCATAAGTTTCATTCTCCTGTCTCAAAGAGTGAAACGATTACCAGATAAGGTCATAAAACTTTATTAATTTTTTTTGTACGACCAACACTCAGGGGATGGTCCATACTCATGCCGTGCATTCTGTTGGAACTAGGGAAATATGTTATGGGAAGGAGGAAAGAGGAATGAATGTATTTATTTCATAAGTGACAGGTAAGATCTCTGCAGGAAGAGAGTCCACATGTGAATATTTCGGCTAAAGAAAAATTTTGTTTGTAATGCAGTATGCGATCCACTGGCTAGTCGACTACAAACTGATGCGCTCGGCGAAAAAGGCGAGTGTTACGTAGGAATAGTTGATGCTCGGGAACTAGTCCCCTTATATCACTCGAGCAAAATTCGTTATAGTAGCGATAGAACAGTGATACACAAGCCACATTGCGACAATTCTGCCTCCAATGAATCAATAGAGTTGGATACCCTACCATCATTAATAAGCATCTTCGGCCTCTCCCTGTACGCGGTCGAGAAGCCTCAAAATAGACTTCGAGGCACCAGCCCATATATTGTATTCCATTCTCGGTCGGATTAATAATATTAATCCAAAGTGCAAAATAGCAGACAAATATCTATAATATTTAATTATTATAAACTGTAATTAACAAATTCAAAAACAAGATCATTTTACTCTTTCTTCCCTTTCGACCTTCAACATAAGAATCATGAAATATACATACATATATTGTGTTATTTGAAAACAAAAATAATAATTTTTGGGTATCAAATTGACTTATATTAAGATGGTAGGCAATTCAAGATAAGATTGGATATGTTTAAATTATCTTAAACTCAGATTTGCCTGAAAAAATTCTAATAAAGTCTAGACCTCAAGAAATTATTTTTCTGCCTAGATTGCCTCAGAATCGCAGACTATCATAGAGTTTCCATGGTGGTGAGTTTTTGCAAACAATGGTCAATTTGTCCGTTGTGGTGAAAAATTTTAAATTCACTAAAGTGCCTTTATTCGAAATATGTACTGTGCTACCATATATCACTGCATTATCAGTGGTGAATTAACCGGTGTGTGTCTAAATTTTAGACTCTAAAACAAGTAATCTAGAATAAGTGCAATAAAACGAACCTACCATATACATACATATAAATTGGGGTTCGCAACAGGGATCGGTGGAGTCATTGTAACCATTGTCTTTTTAAAAAATTAAAGAATATTGTGTTATGAATAAAAAATAAAATTTAAATTATTTTGTAATTAAATTTTTTAATATATATTTACTCTTGAAACTTATTCAAAGACAGGGGATGTGGATAAAAAGAGGATGAACGGAGAATTTTTCTTTTGATTAACATAAATTTAAAGTTTTGCTGCAAACTTAATTAAAAAAAAAAAAGAATGAATACAAATTATAAACAATATACTTGATATTCTTTCTAATCTGCTTCTGCATAAACGTTTGCAAAAAGGTTACAAATTGTAATTTCTTTGTCGAAATAGTTTGTGTTCGAACGGTATATCGGACCTAGTATGTAAATTTAAAAAAAAGAACTATGAACTAAACGAATTAGGTATTCATTTTTCCCTCTTTGGTGATTTCTTTGTCAGAAGTTAAAAAAATTTTTTATTTCCTGGCAACATTGCTGCTGAAAATTTTTTTAACGGCTACATTATTATAAATACACCACTGTGAAATACGCATTTACTATTGGTTTGTGTCGTCGGTAGTAAGTAAGTAAGTCTCATCTCTAAATAATTGCCCTGTCTGTATTCAGAATTTACTTGTCATCTCTAACAAATCCAGCTGTTCACATTGTATCAACAGCTGTTGAGTAAATTTCCAAGTAAGCAAATTTGTTTATTATGCATTCATTCAGTTCGTTGATTATTATTTTTGGTTTCGGCCTATTTCGACATTCCTCATGATTTAAGAAAAAAATAAAAGGAAAAAAAAATCATTTTAAATTTGGCCAAAGTAACTGCATAATTTTCTAATGGCTAAGGGAGGTAGCAGCACAGAGAACTATTACGACATCTTAAAGGTGCGTCAGGATTGCACAGATAAAGAAATTCGAACCGCTTATGTGGAACTTTCTAAAAAGGTAAGTGAATGGGAAATTCACTCCAAATTTAAAAAGTTGACAATTCTTTTAGTCACTCGATTTTATATTTAGTTCCATCCAGATGTCAAAGGTAATAAAACAGATGCTCAACAAACAGCGGATTTTCTGAAAATTGCAGAGGCATATCAGACCCTAAGTAAACCAAAACTACGCAATGAATACGATCTTACTTTACAGGCTACCACCACCTCATCCATGAAAGTGTATACAACAGACAGTTCTACAAAAAGTGAAATTCACAGGTAAAAATATTAACTTAAAGCATCGAATCATGCAAGCGCTGTATTAATTGGTATTTTTGGTTTGCTTGTACGTTTCAGACCCTGGGAAATAAGGCCAAATTATGATCCAAATCCAGGACCCTACTATGGCATTAAAGGTTTAAATAGGACAACCAATTCCAAAATAGCATTGGCGCTTATAGTTTTGGGCATATTTGGCGGTGTGTTTGGTTTTGCTTCCGTCAAGTAAGAATTTGTAAAACAAAAAAATGATTCGCATTTCAATTTTAAATGCATACTTTTAGGCAGTCTTTTTCATTGAATCAAAAACGTATAGACGAGGTATCTAGCAGAGCCACCGAGCATCATCAGAAAATCCGTTCGGAAGCTGAAAAATACAGTAAGGACGAACAGCTGCGCCGTGTAATAGATCGCATATCTAATCAAGCTCAGCGGTAGGAAATAATTTTGATTTTTCAATTTTCCATATTTTTCTCGAAATCATTGCGGCCTTCATTAATTAAAATATTTTGTATATATTTTATAAAAAATTTAAAATACTAGTTGTGTTGAAAGGAAACTAGAAAATATAATAAAATAATGATTGTTAAATTGAATTGTTTTTGTGTAGAATGTTCTGACAAGCACTTTAACTTGCAGAACTTTAACTTAATTATTTTCTGGCAAGCACTTTAACCTGCAGAAAGTATGAAATAAAAAGAATAGGTGAATTTTGCACAGCAGTGGTTCATTCAGCAACTCACTGTCCAGATTTTATTCATTTTCTTTTATACTAAAATTATGCTTACATATGTATAATAATTAAATTACAAAATATTGACAAAAATGCTTAACTAAATTATTATTTACACAATAACAAAAAATGCAAGCTTAGTTAAAGTGTCATTGGCCTATTAAAGAATAATTTAAATAATGTTTACCTAACAGAATGTTTGTACACACATATACATATAATATAACTTTAACATTTATTCAAAGAGTAAGAATATATATGTGTATAAACATTAAAGGCAACATGTTTATAAACATTTATTCAAAACAATAAAAAATGTATAAACATGCTCCCCCCGTTGAGCAAAGCTCAAAAAAAAAATCTAAACTAAATTGACTAAATAAACCAAATATGTATACATGTATGTATGTATGTATATAATCAGCGAGATGTAATAAGTGCTGGCCTGGCATTCCTTTTCATTTGATTGAGTTGAGGTTGTTTAATCAGTTGTTGATGTTCACTAGATATGAACGGAGAAATCTGGCGTTGGTTGTTGTGTACGAGGTATTGGAATTGCAGTTGCAGACTTTTTTGATTTCTGTCTGAAGATTAAATAAATCAGTACTGCTATTGCAATTATTAATGATGTGTAGCCAACTGAGATATGATGGTAATTGTGGGTGTCAATTTTATTCGGTAGCTGAAGTATCTTTTGGTCCTGTAATGCGGTTTGTAATGTTGTTAAATTTTTTATCTGTGAAATATACTCATTTGTATGTATCTCATGTAGCAATGGTTTTAAATGTTTTTCATGGTTTTGCTTCGTAATTTCCCAAAGGCTGGTGTATGATATTTTACTGTAGCTGGATATCACTTGTTGTCCTTGCAATGTCATAAATTTATATTTGAGTGTGCATTCTGGCTCCAGTATTAGCAAACCTGAACCTTCGAACGTTAGTTGTGCGATTTCTTGTTTACACACTGCTGTTGCTTGAGAAAGAGTTGGAATTGCATATATCCATCTATTTGGATGGTAGAGAGGAATCCATGAAGCGGTGTCTTTTATTGATTGCACTGGACAGTCTAACTGGGTCCTGTTGTGAAATAAGTTAATTTCACAGCTACATGCTGTTGAACCTGGTTCATGTCTTATTGAAGTTGTGGAGCAGAGATATAGCTCTTTCTCAAGAAGACTACATGAATTGAATTCACTACGACTAAGAGCAAAATACTGATTGCGAACACTGTTGATAATTAAGAACGATGAACATGATAATTAAGAAAGATGTCGAATTTATTACGTTCGACTAATGGTAAGGTTAAACTAAATATTACGGTGTTATCAGTAAGTCCTCCCTTAACCTTCATCAGCTTGTATAATTGTAGAGTATCTTCTTGCTTTACAGGGAGATCTAACGATTCTGTTAGATGAAATCTTATTTTTGCGACTTCATCATGCATTTGTTTAGGAGTTAGGAGCAATGGACTAATGATGCCGTGATGAGTACTTGTAAGAATATCAATAATTGATAGTTGTGTGTGTTGCAAATTTGCTGCTGTAATAGTTAACTGTATACTCAGTGATGAAAACAAACGATAAAGCCTCTCCTGATGGTGTTCTTCCTTAACAGTGTTTGTTATGTTATAGATTTCTGCGACTTGAAAGTTGATTTGATCAAATGTTTTCTTAACAGCTTCTTGGTCTGATTTCATGATGTTTATGGTAGAATCAATAATTGACGTCTGATTTTTTAAAAGGTTAAGTAGATGTGCCTCATTTTCTTTGACTTGTGAGATTGTATGTGCCATGTCCTTAGCATATTCCGAGTCCAGTACTCCAAATAATGAATGTGCGACGTTTCCAACTAAATCTACTGCACCTCTCTTTTGTCGTTTTCCGGAAAGTAATGTACTATCCATCGTAAGTTCGGCTTCAGTATGTTCAAAATATTTTACCAGATTAGCGCAAGTTGACTTTTCTTGTATTTCATTACATAACTGGTTAAGTGTTTTTGTTCCTTCTGAAAATGTTGTTAATTCAGACCAAAAATCCTTTAGATCATAGTAGACTAGTAGTTGCCATTCTGAAGGTGATATTACTGCTGATCCGATTCCTTCAAAATGTATGCCCAATTGTTTTCCAAATTTCGTGTTGTGTACTTGTGCTCCTAACACCAATGGAAACAGTAGAGTGGCTATCATGATTGTCAAAAGGTTGTGATTTATAGAGGTACACTTCCTCTTTTTGGGAATTTCAAAGCCATTGGGTTGATAATGAGATGTAGTTGGTTGCGCATCATTGTTATGAAATTCAATGTCAGTGTTTTGACCATGAGAGGTAGTTGGCTCTTCGACATCTTCTTGGTTAGGGGTTTCACCAGACTCTGCACCGTTAATTGGTAGTGGCGCTAATCGAGAAATTGGTCTTCTGACAACGCCTCTTGATGTTTTGACATCCACTACTCGCACAAAATCATCATCACCTTTATGTACCTTTATAATTCTTCATAATGGCCACTGTAACGGTACTGTATTATCTTCTTTAACGATAACCATATCGCCAGGTTTTATGTTATTCTTTTCTGTTTGCCACTTATGTCGATATTGGTGCTCAGATAGATATTCTTTTGACCATCGCCTCCAAAACTCTTGTTTTAACTGAGTGACTAACTTCCATCTAGTAAGCAAGCTGATTTTAGGTTGACTTTCTTCTATGTCGATTTGAGCATTTAGCGGTCCTCCAACGAGAAAATGACCCGGAGTTAATGCAGCCAAATCATTCGGATTATCTGACATTGGACTGATTGGTCGGGAATTAAGAATACCTTCAATTTCTATTACCACCGTGTCAACTTCTTCGTAGGTCAATGTTGCGGGCGATACACTTCTCACTAGTAGATATTTTGCTGATTTAACTGCTGCTTCCCATAAACCGCCAAAGTGGGGTGCTCTTGGTGGGATAAAATGAAACGTTATTCCTCTGGAGTTACATTCTTTACTAATTTTTTCATGAGCTGAGGGGTTATAAAGTGATTCTGCCAGCTCCTTAAGTTGATTTTTTGCGCCAACAAAATTTGTTGCGTTATCGCAATATAGGTTTCTGCAGTGACCTCTTCGACTTATGAATCGTTTTAATGAGCCTATAAAAGCTTCTGTGGTTAAATCGCTTACTAATTCCAAGTGTACAGCCTTAGTAGCGAAACAGCAAAATACAGCGATGTAAGCCTTCTGTGGCCTTTTTCCTCTTGTTTTATAATGGATCCAAAAGGGTCCACAAAAATCAACACCGGAGTTGATGAATGGTCGGGCTGGGGTGACTCGTGTTGATGGCAGGTTCCCCATAATTTGATTAAGTAGTGTTGGCTTAGCTCTCGTACATTTTTGCAATGATGGACAATTGATCGCACTGCCGTCTTTCCCTTTACTGGCCAATACCGTTGCCGTAAATGAGCCAAAAGTGCTTGAGGTCCGCAGTGTCGGTTGTTTTCATGCACCATCTGCATTAATAAAATTTTTTTTTTTAAATTTTTTGGAAAGGCATTTTCAGTCCATGGAATCAAATCTGATAAGGAAAGATCTGCACACTCCAAGTCAAGAGTGTGCACTTCCATAACATCAGATCGGCAAGCCATCTCACAATGCAATCTGTGCAAAAATGGAAATCACCCATTATTTGCATGCAAAACATTTTTGCAACAATCACCAGCATCAAGGCTTCAATTTGTCCAAAAACGCTGTGTAAACTGTCTAAAAACCGGCCATAATGCGAAGGTGTGCAGTCTTAGAAGTTGCATGAAGTGCAATAAAAAACATAACACCCTACTTCATCTGGAAGGCGCAAATCATCATTCAACAACACCAGCTACACACAACCAAACTTCGGGTGAAAATAGCAACCAGCCATCAGTAGCATCAACCATCAGTACAATTCCAGTTAATCGAAATGCAGCATCTCTTGCCACGTCCAACCATTCTAGAACAAACAGCTACATTCTTCTTGGTACCGCAATGATTAAGGTCCGATCAAATAATAAGGAGATTCAATGCAGAGCAATACTCGACTCAGGATCACAGCTAAACCTCATCAGTGAACGATTAGTAAAGCGTCTTGGAATTTCACCCAAACCGACTTCAATCTGCCTCAGTGGTGTTGGATCAAGTAATACTAGAGTGCAGCGTCGAGTAAACATAGTATTACAATCTCGTGTTAACAACTTTAATACGCGACTCGAAGCCGCAGTCCTGACACACATCGTTGCTCCTCAACCATCACAACCAATCAATATAGATCATTGGCCAATTCCAAAAAATATCGTCCTAGCAGATCCAGAATTCAATCGTCCTGATAAAATAGATATTTTACTGGGTGCAGAATTTTACAACCAATTAATGTCAGTGGGTCAGATCAGTCTAGGACCTGAATTACCAATCCTCCAAAACACATCATTGGATTGGGTTATTGCAGGCAAGGTAGGAGGACTTGAATCAGCTGCAGCAGTGTGTGGAATGTGCACTGAAGATGAAAGCACTCTTGAAAATGCCATTGCCCAACTTTGGGAGCTGGATAATCTAGACCGTGTGGGTAAAATCCTATCAACTGCAGAGAGACATACCGAAGATCACTTCGCCCAAACACATACCATTGACAACAGTGGAAGATTCATTGTAAAAATTCCATTTTGTGACAATCCTAATACATTGGGAGAGTCTCATAGCATTGCATTCAATAGATTTTTGGCACTGGAGAGGCGGTTGTCCAAATGCACCAAAATAAAGGACCAATACGTAAATTTTATGAAGGAGTATGAAGCACTGGGTCATATGACACAGATAAACATGAACACCTTTCCAACGCCACATTATATCATTCCGCACCACTGCATTCTTAGACCAGAAAGTATCACGACCAAACTACGAGTGGTTTTTGATGCTTCTACGAAAACTTCAACTGGGACATCCCTGAATGATATAATGCACACAGGACCCACAGTGCAAAGTGATCTCTTTTCAATCTTACTTCGCTTCCGTCTACCACGTTTTGTCTTCACAACTGACATAAAGAAGATGTATAGGCAATTCATCATGCACCCAGAAGACAGAAAATTTCAAACAATCATCTGGAGGGAAGACCCAACAATGCCAGTTAAATACTACCAGCTAAACACAATCACCTATGGAACGCGGTCAGCACCATACTTAGCAACAAAATGTCTGCAAACAATTGGCAAGACAAATATAGCAAACTACCCACACGGAGCTCAGTTCCTTCTTCACAATTTTTATGTGGATGATGGAATCGGAGGTGATGACAGCCTACAAACAGTTTTAACGATTCAAAAAGAGTTAAAACATATCCTAAACCAGCATGGCCTCGAGCTACAAAAATGGACCTCGAATCACCCACAATTATTAAATAATACAACAGGAACACAACAAGAAGTCAATTTTGACTTTAACAACGAGAACCAAGTTGTCAAACCCTAGGCTTAACGTGGATGCCAACAGTTGACAAATTCTGCATTAAGGTTTGCCTAAGGGAAATTCATCAGATTACCAAACGCACAGTAAGCTCGGACTTAGCTAGGCTTTTTGATCCTTTGGGCTTACTATCACCAATTGTAGTCACGGCCAAAATGTTTATTCAAGAGTTGTGGAAACTAAAACTAGGCTGGGATAATGAGCTGCCAGAAAGCTTCCGCGTCAGGTGGATGAATTTTCGCAGTGAGTTAAAGTACATAGATAATCTAAGGTTGCCTCGGCATATTTTTGAAGGGCAAAAACCATCTAACATACAAATTCATGCATTTGCTGATGCCTCAGAAAAAGCATATGGTACAGCAGTGTACATAAGAGCAATCTTAAGAAACAAGCAAATAATAGTTAGACTTCTATGTGCAAAATCACGGATAGCACCGTTAAAACACCAAACCCTACCTCGCCTGGAACTATGCGCAGCATTGTTGGCTGCTCAGTTAACTTCAAGAGTTAAAAAGGATTTACATCTTGAGGATACCCCCACATATTTATGGACAGACTCTGAAATTGTATTAGCCTGGATCCAATCACAATCTTCATTATACCAAACTTTCGTAGCTAACCGAATAGCAGCAATACAAGAGTTGACTGTTACCAACCAATGGCGACATGTGAGATCAAAGGATAATCCTGCGGACATCTTATCGCGTGGTCTATCCCCAAAGAAATTAGCCGAACACTCCCTGCGGTTTTACGGGCCCATGTTTTTTTGCGCGCAAGGTGAACCTTGGAAACAAAATTCCGCAAAGAGTGAAGAAATCTTTAATGACATTAACCTAGAACGGAAGAAAGTAACTGCTGCCACAACCACAACTGAAACTTCAACCAGCATCGTCTACACGATACGCCACAATGGATCCTTCAGGACACTGCAACGAGTGACAGCTTATATCCTCAGATTTATAAACAATACCAGAAAACGCAAGCAACAACAGGATGTAGAGTTATCAACCCAGGAACTGGAGCAAGCCTTAATGATTATCGTACGAGCAATGCAACAGTCAGATTTTGAAGAGGAGATAAAACATTTAAGGAAATATAACGAGGTGAACAAAGGTAGTCCATATAATAATCTCACTCCATTTTTGGACATAAATGGCATAATCAGAGTAGGAGGACGCTTGGAATCATCAACATTGCAGTATGACGCTAAGCACCCCATGCTAATCCCTTATAATGATCCGATATCAAAATTATTAATGCAGATGGTGCATGAAAACAACCGACACTGCGGACCTCAAGCACTTTTGGCTCATTTACGGCAACGGTATTGGCCAGTAAAGGGAAAGACGGCAGTGCGATCAATTGTCCATCATTGCATAAAATGTACGAGAGCTAAGCCAACACTACTTAATCAAATTATGGGGAACCTGCCATCAACACGAGTCACCCCAGCCCGACCATTAATCAACTCCGGTGTTGATTTTTGTGGACCCTTTTGGATCCATTATAAAACAAGAGGAAAAAGGCCACAGAAGGCTTACATCGCTGTATTTTGCTGTTTCGCTACTAAGGCTGTACACTTGGAATTATGGCCGGTTTTTAGACAGTTTACACAGCGTTTTTGTTTTTGGACAAAT
Organism: Sarcophaga caerulescens; assembly: GCA_927399465.1. Taxonomy (NCBI): domain Eukaryota; kingdom Metazoa; phylum Arthropoda; class Insecta; order Diptera; family Sarcophagidae; genus Sarcophaga; species Sarcophaga caerulescens. The sequence goes on along the minus strand of OV656872.1, from coordinate 76,769,710 downwards.
TGAAGCCTTGATGCTGGTGATTGTTGCAAAAATGTTTTGCATGCAAATAATAGATGATTTCCATTTTTGCACAGATTGCATTGTGAGATGGCTTGCCGATCTGATGTTATGGAAGTGCACACTCTTGACTTGGAGTGTGCAGATCTTTCCTTATCAGATTTTGATTCCATGGACTGAAAATGAATTTCCAAAAAATTTAAAAAGTCCTTAATTGTTGGTACTTCTCTTGGTTTTGATAAGGATTGCTCGAAGTGCAGCCGAGTAGTTTGGTCTAATCGTTTAAGTAGTAGATGAAGCAATATCGGATCCCATGATGAGGTGTCAATGTCAAGATTTTTGAGGGATAACAGACACTCTTGGATTTTGTCATGTAAGGATTTATAATTATCACTTGCAGTCTTGTTTGGAGTATCGACCATCTCCTGAATTAGTTTACTCACCAGTAACCTTCTATTGTCGTAGCGCGTTGTCACTACCGACCATGCTGCTTCAAAGTTTTCTCCAGTTGTGGCGAAATGTTTGATTAGGTTTGAAGCTTACCCACTAAATTTGTTTTAAGATACCACATTTTTTGGACCTTTGGAATTGACTGCTGGATAATCAGCGATGAGAATAGGTCGTGGAATTCCTTCCACTTCATGTAGTTTCCATCAAATTTTGGCATAGTAATTTTTGGAATTGGTATTGTTGATGAGGCCGATTGCCCATGGTTGTGCTCATCATGGTTGTTCGGAACTGCGATGGCTGTAAATCTTTTTGATGCTATACGGACCTCTTTTTCGATTTGAATGAACCTCTGCATATTGTAGCCCTGTAAGACTGGTTCATGACATATTTCAAAAATTGTGTAATGAATAGATTGAATGTCTTGCCATAACCTTGTGGCGGCTATGGCATCTTCTTGCGTAAAATCATCTGTTAATAGCCGCTCTACAGATGATATCATGGCTGCCTGCCTTCGAATTAACTTCACTAGCTCTGCAGCTGGTGCAGTGGCTTCCTTGGTGAATGCTTCATGATCTTGGTCATTTGAGCAATGGCTCATGTCTTCCTTTGTGGCTTCAACAGGAGCTGTTGTCTGACCATGACTGTCTGTGCTGCGGCCCATGTGTGGTTTCGTGGCTCCAAGGTTTAGTATTGATGTTTCAAATACCTCCTTGTATTGCTGCACGAGCTTCATAATTGCTGTATAATAGTCCTTGTGAAAATAATCATGCTCCAATGGTGGCTGCTCCAGCAATCTGATTCGGTTATCGTTTACTTCAAAATTTGCCCACTCCTCGTCTAACCTTCTTAGTCGTTCCTGAAAGTAGCTGGTGGTAGTCTTTCTGGCAACTGGATCCTTTTTATAGTTGCGGATTATGGCTTCAATCCGCTGACCAATTTGCTGTTGACCGGCAACCAATTCAATAAATGAAGACATGATGTCCTTGCCTGCTTTAACCGAAACGTTGTTAATGATAAAACGCTGTGTTCAATAAGAAATAGAAGTCCTGTTCCTGTTACAGGATCACGTCGGGGTCACCAAAAATGTTAAATTGAATTGTTTTTGTGTAGAATGTTCTGACAAGCACTTTAACTTGCAGAACTTTAACTTAATTATTTTCTGGCAAGCACTTTAACCTGCAGAAAGTATGAAATCTGTCCAGATTTTATTCATTTTCTTTTATACTAAAATTATGCTTACATATGTATAATAATTAAATTACAAAATATTGACAAAAATGCTTAACTAAATTATTATTTACACAATAACAAAAAATGCAAGCTTAGTTAAAGTGTCATTGGCCTATTAAAGAATAATTTAAATAATGTTTACCTAACAGAATCTTTGTACACACATATACATATAATATAACTTTAACATTTATTCAAAGAGTAAGAATATATATGTGTATAAACATTAAAGGCAACATGTTTATAAACATTTATTCAAAACAATAAAAAATGTATAAACAATGATTGTTACATGAAAATACAAACAAAGAAAATGTTATTAATTCGCATACATTTCATGCTTTAAATGATCGAATGATTAAAAAAGTCTGTCTGGTATAATTGTTAACTGAGTATATGTACACTGAGCGCCAAAAGCGAGTAAATACCACTGAAATAATTAATTTTCTTAGGATAGCGAGAAAAGTAAATGAGAATAATGTTAAAACAAAAAAATCGTAAAAATTATTGTTGTGCTACAAGTATATTTTTTATAATACATACATAATTGGTCATTACAACCCTTCAGTCAGGATTATTGACCTAGTTTCTCACACCACTTATGTTGTGTGTGTTAATTTTATACAAAAGTGGCGGGACCTACAGTTTAAAGTCGACTCCGAACGACAGATTTTTTGAGAAACTTTTCATGGCAATTTTATTTACTCTCAGGATTTTTGCCAGAAATCTGCTGAGAGGAAATCGCCGAAGAAATACTTTTTGTATTTTGTTTTGATGTCTGGCCTGGGGCTCGAACCCTGGCTTTGCGTCTAATAAGCCAACACACTACCTACTAGACTACGACGACTTCAATTGAAAATTTAAAATTATAGTGGGTGTTTACTCACTTATGGCGCTCAGTGTATATGTCTATATGAGCATATTTCCACTACCAGCCGACCTATCTTTAAAATCTTAGAAGGTTCTATAATATTGTTACGTTTTTACCTTTTTAAAAACGTTTAAATATGAGTTAGAGCTGTAAACCTATCGATAGTCGGCCCATTCGATAGTTTCGATAGTCGGGTATAAAACTATCGATACTATCGATAGTATCGAATTTTTAGAAGAGTACTAAATTTCCCACTTTTAATTAAAGATTATGCAGGCATACATATATGTATATGTATATAAATAGATTTATATATATGGGCAATTACGTGTCAAGTGACCCAATTTTTAAAATCGATGTCTTCCGATTTGGATGAAATTTGCACCAAGGTTAGTACTATTGGATAGTTGGCCAGACACAAATTTTCAGCTTTATCAGTCAAGAACTGTCGGAGTTAGAGGGGGTCAAAGTTGGACATTTTGGTCATACAGGGTTTTTTTAAAATGTGTGTAACTTTTCACCTATTGGTCCTAGCACTCGCATCTCTTTAAGTAACCACAAAGCTCTTAAAGGAAAAGAACTAAGCTTTCTTTGAGCAAAAAAAACATCCATTAAAAAAAAATATAGTGCATATGGTAAAATTTAAAAACTTTGGATTTTGAGTTAAAATATTTTTTTTATAGATATGGCTCTTGCTACTAAGTGCCCACAAAGATCTTAAAGGAAATGGTTTAAGTTTTCTTTTGAGGAAAAATAAAAAAAAACTCCATTTCGAAAAAAAATGGGGGAAAATGAAAATGGTACATGTGCCAAATATTGAAAAATCTTATTCTTGAGTTAAAAAATAATTTTTTTGATAGATATCCCACTCGCATCCCATTCAGCGATTATGAAGGCCTTAAAGGAAATTTTATAAGCTTTCTTTTAAGCAAAAAAAAAAAAAAAAAAGGGCCCAAATTGAAAAAAAATTAAAAAAAAAAATTAATTTTAAAAAAAAAAAAAAAAATTTTTTTTTTAAATTAAAAAAATTATTTTTGGAAAGACTGAAGAAATAGCTATCTAATATCCTTTGGAAAATTTTTGCTAGGACCAATAGGTGAAAAGTTACACACATTTTAAAAAAACCCTGTATGACCAAAATGTCCAACTTTGACCCCATCTAACTCCGACAGTTCTTGACTGATAGAGCTGAAAATTTGTGTCTGGCCAACTATCCAATAGTACTAACCTTGGTGCAAATTTCATCCAAATCGGAAGACATCGATTTTAAAAATTGGGTCACTTGACACGAAATTGCCCATATGTATATATGTATTTGATTTTTGAAGAACGTTGTTCTCAGTGAACGTGATATGTTAATCACTGTTCTTTAAAACAGTGATTGTGATCACAGTATTACAATAATGACAATAACGTATTTTATTAAGTCGTAAGAAAGAGACAACTAGATACATACTACGAAAAGACTACTAAACAAAATCAAAATGGTGTCCAGTGTTGCCGTTTTTGGTTATTTCTAACCAAAATTGGTTATTTTTTTGTTCAATGTGTAGATTTTTCCGATTTTGGTTATTTATTTTTCTTATAAAAAGAGCTTTTGTTTTGTTTGTAGAAATGTATTAATTTGTAAGACTAAAATTTTAGTTTGTTATTTTTTGTTTCTTTTCTTACTATGTTGTATTAATTGTAATTTAAATTTGAAAAAAATAAAATAAAAAATCTGCGAATTTAGTTTTGGTTATATTTTTTCTTATTTGGTGATTTTTTTCACAAATGTTGGTTACAATATTCTTTTTTCGTGGCAACACTGGTGGTCTCATCAATGTTATTATTTTTAATGTATTTTTTTTTATATGAAGTTTGACAATTAAGTTTCACAGAAAGTTCATGTATAAAAAACAAAAGTAAATAATCAAAACAAAATGAAATAAATTTGAGTATGTAACAATTTTGAAAGAACGACATTATTAGTAACTGTTATTTGGCAATTTCAATCACTGTAGTTACCAGTGAATTATCAATCACCGTGATTAAACCACAGGTTTAAAAATATCGCTCATCTCTAATATACAGTACTTGACAAAACAATGGAAACTTTTTCAAAAATTAACTTACGTGTTCTCATCGGACGAAAGAAAATGGCAAAATATAAAATAGTGGCCAAAGTGAAGATTTAAAAATTAGCATAAAAAAATTTAAAATTTAAAAAAATAAACGATTTTCATACTGGAAAATAAAAAATAATTTGTGATCAATTTGGACAGTTTTATTTATTTATTTTTTAATTATTAAAATTCATAAATTTTTTGCCAATTTCTTAAAATGATTTTTAAATTTTCGTCCGATTATAACACATAAATGAATTTTTAAAAAGTTTTCATTGTTTTGTAGAGCACTGTATATAGTGGTGGAAAAAATAGTAGAAACTAAAAAAAAAATGTATAGATATCCTACTTTTTCCCATAACGAAATTTTCTATTTTGATTGTATATAACGGTTAATTTTACAGCTATTCTCTATGTTTAAATTATTTTCTAATAGTTGAAGTCTCCAATCAAAAATTTTTTAACTTTGTTTCTATTTTTTTTTAACCTTAACTTTAAAAATGAATACAATTTCCGGGTTGAATTAGGATTTTGTAAATAATTGTTACTGTTATAAAACATCATGAATTTCTTGCAAAATGGGAATCAAAACTAAAATATTCACAAAATTAACTAGAAGAAATGTGTGTTTCTATTATTCCTTTTTAATAAATATAATTTTCTCCGGAAACTTTTAATAAAAAGACAAAACTCCCCTACAATAAATATATAACCGAAACTAACACATGCAAAATATTTGTACTAATACATTGAAACTTGAATTAAAATTTTGTATATTATTTTTTTTGGCGTTGAAACCGTCGCAAAAATACTATCGCTATCGAAAAAAAAACCATCGATAGCCCATTAGAAATAAAACTATCGATACTATCGATGGTTTTGCAGCTCTAATATGAGTTCGTTAATTGCAAACAAAGTAAAAACAAATATGTGTTTAGTTTCACTTAAACTCTTTATTGTCCGCACTATCTTATGTGCCACTGTTTAAACTTATACAACGTACACAACTGTAACTACAACAATTTATTGCTTGTTCGATATTATTCACACACAACTTTTCGCTATACTGCTCACAGCGGATATCTTCGAAGCACGACTATTTTGTTCGCACGCAACTTGTCTTCACACCGCGACTGATTAGCAACTTCACGCAAGGCTGACTGAATTATAACTGACTGCAGTGTTGCAAAATTGAAATTTTAAAATGGCACTAAAGTATAAATGAAAGAGTACTTTTTCGTATCAAATGGTACTTTTGTAAAAAGAAATATTTATTTATATTTAATACACGTTACCAAACGGAAAAGAAAAAACTAACGGCATATGCAAAACAAACAAAAATTGAGTTAAGGAGAGTCGAAGTTAACAAAAACGTCATACGCGTTGTAAAGTATAACTGCAATGAGTACTTCAAACTTTGAATATGATTCCAGGTTCCACGATCTTTTAAGAAAAGTATGAATGCGTACAAGTATGAGTGAAATTATGAGTATGATTCGATTCTACTCATTGCTGATCTTTGGTGTATGTGTGTATTTTGTTTTGCTAACATACTCCGCCATACCTAAACTTAACTCTTATGATTTTATTTGTGTTGTGCTACATTGTAACAGAGTAATGTGTGTGGGAGAATTAATAAATAAGCGTAAAAGTATTCTATTTCTACTCAGAAAGAGGAACACATAGGCACACAAACATTAATAAATATTAATTTGTATTTTTGTTCGTGGTCAACAAATATTAATGTGATGCTTTTGTAACACAGCCTATTTCACTTGCCTGCCTGTTTATAAGGGAAACACAAACAAAATTGAGTGTTTTTGTTTGTGTTTTCCATGCAAACAGGCAGGCAAGTGAAATAGCCCGTGTTACAAAAACATCACATAAAAGAAAAAAGATAAACCTAAAAAAAAGTAGAAACTTAAACAAATAAAATTAATAAAGAAACAGTAAGAAAAATACAAAAACAAAAACAACAAGCTTAAAAAAATAAAAAACATTTGTATCAGGCCTTATGATTAAACTCATGCAAATTTTTAACTGGGTTGTATGCAAACATATAACCTTGAAATCACCATTGCGATATTACTCTTTAGTAATACTGTGTTAGTGTTTTTCTTATCAGAAAAAATACAACACTCTCTCTCTCTCTCTTTCTCTTTCTTGCAAACCTCAACAGTACACCATCAGTTTTGCATGTATGGTTACCAGTGGTGTTGTGCTAATTTTTTTTTACCGGAACGCGTATAGGTATATAATTATATAGACAGGGCCGATCCTGGGTAGGCGGCCGCTCTGTGCGGTCTCATGTCCCAAATTTAACGGCGGGGGTGATTTCCATGATAATCCTGGTGGCGGCGTTTTTTTTTTTAGGTCTCATGTCCCAAATTTGACGACGGGGGGGGAGGGAACGATCCGGAACGCGTTCCTGTCCAAAAAGGAAGTACCGGAACGACGTTCCGGAGCGTTCCGGCTCGACAACACCACTGATGGTTACAAATTAAATTTATTGTGTTTGGTTTACAAATAAATTTGAAACTCACCTTTTAAGAACTGCTCACCCGCTCACATCCTCTCTTTATCAACGATATTTCTATGCAATTTACTACGAACACACACAGATTTGAAAATATATGCGAATACATCATGCGTGTGCATGAATCTACGCACAAAAAAAAAGAACTCTTCCACACACATTCAAGACCAAGCACTAACACAACATATACAGTTGTGTTCAAAATAATAGGAGTGCCCCTCATTTAAAAGCAAAGTTTAAAATTATGAAAAATAAAAAAGAAAATATCAAATTCTTTTGACTTAAAATTTATTTCTAAATTATTTTCTGATTTTTTAACACTTAATTATTTAGTTAAAACTACGAAAACAAAAAATATTTCATGTAAATAAAGCTTACCTACTCTCAAAATTTAATTGTTCAAAATAATAGGAGTGTTAGCACACAACCTAATAATTTTTAAACAAAAGGCACAAAAGTTTGATATTATCTTAAAATAGTAAATCTATTTTAGTATTTGGTTCAATAACCTTTATTTTTAATGACTTCAGCACACCTACGAGGCATTGAGTCAATAAGATCTTGGCATCTGTTTAAAGGACTTTGATGCCACGCATCCGCGCACTGTGATCCATAGCTCTTCTGCATTTGAAGGTTGTTTCTCTGCAGCATACGTATTAACATCTCCCCATAAATGTTCTATGGGATTAAGGTCAGGAGACTGAGCTGGCCACGCTATAACCTTTATCCCATTAACCCGAAACCACTCATTTGCCAATTTACTGGTGTTTTTCGTGTCCTTATCTTGTTGGAATATCCATTTTAGAGGCGTGGAATATGGTAACATCCCTTCTCTCAAAGTGCCGACATAGACGTTCCTATAAATTATGTCTCTAATTGGATGTATTGGGCCTACACCATTATATGAAAAGCTTCCCCATATCATTAGTTTTGCACCACCATGTTTAACTGTCTTTTGTGTATACTGAGCTTTATATTTGGTGTTGAGCAGACGTCTAACATACTGTCTAGACTCAGTGCCACCAAATAAAACAATTTTGCTTTCATCGGTCCACAGTATGTTTCTCCATTTTTCTTTCGGATATTTGATATGTTCTTGGGCAAACTATAAGCGTGCTGCTACCTGTTTTTTTTGTCAGCAATGGCACCTTTTGTGGACTTCTTGCGAATAAATTGTTGTCCATCAGACGCCTACGAATAGTAGGGCCACTTACGCCAAGATTCAGATCCTTCTGAATTTTTTTGACGGCGGCGAAGGATTTAGTTTGCTGTATCGCACAATTCGGCGGTCATCGACAGTTGATGTTTTGCCCTTGCGCCCACGCGTTTCGGGCTTTTTTTATATTTTAATGCATTTGGGAGCATTTGATCGGAGTAACTTAAGATATCCTTAATTTCTTTGTAAGTTTTTTTCTCTCTTTTCTTCAGTAGAGTGCTTTCATCGTCCTACTATTACAAAAATTTATGTGAATCACTGTAGAAAAAGTTTTAATTACATTTTTCTGTACTTACTGTTCACTTTTTCTTTAAATTACATGCTGTTATATTTTTATTTTTAAAAGATCACTCACACTCCTATTTTTTGGATCAACTGAAATCAAGGGCAAACACAGAAATGAATCAATTTCATCGCAAATATTAAAGCTATTACGAGATTCTTTTTTGTATTTTATTTCTTACATACCTTTGTAACTACCATTAAAATATATACTTATTTACTTACTTAATTGGCCATTAACAACCCGATTAACGGATTTCGGCCTGCTGCAACACATCCTTCCAGGCGCCTCTGCTTCTTGCTCGCCTACGCCAGTTGGTCACACCAATCGGGCTTCCTCGATTTGGTCCTTCCAAATTACAAATTCGTCCTCTTCGCCGACTTCCGCAGATCCCCGCATCAAATACCCGTCTCGCCGGAGCATCCTCCTCCATTCGAACGACATGGCCGAGCCAGCGCAGCCGCTGGATATTAATACGCTGTACAACGTCTATGTCGTTGAAGAGCTCATACAGCTCACTGTTGGATCGGATGCGGAAATCATCGCCAACTCGCACTGGACCGAAGATCTTACGTAGGACTTTTCTCTCGAATACTCTCAAGGCTGCTGCATCAGTTCTTAATAGGGTCCATGCCTCTGCGCCATAAAGAAGCACGGGTAGGATGAGCGTCTTGTAGAGTATTAGTTTTGTCGCACGAGAGAGGTCTCTGCTACTCAATTGCCTATTGAGACCATAGTAGCACCTGTTGGCATGAGTAATCCTGTGTTTGATCTCCAGACTGACATCATTTTTGGTGGTAACGGCGGAGCCAAGATAAATAAATTCCTTGACTGTATCAAAAGTATAGTTATCGGCCGTAACCTGAGAATCAATACGCCGCACGTCTCTACTTGTCGATAACATATACTTTGTTTTACCATCATTTACTGCCAGACCCATCTTCTTAGACTCCCGTTCAATAGCACTAAAGGCAGCAGTAACGTCTCGCTTGGTACGCCCTATGATGTCGATGTCGTCAGCGTACGCAAGCAATTGGACACTATTTTTTTAAATATATCATATTGTGCAAATTGGTACAATAAAAATTTTTGACTTTGGAAATATTACATGGTAGCAGTCCTATTATTTTGAACACAGCTGTATATTTAAAATGTTGTTTAATATTTTAAATATTTTTGAAAATTTATATATTTTGTACTTTTCTTATTGTTTCTTTTATTTAATTTATTTGTAATTTTTTTATTTTTATTTTTTTTCTCTTAATGCCTGTGCAAATTTAATATTTGTTGACCAGCAATAAAATATAAATTTATACCTATTTATTAGCAGTTTCCAAAACAGAGATTTTTAAATGGTATTGAACTATAGTTGAAAGAGTACTTTTTTTGTATCAAATGGTACTTTTATAAAAATACAGTGCTTGACAAAACAATGGAAACTTTTCAAAAATCCCTTTATATGTTCTAATCGGATGAAAATTTAAAAATCTTTTTAAGAAATTGGCAAAATATTTATGAAGTTTAATCTTATGCACTCTCTTGATGTAGTTTTTCGACACACAAATTTTTTTAATAATTTTTAAAACTGTCCAAATTTATGACAAATTGTTTTTTATTTTCCAGTATTAAAATCGTTTTTTTTTTAATTTTTTTATGCTAATTTTTAAATTTTCATTTTGGTCATTTTTAGTTTTTGAATGTGCAAAAAAAATTTAAAAATAAATATTAAAAAAAAGTAAAAAACAATAAATAACGGTAATCATGATGAATTATTATTAATTTTATTTTTTATCGATATATTTCGTGCGGAATCATAAAATATTACATTGTTTTGTTAACAAAAGTGAATAGTTTTAATTCATTTTCTGAAATTTCGCAATTATAAAAAATTTTATTTTTTAATATTTTAAAAATACATAAATGTTAATTACAGTGCGTTACTGCACAAATATATTGTCATTTTCCTTCGTCCGATGAGAACATGTAAGAACATTTTTGAAAAAGTTTCCATTGTTTTGTCAAGTACTGTATATTTATTTATACTTAATACACATACGGAATGGAACAGAAAAACTAACTTCTCTTACACACAACCAAAACAGTTGATGCGAAACGTAAAAGCCCCGCAATTGTCATTTTAGCATATGTACAGCAAATTAAATACTTACCGAAATTACATTACGGTTCGGCAAGCGTCGTTCTCATTACTTTTCGTACAGGTAGTCCCCGACTTACCGACCGTTCGACTTACGACTATTCGCACTTACGACCATTTGTGTCCAATTTTTTCCAATGAAAATACTTAAAGAAGAAAAATATGTAGTTGCGGGGAATTCCTTAAATATAAATTTTATGTATATAAGTAAGTAAATATAAATAGAAATTTTGGGTAGTTTCATTTCTCCTGACCCTCAAAGTAAGTAGTACAGTACGTAATTTATTTCTTAAATTTTTTTTATATGTAATTCCACTTACGTCTTAATCGACTTACGACCGATGACCAGGAACCTATCTCGGTCGTAAGTCGGGGAATACCTGTATTCTAAAAACGAACATACTTTGCATGGACGTTGGGCTAACCGGAGCTAAAGACTAATTCTACCTTTAGCATTATGTTGAACATGTTGCTAAACCAATAATAAGTAGTTGAAAAGCGCAAACCATAAAGTATGTCATAATAAAAAAGTACCGAAAGCGTCGCGGGCGTACTGTGGTATTTTTGAAATGGAAAAGTACTAAAGTACTGAATTTTTCAACACTGGTGTGAATAATAGCGAACAAGCAATTATTGTTGTATCGGTTAAGTGTGAACAGTGGCACAAAAGTAGTGTGAACAATAAAGAGAGAGAGTTTAATTGAAATAAAACACTATTTGTTTTTTCTTTGTTTGCAATTAACGAACTCATACTTAAACGTTTTTAAAAAGGTAAAAACGTAACAATATTTTCAAATCAAATAGTCGCCGTAGTCTAGTAGGTAGTGTGTTGGCTTATTGGACATATAGCCCGGGTTTGTATCCCAGGTCAGGCATCAAAACGAAATTTGAAAAAAAAATATTGCTCCGGCGACTGCCTCTCAGCAGATTTCTGGCAAAAACTCTGAGAGTATATGAAACTGCCATGAAAAGTTTCTCAAAAATTTGTCCCGTCACTCATGTATGAAATTAACGCACACAACATAAGTGGTGTGAGAAGCTAAATCGAAATCCTGACTGAAGGGTTGTAATGACCAATTATGATGTATGTATAATATTTTCAAACTTCTATTTATCAGAAGACCAACATGTTGGTAGCCAACTTAATATGACGTCCAAACACATTGAATTAATGAATCAAACACTCAACTTCTAGGTATATTAAGACGTGATTCCTAGGCGGCATGCTTGACGTTCAAACTTCAATACCCCAATAGCCGATTAATAAGATGATACTACAAAATGATGATAAAAAATGTTAATGCAATAAATAACGTTTACAACTTGACTTCATTTGATTGCTCTAACTCGAGGATCTTTGCAATCGTATGGTGAGCAAATGGAAATTTCAAAGAGACCAGCAACTTATAAAAGCTAGTAGCTGCAGTAGAATGTTCATTTTTTTGCTAATCGAAATATTGCAGGTAAACAACCAAGCAGACGATCTATGTATGCTTACTTCTTTATTTGTCAGAAAGACTTTGAATGGTGATGTAGACTGACCTGAGTATTTTATAAACCGATTGTATTATTGGTTTTCATTTCGATTTCCAACTTTCTCAACATTTTCATAAGCCTTTTTTTTATTATTTATTAACAAATTTTAGTTTATTTTAGCAAATTGGTTTGGCAGTGATAGAATATGGAATTAAAAATAAGTTGGCTTAGCCCACAGGCATAGCTGCCAGATTTGACGATTTATCGTCATTTTGACGATTTTGAGCTCAAAAAATGTCATATTGACGATTTATGCCCTTATTTTGACGATTTTTAGCAATTAAAAATTTACATCATTTTCTTTACTTTAGTACATTAAAAGCTTCCTTAAGCTTTGTATTTGCTTTGCAATTGTTACTTTTGGAAATTTATGTTAGTAATAACAAAGAGTATTATGCCTTTTTAATCCCTTAAAGTCAAATAATTACAACTCCTAAATAACATCGTAGTTGATCATAAATTATCATTTGCCGTTGCAGACAATTTTAAAAATTCGATTATAGATTCTAATATTATCATCGGAAGAACAAAGTGCCATTATTTTTTTCATACGACTAACACTCAGGAGATGGATGGCATTGTGTTTGGAACTAGGAATATATATTATAGGGAGGAGGAAAGAGGGAGCAGTGTTTATTGACACTACGTTTAAATATTTTTATAACATTTTTATACTATAAGTAACAGGAAAGATCTCTGCAGGAAGGGAGTTCCACATACGAATAGTACGTCTAACAAACGAACTTTGTGTGTGCAGTGTGTGATACACTGGCCAATCCACCACATATGGATGTACTGGCCGAGAAAGACGAGTGTTACGTAGGAATACATCATTTTCATAAACTAGTTCCCTTATTTCGCTCGAACTATATCCGTTGTAGTAGCGATAGAACAAGGAAACACAAGCCCCATTGCAACGATGCTCCAATGAATTAATGGAGTTGGACACACTATCGTGATTAACGACCTACTACCGCCTCTTCTGTAAACGGTCGAGAAGCCTCAAAATAGACGTTAAGAGTTGTATTCCATTCTCGGTCGGTTATAAATGGTGTAAATGGTAAGTAGATCAGATGAAGTGAAGTATTTATTTTACCGTCTTAAGAAACCAAGCCACTGAAAAATGTGTCAGTTCTAGCGAACATCACACTGAATTTTCATTCCCATAACGTCAAGATCTTCTGACTCCCCAATATTTACACCACACATGGGTATATTTTTGATACCTAACATTGACTTTTTATGTTTTTGGTTTTAAAACCTTTCAATTTATTTATTTATTTTTTCTGACGATTTTTTTACGATTTCAATGAACTTCTTTGACGAATTTTTCTCAAATATTTGACGATTTGACGCTTCATTTATCTGGCAGCTATGCCCACAGGTTTAAAAATATTCAACATTTAATTGAAATATTGCAACGAGTAGTTTCAATAAATGGTTTGCATTGGCATCTAAATAGTAGAAATATATAAGGCTTCAAACACGGACAGTTGTTTGTAACTTCGTCAAATGTGTACTGGTGTTTCAATCAGAATTTGTAGAATTTTCATACAATCATTTTTTTCAGCATAAACTCCAATTATGTAAATATTTTATTTTTCTTCAATATGTTTTAATAAAACTAAAGAAACATTTTCAAATTCATTTGCATATTTCGGCATTTTATTGGGACAATAAATCAATAATAACATAATTAACAAAATTAACAATAAAAATGTATATAAACAATAATTGCGCCGGTTTATTTTTAATATAAATAATAATAATAATAATAAATTTACATAGTTATTGCCGCAATTCAATACGTTGAGCAAGTAATTATACACAAGATTTACTTAAGCATAATTCATTAATTAATTCATTTTGTATAATACACGTACATACGTTTAAGTATTTATCACTTTATATTTAAATCAACTAAAGTCTACTTTAAGAATGGCAAACAATGTTTATACTCCGTTTCAAATAGAATTTTTTTTTTTCATTTTTATGCCGGTGGTAAACGTATAAATAAAATATTTGTTGTTGTTTTTTATTATTATTTAGAACATAATAAAAATATGTTTGAATAGACTAAAAAAAAAAATAATATGAACTATTAACAATGAAATCATTAAAATAAATTCATTAATTAATCTACATTAAAAAAATTGCAAACAGTGACGAACAAAATATTATTATGTTGAAATTATTTACAAAATATATATATTTTTAAAATAGTAAATGCTATAAAATAATTTATTCGTCACTGTAGTTTTCTAAATCATACAACTGACATACACATACGAAATAAAGATTATTAGTTTATATAATTTGCTCTAGTGGCGTGTATGTATGTATGTATGTCTGCAAAAGAAAATAATAATTGTACATAATAAGATAACCAACACCAACAATATATGTATGTATGTATGTACATATATGTATAGAATAACTTAATAAAACTTACAATTAATTAATTACATCTGCATAACAATTCTATATAAATTAAGTAATAAGTGTGTATGTATGTATGTATGTATATAGATAAATATATATGTATGTATGTATATTTATATGAATGTGTATATACAACCGCATATCATTCAATTTAGCCATTTGTAGGTGGGGGTAGGTAGTAAGTTCACATAAAGAATTTCAGCGTTTTTTTTTTTCGATTTTCCCATTAAAAGTCTTTGATGATTATTGTGTGTTCAATTAACTTCCTTAACCAAAATACGGACTGCCTTATGTGGTTCTTCTGGTTTAAAGACAACTTTACCTTTGACTTTGTAATCCGCATAGTTGAGGTGGTATACTTCATGGAAACCCATTTTTTCCATAACACGAGCCGAGTAATGGCTTGTGCAAAGGACATGCATAACGGGAATTTTATTTTTACGCATATAATCTAATGAACTTTCGGTAAGTCGACCAGCAATACCCAAACCGCGATAATTGGTATTAACGGATAGAATTTTGCCATCCAAAATAACGTTGGCAGTTGGGTACAGGCTGAAGATATTGAATTTTTCTTCAATATAATCCATCAATGCCAAAATTTTTTTGAATTTGGGATGACTACTCGAATCGGCTGCCTTTTCAGGTTTTGCATTGGGCGCCTACAAAAGTAAAAGCAATTGTTTAATCAATTTGAAGGTATGATTTCTTAACAAATACAACAAATCAAAAAATTATGTTTTAAAAGCTAAAAAGTTATGATAATTGAATTTAAGAAAACTTTCAAAATATATTTTGAATTGAAATATTCGAATTTAAATAATTTGCATTTAGAATAACTAGTATGTTTAAAATTTAAATTGGAAAGTCAACCAGTTCTTGTTGATTGATTGCAATGAGTGTACTATTCGAGACTCTATAGTTTTTACAATTTTTAAAAATTAATGTTGGTTTCTGTGAAGTCGCCGTGGTCTAGTAGGTAGTGTGTTCGCTTATTAGACGGAGGATCATCATCGCAGGACATCAAAACGAAAATATAAAAATATTTCTTCGGCGACTTCCTCTCAGCAGATTTCGGGCAAAAACTCTGAGAGTAAAAATTGCCATGAAAAGCTTCTCAAAAATCTGTCGTTCGGAGTCGACTTTAAAAAACTGTAGGTCCCGCCACTCATGTATAAAATTAACACACACAACACGAGTGGTGTGAGAAGCTAGGACGTTGTACAATTGGTAAATTCGACCTCCGGGTACTGTACTTGTCACAGTTGACAATTACACGTCCTCTAACCTAACCTAACCTAATGTTGGTTTCTACAACAGATATGTATTTCAATAATATTAAGAATAAAACGTATGATTAATCAAATTATTTGCGAATTATGGCAACCTTATTTCTAATGAGATTCAATATTATGGAATTCATACTCTCTATCCTTGTTGTTATTAAATTTTGAATAAAAAATTCACTATTCATGTGAAATTTACATTTTGTAACAAATTTTTATTTCCTAAACTGTCTTACACATAAATATCGTCGGTCTCATGTAGAAAGGCCCTAACTCACACTTTTTTCGAAGTTGATTTTTTTTTGTGATTCCAATACATTTAACACAAATACATACACCTCCTCACAAAAATTTTGGTCTCCATGAGACCAACGATATATACTTTCGTTTGTACCAAAATAAATCTCAATTAGAATTTAGAAATTAATAAAAAATGGAATGTAATTTCAAATATGTATTTGGAAAATGCCTTCTTATAAAATCTAAATATTAGCCCAGTAATACTGGTAGAATAGTATAAAATTATAGACTAAAAATGTTAGTACTTACCGGCTTATGCATGAGGGAATTCAAGAAGACTCCAATAATTTCACCCTTTTTGGTTACTGCCTTGTAGGAGCAGCCATCTTTTATGGCTTTTGTTGAGAATTCTTCCAGTTCCTTGCATTCACCCAATTTTAGATATGTATTTAATGGTTCGTCCTAAAATTACAATAAAATCAAGAAAAATTTCAAATTATTTCAATAAATTTGAGTTTCAAACTTGAGTTCAACAGCCGACATCACATATTGCAACTCAATTTAATAACAATCAAATTGAAATCTACTCAATTTATACATTAATTATCCTGTGTTTACTGATTTAAAGATCTAGAAACCCAGGAATATTGGCATGACAGCATATGATTGGATGTGAGGTTTATTTTTCTTTTTTTTATAAAGAAATTAATTTTAAAATTATTGTATCTGTATGTTAATCAAAATAAAATCAATATTTAATGGAAGTAATTATTTCCAATAACCCGATTTTATATAATTGGACGTGTATATTTGCGTCAATTAAATTCGATAATAAAACCTGATTATTAAATTAAATGTTAAATATAATGTATAGTATATATATTGACAATGGTTGATTATTATACCACATTTAAATAATACCAGTTACCGGCTATTGAAAGTCGCCATAGTCTAGTAGGTACTGTGTTGGCTTATTAGACGTAAGACCAAGGTTCAAACCCCAGGTCAGACATCAAAATGAAATTGTTATTGTTTTCGTTTCATTTACGGCCGTTACTTCAAATAATATTTCGGACTTAGTTAACTAAAATTGTAATAATCATAACCATCTTACCTAAACAGAATACTAAATAAATATGAACTTTTAAAAGAAATTGTTTAAATTAAAGTAAAAATAATCGTTTCAAATTTGATGTAACTTTAAAATTATGTATCGGGTGGGCTATCTATCGTTTTAGATTTTAAGCATCGTTTATTTCGAATCTGGCAATACTTATGTCATTCTATTCTGTCATAAAATTCAGTATATTTCCTCCACTGAACGTAATGAATCGATTTACGCTTGAGCAACTTTTAGATTTGTTGGAGATTTATTTCCAAAACAAAGACAATTGATCGGAAATTGCACGACAATGTCGTATAAAATTTGGTCGCAGAGAAAGACCAACAGTACTCGGTATATGCAAGTTTATTGCTACAGTTTGTGAAACTGGTTTCATTGTTTATGCGCCAAGAAGTGAGCGTGCTCACACCGTGTGTACACCCGAAAATATCGAAGCTATGGCTAAGCGCGTCCGTTTGAATCCATAAACATCAATTCGTCATCGTTCTCAAGAATTGAACACTTCACGCACCAGTTTACGCCGAAATCAGCGAAAGGATCTAGGTAAGACGCCTTATAAAGTTCTATTGGTTCAAGCGGTGAAGTAGCATGACCATCCGCTTCGCTAGATGGGCCAAAGAGAAACTGCACGATGATGTCGATTTTGCAAAAAAAAATCATCTTTTCGGATGAAGCCCATTTTCATCTTGGTGGATTAGGTTAGGTTAGAGGACGTGTACTTGTAAACTGTGACAAGTACAGCACCCGGAGGTCGAATTGACCCATTTACAACGTCCTAGCTTCTCACACCACTCGTGTTGTGTGCGTTAACGACAGAATTTTGAGAAGCTTTTCATGGCAATTTTTACTCTCAGAGTTTTTGCCAGAAATCTGCTGAGAGGAAGTCGCCGAAGAAATATTTTATATATTTTCGTTTTGATGTCTGACCTGGGATTTGAACTCGGGCCAACACACTACGTACTAGACTACGGCGACTTCTTGGTGGATACTAGGGATATCAATCGTGAAATCCCGAATCCCGGGAAGTAAGAAGAAAAAATTAATTAACGGCATTGTTTTTTATTTAATATTATGCTGAATAACACCTCATGTTGTTTTTCAAGTGTGTCTTGCAATAATTAAGTGAATATTCTATGTCAACCGACATCGAATTGAAGGAGAATGCAACTTCCATTGTTAAACAGTTAAACGCTCCCATCGAAGAATGTAAAAGTCCAAAACAATCTGTTAATAGAGCTGATGATTTAGATTCACTCAACCTTTGAAATCCAGGGATTTCGGTATCGGGATTTCGAAGTTCCGAATTCAGGGATTTTTAAAAATCAATCTCGTTTGGCATCTATAGTGGGTACGTTAATAAGCAAAATTTAAAATGGCCCACCCTTTATAATTAAAAAAAAAAATAAGTCCTAATTAAAAAGGGACGGGACTATCTTCCATGCAATATGCCAAACAATATTAACGTGAACTTGAAAATTTCAATAAATTGCCATGGATTTGTTTTTAAACAAATGTTCGTCAAAGTCCTGTCTGATATGAATTTCATTTTTGTTTATTGCTAATTAGTGTTTCTTAAATTCTTACATTTGTATTGGTAATGTTAATATTTTTATTATTATTGTTTTCACGAATTTTAAAGAAAATTAATTTAATTTTGCCGCTCGTCAGAATTAAATTAAAATGTGGATTGTACTCTCTCCTCTGTCATGTAAAACACAATGGCAAATTGTTATATTCCGTCAGTCGTTATTATTCCCTGTGTTCGTTCGATTTAATGTCTAAATTATTTACATTTCATTGCTTCAAACGACGACACGCTTTCGCAAGGTAGTGCAAACTCGCACTGCATTAATCGATGGATGATTATAATCATCCCGATTGACGTGGAATAATTTAGCACATCTGTTCTATTTTAGATCTTGAATACATCGTGCCGTTACAAGTACTTTTAATTTGTATTGTATTTACAATATATATATAAATATATGTATGTGTGTATGTATATAAAACACAACAACAACAAGAAGACATTGTTAAGGTGCTGTGTTAGAGCACAAATCCAATCCCAACTATAGAATTAAAAATAAAAACACCTGTAATCACACAATGCACGAGGGTGAAGTCAAATTAAATGTGTTTCTCTGTTATTATTTTTTAATTTCACATTCTATGTGTTGATGGCCTGAGTGATTAATTAAATTTAAATTAAAAACAAAAATCAAATTTATTAACATTTTTCTTTCGTTGTTGTTTTTTTTTCACTTGGCAATACAATACACCTGTACCTCGGATTACGCGGTTTCGAATTTACGCGGTTTTTAAAATGACGAAAAATTTTTTTTTTACTTATATTCTATTCAAACTGAAACTATTTCAACCATTGCACAATCTAATGAGATGACTTTATGTAAGTGTAGTTTTTAATGGAATAAATGTTTATGTTTTTTTACTTAAATCATACTTTAATAAATTTTAACAGTATAAAACTATATTCTTTTTTTTAATGAAAAAAATTTTTTACAGTAGGTATTCGCTTTACGCGGTTTTTCCATACAAAAATGTAAATTTCGATTTCTACCGCGTAAATCGAGGTACAGGTGTACAAACAAAAATAAAGCAAAATGCGCTCTATTGTTATGGGGCTTGTGCATTAGAAGCAAATTAACTGAAGGAGTGTTTATGTATATTTTTTTTTTCTTTTTGTTGTAATTTGAATAAATAAATTTATTTATTTAAGCAGTTTTCCCTCCCGATAGGTAATAATTAATAAAAATAAATGCCATGCACACGTTTTGTATTGAATAAAATGTGTCGATTTTTTGAATTTTATTTTTTGTTTTGTCTGGGAAGTGGGATTGCAATTAAAATGTATTGTCTCTTGATATTCACTCCGATAAGACTAAAAACTAAAAACGTGATTTCAGTATTTCGAGTTCGTACTTTTCTTTTCCAAAATTAAATTTTTTGCAATGCTTTGAAGCTGTGAAAAAAATTTATTCAAAAATAATAAATATTTTAGATTCAAGTGATTTTATCTTTTAAGGTTTTATTCTGGGTTTTCATTTAAATTGCAATGTTACTTTTAATAAGTAAGATTTAATGATTTAATTTATGTATTGTAATACAATATATTGTAAGAATAACTAGCCGAAACTAAGACCCTAAGATCAAAGAGGTCCTATTATGAAATTAATCTGTTATAAGTCGACAATTCTTAATGATCATTATAAACAGTTGCAAAATCGAGTTTGAACTTCTGCTATGGAAACATAATTAAGATGATCACAGTCTTAGGGCCATTATTACAACTTGCCGTTAAACTTGGATTTAGTTAAAGGTATCTTTAGCTAAAGGCAACTGTAAAGTTACCTTTAACTTATTTTCTTTATTACAACTTACAGATAAAATAAAGTTAACTTTTTCAAAAATATGGCAGTGCCGGTGTAAAGTTGATAACACTTATTAATTAAACAAGTTTTTTTTAAACGCAGTGGCAACGACGGGTTTCTTTTTTTTTTTGATGTATACACTTAATTCTGTTTTTGGACGCTAGATACGTTCCAGTAAAAACCGTGTAAAAAAATCCGTGTAAAAAAAGACATGAAGTACATAGAAAAGAAGGGGATTGGTTCCATATCCTTCAACCTTGTGAAAAAAAAGTAAAAACAAAATAATTCGTAGAAAAAATCTGATACGAGAAACTTGACAAAAAACCAAATAAAATTTTTATAAGCATTAATGCATATTTTATTTCATAAAATGGAAAGCAATACAAATCTAAAAGAAAGTAACATAAATTTAAAATTATTGTAGTTCAGGAAGTCAAAAAATAATGTAAGTTGATAAACAAAAGGCACATTCACCAATTCTTAAAGGCAATTTAAACAAACTAAAAATCATCAAAAGTAAGGTAAAATCATCAAAAAATCATAAAAAATCATCAAAAAAGGTAAAAAATTAAAAGCAGTCAAAATGCGATGATGAAAATAACAGAATTCTATTCGCTATCATCATCGGATGTCATACGTGATCCCTTACGTAAGGCTGGTTCAGAATAGCTATAGACTCCAACAGGATTAGCATTTTCAGTTTGCGATTGGACAGCACTGCGTTTAATAATAAAATCTGTTATTAGCCGTTGTGATTTAGTTTTGGACAGCTCTTTGTATAACTCATAGTAACGAGCCATACAAGATTTCAGATCACGTTGAAATTTTCATAAACTTTTCTCAACCGTGCTATATCAAATATCACCGTGTAAAAACAGAATCAATTTTTTTTCTAGACCGTGTTATTACAAAACCGTGTAAAAACAGAATTGGGTGTATACCATTTTGAAAATAATATTTAATATGGCAAGTTCAAACAGAAACTTAACTTTAAAAGTTACCAACAAGATGATCCTCCCTTTAGATTAACGCTCATTTCTACCATATTGTCCACTTGTAATAATTAAAAACAATTTATCTTCCCGTTAAAATCCTTCCTTTAGTTAACGGCTAGTTGTAATAATGGCTCTTAGAGTCACATGGAACTCGTTAATTTTAATTTACTGTAGTGGAATGTATTATGACAAGCTAAAAGTGTCGTACTTTGTAGAAGTAAAATATTTTTTTCATGATTCTTTAGTAAGTTTATCTTTCGTTAGTAAGTGAGAAACAGTATTAGGAATGTTGAATTAAAATTTTTAGTTTAGTGATGCACTGTACATTAGCTGCTGCTTAAACCCATGTATTATACTTGCACGTGTTTGTAAATATCTCTATTGAATGAAGTCTTTTAAATGGTTTGAAAGCTGTGGTGTTACAAATAGAGTATGGATATACTAATATTTCGGTTTTTGTTGTTTCTCTTTTAATTTTATTCAATCACGGTCACTTAAAAAAAACTTATTTACGGTTGTTTCCTAGTGTGATGATAGCCGTTACTATTGCTATTTCAAATTTTGACAGTGAGGTCTTGAGGATTGTAAAGTATTTCTTCTTTTCGAAGCGATTAGTATGATGTTAAATAAAGTCTTTAGAATGCACTCTAGAGTAAGATTGTGAATTTGATGTCAAAAAATTTGCTCTGTTCCAAACATAATAAACAAGTAAATTATTTTTCAATGCGCTTAGAATGCCTTTAAAATAATCTGTAATTAAATTCATTACAAGTTTTTATCGGAATTTTACATGCAACTTCATAGCTATTGCTATTAGCGGTACATTGTCGTATTGCTATACAATCCCAAATTTCGAATAAAATTAAATGTTGACACCTTTTAAATTTTAATTTATCGCATAAAAAAAAATGTATTAATTTAATCACTAATCGAATTCGAAAAATTGCTAAAACGTGTGATTGTGTTTATTTCTGCTGATCATTGTTCATTGTTTTGGTTGTTGTGGCCGCCGTTTGCTGTTTCATTTCGGAACTGGCGAAAATGTCGTATAAATTTATTACAGCACTTTAATTGCATTTCGATATCAATCGATAGTTTGTTATTTATGACTTAATAGCACGACTGCACATACTAACGACGTACACTAAATAGTTAGAAAATTAAAAAAGAGCAACTAAAAGAACGAAATGTAAACATTTCAAATATAATTTCATTAAAAATCCATTATTTAAGGAAATGTACCGTAAAATACTGGTTGGTATTAGTAGATAATTCATTAATGATATTTTAATTACAATTGTATGCAAATTCTCTCAGTTATTCCTTAATAATCTATATTTTGTTGAACATTTTGTAATAATTTTGGGTTGAGTTTGGCTGTTGAAAAAAAGCTTTATAGTATTTACAATAATGTAAACAATGTAAAATTTTAATTAAAATCGTGTACATGAATAAATAAATTATAAAATTTTCAATAAGCATACTGTATATTATTTATTGATTAAGACGTTTACGGATATCACAAGGAACAGTAGATTATATTTTTTATTGAAAATCGAGTCTATTTTATAAAGAAAACTAGCTAAAACCCGGTGTGCTTCGCTACTCCTATCGATATGAAATATAAATATACAAAATATATTGATATAAATTTTTTCTTATGTATATTTTTATTATTTTTAGTCAATAACCTCAACGTAATAAAATAAGAAGAAGTCTGGATATTTAAATATTTATTTTGCTACTGATATTTACAATGTTTCATAATAATTATTTCTTATTCTAGTTATATATATAGATAGATATATATGGGAGGTGCCACGCCCCATATTTCTAGTCAGTCCACTTTTGTCTAAAATATTCATATTGATACTAAAGTGGGTTCGACATAATTTTAGGAGTCTAACTGTTATATGTATATTCTTAGATATACTAATTTAATATTTTTTATAAGGGAGGTATAGCCAATTCGCCTATTTGGTTCATATACACGTCAAAGTCGTCCATACAAAATTTGAGGACTCTAACTGTTGCATTTTATGAGATATGCGACATTAAATACTTATTGGGTATGTGTGCGTGGCACCTCACCTACTTGAAATTTTAAAATAAAATGTAGCCTATAGTTCCTTCCAGACATACAGGAAGGTACTGCTAAAATTTTAAGAAAACCGGTCCAGCCGTTTAGCCGTCTATAGACTTCAAACAAACAAACAAACCCACAAACAAATAAACACACATTCATTTTAATATATATAGATTAAATTATAATGAAATAATTTTTTTTAAAACTTTAATTCCTCTTCATGTATATGTATAAGAATCACACTTTGACAGTGTCTCAAACTATAACACTCGTATCTTCAAGACGTATAGGTATGATATAAATTTGAATATGTAGTCCGTTGTTTCTTTTTAAATGTTCCTCTAATATGTGCTACTACTTCAAGTGTTTTATGGTATATTGCCTTTATGCTTTGTTAATTATTGAAGGCTATTTATTGTATTTGTAGCGACAACATAATTATGGTATACGGAGTTTAAAATGCTGACTGCCGTGAGGGCCACCGGAGATCGGCACTTGGCTTGGCTACAGAGCCCTGGGGGTCACTGATGACCGGCTACTCAGTAAAAAATAATAGTATATAATTATTGTAAATATTATAATGGTTTGAAGAAATGAATTACTTCATGAAAAACATACGTATTATAAGTGCATATTGCGATGAGTCAGATTGAAGCACTTTTAAAGAAAATGGGAATCAACGCAGTCGGAACAAAATGTCACCAATTTTTTAGAAGAATTCTTTGTTCCAGTTCTTCCTAGTTCTTTTGAATTTTTTTTTTATGACACGCAGTACACAATCGTCTTACATTTCATGCATTTCCCGACTTTTTTTAATTCATGACGAGTACGAAATGCTCTTTATGGAATTTCTTGAATACATACAATCATTATCAGAGCATTTCACTAATAATGCAATACTAATTTCATCCTGTTTAATATGAGTGAAGACCACTGGTCTAGAGCGCCTTGGGGTCACTGGTGACCCCCAGCACGAAAAACGATCGAATAATGATTTTATAACTCACTTTATTTGCTGCAAATAACATTTCAACATAATATTCATAGCATTATTATCAGTTCACATTGGCGCCTTTGGCAAACCACTGAGAATGCTCCTGGCAGTCAACATGTTAATTTAGAAAGTGTAAGTATCTCTAACCCAATTTTATTGAAAATGTAATGTTCTATATGGATAGGTATGTATATAATTTTTATTGTAATATATTCTTAATTGTTAACGTTTTTTTATAATTATTTTGATTCTGAGTCTATTCACAGATTAAGGAATGTGTTGTAATATTGACTTGGCCTATATCGTAAGACCTTGACACATATGTATAATTATATATGTATTTACATATATCATTTTTTAACTTACTAACTTAGTTAATATTATATAATAAATATAAGAAATCTAATATATAAAATTCTCGTGTCACGGTGTTAGTAGTTAAACTCCTCCGAAATGGATCGACCGATTTTCATGAAATTTTGTGTGCATATCGGGTAGGTCTGAGAATCGGACAACATCTATTTTTCATATCCCTGAATGTTAAGAGGGCGTGGCAAATCGTTAAAATTGAATATTGAAGTACATATTGATCGTAGACAAATAAAATTTGGTGGGTAAGTTCGTAGAGTCGATATCGACAATCCCACCAAAAATGGGCGTGACAACCCTGCCCCTTCAAGTGCTACCTATAACTCTTAAACTACTGAACCGATTTTAACCATTCTTTTTTTGTTCGAAAGCTTATCAGGTTTAGATGGTTTAAAAAAATTCGATATAGCAAAAGGCGTGGCAAACCTTTAAATTTTATATTTTTGGACATAGTGATCGTAGACAAATGTAATTTGGTGGGTAAGTTCGTAGAGTCGATATCGACAAACTCACCAAAAATGTGCGTGGAAACCCTCCCCCTTTAAGAAATACCTATAAGTCGACTAATTCGATGGTTTATAACTACAACGCTTTCGATTATAAGTACATCCCCACACTTATAGTAAGTTAGTTATTTTTATATAACTGTTTTATGCAGCGTATTACAATAAATATATAATGTGACCTCTTTTGGGCAATAAAAAATCAATTTTGGACGCGACGAAGTTCGCCGGGTCAGCTAGTATTATATAAAAACTACATAATTCAGAAAATTTAATGGAAAAGTAAATGTACAGTGGGACCTCGATTATCCGTGATGGTCGGGACCGGAAGCATTCTGTATAATCGATTTTCCCGGTTAATTGAGTACCAATTTCGGCTAGTTTTTTAATAGATATTTTTATTAATTAATAAATGAATATGTACATATTTATATAAAAACTAAATAATTCAAGGATTTTATATATGTACATACATGTTTCAAAAATATAAAAAAAAAAAATTATTTTGTCAGAAAACAGTGAACAGTAGATAAGGAGTTCATGTACTAAAGAGGGAATTCCCCTTTTTCGCTTGTTTGTCCAAAATAATAGAAAAAAATTTTTGCTTATAATCACGGATAATAGAGGTAATCACGGTTAAACGATGCAGAAAAATTTAAGTCGATCCAAAATAAAATTAAGTCGATTAATGTTGCCGGATAATCGAATCACGGATAATCAAGGTCCTACTGTATTTACTTTTTAGTCTTGATAAAACAGGGGAGACTTGATGTTACTGCATGAATTTCGGCCAAGAAAAAATAAGAACGCGTCCTACTTTATGTTTCTTACTCCTCTTGCAATTTATTTGTTTTTATATTTTTTTTATCTTATCCACTGTTTTAAATAATTAAAAGTTATTAAGGGTTATTGCCGTTAAACTTGGATTTAGTTAAAGGTACCTTTAGCCAAAGGGAACTGCAAATAATGGAAAACAAATTACACGGTGCGGCAGTGAAAATACACCCGAGTAACTACATAGTCCACGTTGTTCAGTTAGTTGAGTAGAATTCAAAAATACTATGAATGGACAAATTTGAAAAAATATGAAAAAAATTCAAATTTTCCAAGTTTACCTCATCAAATCTCATAGCATATTAAGTCGAATAATAGATATATGTTTACCGTTTTAAAGGTCCATCTCTCTCCTTTCCAACAAAAATATTATTGACATCTACTCAACAAAACTCACAACCTACACTGTCATTAGCCGGGTGTAATTAATTTTTTTTATTTTGTCGTATAGTGTTATCTGCCCGTTAAAATTCTCCCCTTAGTTAACGGCAAGTTGTAATAATGGCCCTAAGAACATTAGGAAGATTTTTTGATTTTCATCCGATAGACTCACATAAATGAATGAAGGGAAAAGTCTCCATTATATTGCCAAGCTTTGATGCAAATTATCCTAATTTAGATTATATGTATATGAATATTGATGAACACAAAATAAAATTAAGAACGCGTGAAGCATTTCTAATAGCGTATATTAGCTGCTAATGTTACTTTTCATCGACTTCTCTTCTCTACTCAGTTTTTATGCGCCCAATACAGTATAAATAAATTTTTTTTCCATAAATAAATTATTTCCAAGTTTATATGATACACCTGGGCACCTTTACCAAAAGCGTGCGCTTATTTCTACACAATTGTTTCTGTTTTTATCAAAAGGTGCAAATCAGTGTTGAAAAATTTAAATTTTGAAATGGTACTAAACTTTAACTGAAAGAGTACTTTTGTAAAAAAAATACATACATACATTACAACCCTTCAATCAGGATTATGACCTATGTATCTTCTCACACCACTTAGTATGTTGTGTGCGTTAATTTTATACATGAGTGGCTGGACCTACAGTTTAAATTCAACTCCGAACGATAGATTTTTGAGAAACTTTTCATGGCTATTTAGTATTTCCTCTTCGAGTTTTTGACAGAATGAGGTCGCCGAAGGAATATTTTTTTCATTTTTCGTTATTTTGGAGATGTCTGACATTGGGTATGAACCGCGGGCTGACATCTAGTAAGTCAGCACTCTACCTACTAGACTATTTATTTCTTCATATTTAATGCACGTACGGTACGGAACAGAAAAACTAACTACTTATACGTGTTCCTCACGTATAAAACAAAAACGGCTGATTCTGAACGTAACAAAACGTAAAAGTTCCCTGTAGTTAAACGTCGACGGAACGTTATGGAACATATTTACTTTCATTTGTAGCATATGAAGAGCAATGTTAAGGCTTACCGAAATCATTTGTCGGTTCGGCAGGTATTCTCATTACCTTTTGTATTCCAAAAGTGAACGTATGTTCCGTGGACGTTTGGCTAATCGGGGCTAAAGTTTAATTCTACTTTAGCATTACGTTGCCAATGCATTAATAATTGAAAAGCACACGAAATAAAATATGTAATAATAAAAAAGTACTGAAAACGTCGCGGGTGTACTGCGGTATTTTTGAAATGGAAAAGTACTGAAAAGAGTACTAAAATACTGAATTTTTCAACACTGGTGCAAATACTTTTGGAAACTTAAACTAAAATTAAATTTCTTTGCCAGGCGTTTGCTTTTATGTGAATTCATTTATTTTATTTTTTGTTTGGTTTTTGTTTACCAAAATTCCGAAATAAATACATTAAAACAAAGTTTTTCAAAACATTTGTTCGTCAAAAGCTATAGAAATTATTTAAATTCATATTGAAATCCAATTGCACATATGTATGTACATTATCGTAACGATCCAAATAGGTATCGTATCGAATATTTCTATTTTCAATCAGGCATTCATGAAATTAATAAACAAACGGCAAAAAAAAAAAAAAAAGAATCGTGAAGAAGTAAAACATAAGCGATGTCTATGGGATACGATATACATATTGTACACCAGAAGTGCGAATAACGATCTCACTGGATTGACTACGTACTATAAAGAGCTGTAAAGGTATGACTTCTATGGATAAAAAAAAAGATCGTGTACATTGCATTGAAATATTAAAAATAGAAAACTATGGTTTTTTTTTGTCTGAACACAAAATAACTCTGAACTTTCGAAACTTTATAAACTTTTGTATTTGTTTAAAGCATATAAAGTTAATTTATTTTTCAATATTTAATTGCAGCAAGTCTAACTTATTTTTGGTTTAAACAAAAAAATTAACAAATTTTTTTATGATTAAAATTATGAATTATGAAAAAATTATATAAAATTAAATATTTAATTTTGAAGCTTTTAAATTAATTTTCCAAGTCTTTATTCCTTTAAAGTTCTGATCATTTTATTTATCTTTTTTTGGCATGTTAATGTTTACATTACTGTTCAATTTTTAAACGTTTGTTTCGCTGTGAATATTAAAAAAAATGTTAATGAGTTTTTTTTTTTTTGCAGCTCAATTAAATATTTTCATAAAATTTATCGAAACCATTAAAAATTCTATTAGCGAACGCTTCAAATATTTTGACACAACATATGGTTTGTTTGGAAAAGGAAAAATTTTCCTTTGAAAAGTGTGGATCGTCTGTTTGTGTTTTCTTTAACTAAACAATGACAATGACAATGAAATGAGAAATTATTTCATCTTTACTACTCACCTTAAAGAAGAACTGTTTTAGCATCTCAATAACTTTTTTGGCATCCTTTTGTTTTATTAATTCGACTGTGTAGGGTATTGGAGTTGTTGATGAAACATTTAATTTCGAATCCATTTTTTTAGTGAATCTCGCGATTGGATATAAATCCGAAAGCTGAAATGGAAAGAAAAATATAAAAATGAAAAATTAATAATTAAAATATATATCAAAAAGAATTGATTATAATATGAGCCGTTTATTTTGAAAGTGGTTTAAGTCCATTTTTTTAAAAAAATTTAGTTAATGATAACAATAATCATAATCCTATATAATCTTTTATTTTATAAACAATTTAATTTTAGTATCATTAAAATTGCTATGATTTGGGGCACTTAAAAATTAGCTAGTTAACGAAATGGAAAAAAAATTATTTTGAAACTAGTTTAAGTCCATTGAAAGAAATAATTGTTTTTACTAAAAGATTAAAAACACTAGTGGCGAACCTGTAAATTGGCTTAGGATATGTTGCATGCTATTTATAAAAAGTGAAGCCTATAAAATGTTTTAGAAAGAATCTATGGAAGTGGATACAGAGTTCAAAATACTTGATTTATTACCTTGTCGGGAAGACCAAGGAACTTCAATAAAATAAAATTAACACCATTTTAATATTTTTAATAAATGAATTAATATTTATTTTTAAGTACATGTTTTTCTAATTACATAAATAAAAATCTGTATCTAAATTGAAAGCTTCCCTATTTATTTTAAAGCTATTACATTCATCTACATCAAAAATAAAATATTTACAATTTATGTTATTTAATATCAAGAACTTACCTTAAGAACCTAACTAATTAGAGGAATCACTAGGTATACAATTCTTTTGGACAATTTGTTCAATATTATTGTGAAACTAAAGTATTTTGTTTGCTAATAAACCCCATGTAATAATTATATTGGAATTATATAAACGTAGTGGAGTAACTTTAATTGAAAAAATTGACTTATAATAATATTAAACAAAAAACACAAAGTGGACTTATTCCTTTTCACAAACAAAAAAGTAATTTTGTTAATTTTGAAAGTGGTTTAAGTCCATTTTAGTTCTGAAACACAGCTTATTTTTCTAGTAAAGTTTACAAAAAGTATTACGTTATATATTCTAACATGTTTAAGATTACAAAGCCATAAAAACAACTTAATACCAGTTAACAATATTTTTGAAACAATTCAAAAGCAAACCCTTAAATATCTCAATATAAGAAAAAATGGACTTAAACCACTTTCAAAATAAACGGCTCATATATGTGTTTAAATTTAAAAATTAAGTTTAAATCATACAAAGTTTGATCATAAAATTCAAATAATTTTCTTCAATAATATAAAAAAAAACAAATTTTCTTTTTGAATCTGCCATTATTTTCGGCACTATTAAGGGAAAATATTCCATCAAAACTCATTGCCATCCTAATGTTTGCAACTATACTTGTGTACTTATATGTATTGTTTGTTCTTCTTTAAAATTCTTCGGAAATAAAAGTACATGAGTATGATATTTACACATATTTTTTCAAAAGCAGATTCCTTTCTTTTTTTGTAAACACAATGTGTGCGTTTCACTTTTTTTTTCATTTTGTAGAATAAAAACACAATTTTGTTTTGATTAATTGCATTTCTATTAAACTGACCTTAAATTCTGGCTAATACTTTTATATAGTATATGTATTCTGTTTATAGTTTTCGATTTATGTATCATATGGTTTTTATTGCTTTGTTTTTGAATGTATATCTTGAAGAATATTTTAATAGGAATATTAATTGATATTCCATATTGTTTGTATACTCTTAGTATTTTACAACAATCGGCGTAATAATGAGGTATTAAAGAAGCTTTGTCGTAATTGATGAACGAAAGAAAAATAATCGATATGTGAAAATATTATCGAATACAGCTAATAAACAACTGTGCCATTATTTAAAGAATCATTTTTTAAATATACATTTTTCTAAATTTTATCAAGAACTATTTGCATTATCTGACCGTAGTAAGTAAAATTGTTTCATAGATTTTTATAAAGAGTGTGCTTTCTGTGATTTACGCCTATTCTTTTTTTTTTTTTTTTTTGTAAAACTAGCACTCAGGAGATGGCCCCTACTCATGCAGTGCATTGTGCGGGTTTACGGAAATAGGTTATAGGAAGGTGGAAAGAGGGAGTAGTGTTTGTGGACATTTGCTTTAAATTTACCAATATCGTAACTGACGGGAAAAACTTCCGCAGGAAGATCATTCCACAAGCGAGCAGTGCGGGCAAAAAATGAATTTTCTCTGTAATGCATTGTGCGGTTCACTGGACAATCAACCACAAAAGGATGTGCTCTGCGAGAGGTACGAGTGCCACGTAAAAATATGTGATTTCCGGGAACCAAGCCCCTTATCTCTGTCAAGCCCCTTATTCTGTCATCAATCAATTATTTTATTACCATAGTATTCCATTTTCTAAACCTTTGATATAATTGTCTGATTTAGAACCTTGACGTTTTCTTTGGTGCTTTAGAACAATTCCATAATATTTCTTATAAACGTTTTCAAACGACAAAGTATGCGCAACATTGAAAGGTATTTTGTAGTAAATACGAACCAACAAAGTTATGCATTATAACTCAAAAGTGACATATTAACGGTTGACATTTATTATAATAGACTTCCACAATATTTGTTCCGCATGGAACAATTGCTATCTGTAGTATCTGTAGTTTATTTTTTATTACAGGATTTTAAGTATTTCGCATAGCAAACCTGACCAGCAAATAAATGTGAATATAAAAAAAAATAAAACCCACTTTCAAATTTCAACCACATCATTTGAATTTTAAATAATGATGTACGAATTCATTTCCCTCTTCTTAGGTGAGTAATTGTTATTGTTTTTAAATTATTGAATTATTATTGTCTTCATATACATAGGTTTAATGGCTTCACGACAAGTTTAACTGGAATAACTTTGTTTTTTTTTCTTTTTTTTGTTAATTAAGCACAGAGAATTGTTTCTACGTTATGAGTAAAGTATTTAACTATAAAATAAAAAATATAAACATTTAATAATAATATAACAAACGCGTGTAATCACATAAACAGAAAAAAAACCAAAACAAAACAAAAAAATCTCATAAATATTTATTTTTAATGAAAGGTTATTAACTCGTGTCAATTATTAATTATATTTGTTTGGATAAAAAAAAAAACAAATTAAAAAAAAATTAATTTTAATTATGACATCTAAAACTGAAAATCTTCTTTCGATATACGAAATTGAAAATACCATTTGCCCTAAACAACTCGTACAATAAAGAACAATTTCTATGGGCATTCACTAATAATGTACTTTTTTTTCTTTTGAATAATTTTCTTTTGAATAATATTCCATTCCAAATTTAAATTTCCTTTATTAGCGTTTCGCTAACTTAAATCTGTAAATTTGTTTTGAAATTATTTTAATTTGAATCAATTTTCTATTCTGCGTTAAATTGCTGGAACATTTTCAATTAAAAAAAACATTACCAAATGAACAATACTTGCAAAGCATTGAATTTCAAACTTCGTGCTGTGCGAGAAATGTTCTTCTATCTATAGAGTTATCGAATTGGGAAAATTCAATGGAAACGTCAACAAACAGAATTTCCAAATTTGGTGGGAAGAGCAGCAAGGTGCTCTTTACGAGCTATTCTGAAATATCCACAGTTTGGTTTGGGATAAAGCAGATTCATTGGATTGTACTTTTTCAAGAACAATCGTAGCGTTATCGTCAATGGAGCAAGGAACCGTGCGATGGCTACTGCAGTTTTTTTTTTTTTTTTTTCAAAATGGAAGATTTGAACTTATCTGACACATGATTTTAACAAGATAATACCATATGCCAGACTGCGTGGGATATCGTGAATCTATTGAAAGGCCAGGTTGGTGACCAATTAATTTCACTCCAATTGATTTGATCCCATTGGACTATTTTATGTGGCGATGCGTAAAGTACGTACGTGTATATGTATGTAGATTTATAAATTAAAAAAAAAAAAATTAAGAAACATATACCCGGCATGAATTCTCATGTAGATCATATTGTCACATTATCAAAGTCGCATTGTCTAAGAATTGATTTATACACGGTTGAATAGCGAATATGGATTGTATTTACTGTACGTCATACCGAAAGGTGATGACTACTGTGTTTGTAATTTATGATTTATTATTAACTCATAATTCTATACTAATAATGGTATGCATTATAAACATGATAAGAAAATTGATCAAGTAACACTCATGAATCTAAACACTACTCTCTATTTTCTATTGTCCTCACAAGTAACAAGATGCAGCTCGGTTTCAACAACGTTTTCTACAGGGATGCATTATTGTCTCACAGGTTCTATGATTGTATTCCGATAATTCCTTCTCATCGTCAGAGAATCTACATATTGAGCTCACCTTACAGAATAATACAATTTTCTTGAAAGTAATAATTTCAAAGAAGCACATGGTATATCCAGACACAATTCAAACACTTTTTATCAAAAATATACGAATTATTATAATTCTATCAAAAAAAAAAAACGAAAATGTTGTTAAGAATGTTGAAAACAAAATAAAAGTTTCATAAAATGAATTATATGCGAGGTTCTAGTCTGTTTAGAAAGTAATAAATTTTCTTGAAACTTAATTTTTTCTTTATGGCAACTATTAAATTTTTTAATTATGGAAAGAGAAAAACAAGAATAAAACAACGGCACTTGTTCGAAGAAAAATTAGCGCAAAAATAAATACAAGAACTGAAAAAAATAAACTTACCGTATAACCCTTATCATTAATAATCGCATCATTATCGGCAAATGAGCGATTATTTTTCAACATCTGGGTAAGATTTTCAATTTCCATTTTGAATCCTGAATGTGAGTTGGAATGTAGTTGAGATAGAACGAGTAACTAAACCGTTTTTTTTTTTTTTTTGTCAATTAAAGTATTGTTATTAAACAAACTACAAATTAAACAATTTAATTTGAATATTTTTCGCAAGTTTTTCTCTTGAACTGGGTGACAAAAATTTTAAAATGCTCAACAATTGGCAAGAATTGAGGAATTAAAATAGAAATTGATAAAAGGGATGATCAAGATAAAATCAACAATGATTCGCCAAATATATTGTATACAGACACAAAATTTTGTTTGTTTTTCTTTTTATTTATTTTTTTTTTCTTTTCAGTATTATTTTGACGTTTTTCTTTTACTAAAATGTTTTCTTAATTTCTCTTTTTTTTTTTTGTTGGTTATTGTTTATTGTTTATATTTTATTTCATTTTTTTTTTGTATTCTGTAGCAATTTTTCATGCCTTAAAACGTTTTAATCAATTGATCACTTTTGAAATGAATGCCCGTTTGTTTAGTTTATTGTTTATTTGTTTAAATATTTTAAATGGTTTTTAACACTTTGTTTCTTCCTTTTCTGCTCAGGCAATTTTCACAGCTACTCGTTAATTTCTAGTTTAATCAAATTGCGATGCTTTTTGCATATCTTTTTTAAATAAAAAAATTCTTATTCTTATGCGTTGTTTAAGATAAATTATCCTTTAAATTATCCAGAACATTTGCTGTAGCAACCTGACACGGTATTTGTTTGATACACTTGGTCAATGAATGAATAAATGATTGTCAACAATTATACGGTGGCACGTTTTATATATTCACTGTAACGATATTTTCTGTCTTTCATTTTATTATTTTTTTTTTTTTTTTTTTTTTTTTTTTTTTCTTTTCAAATATTCCCATACAATCAGATTTATTTTTCAATTTTTGTTTTTGTTTTTATCTAAAATAAAAACAATTTTGTATTGTGTTTGCATTTAGCCAATACATTTTTTGTTTTTGTTTCTGATTTGTTTTATTTGTTTTTGTTTTTGTATTTTTTAAATATGATTATTTGCTGTGCGGTTTCCGGCGAGTCTGTGCTAAAATGATAGTTCAAGTATCGTTGGCTGACTCTTGCTTGTGCTGTGGTCTACCGTACGAGTATGAGTCTTAACTGACTGGTCACGACGCGACGATTGCTTTTCACTCTGGTGTAGAAATGTGACGGAACAAAAACAGAGGCCGGCAGAAAAGCAAAATAAAAAAAAAATTGAAAACAAAAACCAAAAACAAACAAAAAATAATTTAAACAAAATGCAAAATCAAAAGCAAACAAATAATAAAAGAAATTCATTATAAACAAAAAGCAAAACAAAAGCAAACAAACGGACAAAAATTTAATATACGCTTCCCTCAATTATCGCGATTTGCTAAAAATTTAAATGCGAAACGTATGTATGTGTACGGCCATAATTGAGATATTAAATGGTGAATGCACAAGAGACGACATCGAAAAGGGGATTTACGGATTATTTGAAAGTGGTTGTTGTAGAAATACCACTTGAAGTATCACGATTGAGGACAGCATCACCCTTGCAATTTTTGTGATGGTTGGCATTTAAAATGTTATTTGATTAATGTTTCTCAGGAAATCGGCAAAGAATGGCGTACTTAACCGAATACCCAACATAAATTTGTACCTAGAGTTGTCACGACCGGTTTTCGAATTATTCGAAAAACCGGTCTTTACCCGTTTTCCTGGTTTTTTTCAACCGTTTTAAAAAAGTAACGGTTTTCGAGTTATTTGAAAAACCGGTTTTTTAGTGTCGAACTATTCGACATTTTCGAATATTTTTCATTTTTAGATATATTCTATTTTACGGCTCTTTTCACTATGAACTGCGATGCAAAGAAGAATCACTACAGAAAGAAGAATTGGCAAACAGTTATTTTACAAATGAATGCAAATTTTTCTGAAATGAAATGTCATAAAATGAGTTCTATAGCTTGGCATTATTTTAAAAAAGTGGCCGAAAAGGACAAAGCTCAATGTTTAAAATGTCCTAAAATATTATCGTGTAAAGGAGCTTCAACTTCCTCCCTCTTAAATCATTTAAAAAATGTTCATAAAATAAAGATTGAAGCTAAAAAGAATCCTTCCACATCCCAAGCAATGATTCAGCAAACATTTTCATTCGTTTCCCAGCAGTGCACAAAAACAGAAACAGCTGCTGAAATATTAGTGCAATGTGTTGCTGAAGATGGGTTTTCCGTTAATTCGTAAAGAAAGTCGAAAATAGCTAGAGCGTACTTAAAATCTATTAACTTAGAAATGCCGTCAAGTACTACAACAATATGGAAAATGGTAAATGAATACATATGTATGATTGTATACACACAGTTACTAAAGTATACATACGGTTAACAAATTTCAGAAATTTTTTAACCAATCCGTTTTCGTTGAAAATCTGACATCTTTCCTCGATTTTAAGACGGTCTTTTGCATTGCATTTAGAAATTTGTTAATCGTATGTATACTTTTGTGGCCCTGCACAGGCTTAACAGACCCACAAAAATTAATAAATTTCAGAAATTTTTTAACCAATGCAAAAGACAGTCCTAAAGTATTGGTTAAAAAATTTCTGAAATTTGTTAACCGTATGTATACTTTAGTAACTGTGTGTATATTTTTATTAATGGAAAAAACCGGTTTTCGAACCAGTTTTCAACTAAAAAAGCTGAAACCCGGTTTTTGAAAATGTGCGGTTTTTTTTGATTTTTTCGAATAGTTGACAACTCTATTAGTACCCTTATTTCAACATTCACAGCCGATATAGCTATTCAAAGTACCCATGAAAACTCGCTTGAGAAGAGTTTATTAAAAAAACTAAGCAGCTGGAGGCTATACATCTTTACTTGCCGATTTACTTGTAACAGCCACTAGACGTTAAGTTGGTTCAATTGAAACTAAGTTAGACATAAATAAAGTGACTTATTAATAGAACCTCAGTCCGATATTGAAACCAATCTGGTGCTACGGAACACTTCTGTTTGCCCTGTTGCATCTTCAACATGATTTATTTGAGAAAATCTAAATGACCATAAATGTCATCTATTTTTATAACAAAATATCGATATCAGCTCTTATAAAAAAAAAATTAAGTTGATTCAATGGCCACGTAAAGTGAGTCTAAGCTGTATTCTGTTACAAACTAAAGGGGGACTTTTGTAAACGGATAAGCGTAAAAAAAATAGAGAGAAAACCATTCTTTTTTCTAATGGAAGAATAAAATCAAAACAATGAAACTTCTATCCATTTTTCATAAAACGAAAAACAAGACAAATTTAAACTAAAGCTGACTCTGAAAGTAAAATTATATTAAAAAAAAATAAATAAATAAATCAAAAAAAGGGAAATACAACTACATACATACATACATTTGTAGTCAAAAACAATATCAATGAATAAAAAAGTAAAAAGAAAAAAAAAACAAAAACAACAAAGTTACTTGTAATGTTTAATGCAAGCAGCCTTCAGTTCATTGGATCCCAGTAAAACAATTGTTAAACGAATATGTTCTATTGAGGTAGACTGCAGTGCAGTCAGTAGTAGTCTTTGTGTGGTTTTTTTTTATAATTTTTTGTGTCTAGCTGGGTGTTTGCTCGATCGACAAATCGAGTCTTTTGTTTCACTAGAAACTTTTCCCCTGAAGTTTGTCAATAAATCATTATCGGATCTGTTTGATCTGCTGAAATGTAACAATTCATTGTTTTATATTTAATTGTCATTGTTCAACAAAAATCTTATTTAATATCCCAAGTATTTTCGAGTGGTGATATGATGTATATGTATATCCATTGTACAATATATGCACATCTAAGTGTGTGGTCAATACAGGAAGTTAATTGAGTGTTAAAACATTTTTATAAAAATGCAATTATAAATTTTAATTCTTCAAAAAAAAATAAAAAAAATCATTAAGGCATACACATACATACATATTAGCAAAAATGTCATCTGACATTAATATGCCTTGAAAAAAATAATCACTTCAATAAAATATTGTAATTTGAGTAACATCATAGTTTTTATAATAATAATTACACGATACGCCAGTGAAAGTACACACGTGTAACTACGTAGTGTAAGTTTTAAGTTGAGTAGAACTCAAGAATGTTTTTTTATATTCCTCGAACCCTCTAAATTTGTGTTGTTTGATAAAAACTTTTTACACAAAATTATTGATTTTTCAAATATTTTTATGAACCATTTTTCAAAATTCGATGTGTTATGGAAAGGGAGGACATAACACTTTACATCGATATATTGTTCAAATTTTTAAAAAGTTTTGATCGAGTAAACTTGGAAAATGTGATTTTTGTTCTTATTTTTTCAAGTTTGACAATTTTTAATTGAAAAATTTAATTAAAAAATGTAGAATAAATGTTGACATTCTTAAAAGGCATTCTCATATAAAGAGCACGGCTTCCCTGCTAGTGCAGAATACCCCATGTGGCATGATCTGTGAGGTTGGCCGTTATACTTAATCACATGTCAATTGTATTCAGAACATCAATTTTAGGCCAAAAGAAGTTGGTAATCATTGATAAAAATTAGTATTAGTTGCCACTGCTCCAGGGCACATTCAGTGTGCACCAGTTGTTGTCGTTTACAAACTTGTCAATTTGTTGTCTGCGAAAGGCCTCGGATCTCGGATTATCATTTAAATCATTTTAATGAAAACAATTTTATTAATTGCACGTACTGTAGAATTTCAACAGAATATTTAGATGTGCTTCGCTTAGATATTTTTATTCAATTGAATTATAAAATAATTTTTTATTCCTTCCTAGCCCAAAAATACTACATCTTCAATATCAGTAGTGCGTAACATCAACTCCAATCAATGAATCCTCACATGTCACATATCAATCCAGCCATGGCAAACCATTCTGAATACATGACAGCTATTTTAAAAGATTTAGCTTCAACGAGATGGCCGTTATCAACAGTTACAGTTCGGAAGTCGCTGTTGGTTGGCCCGATACATACATATATTTCTTTGTTTCCTTGAACTTCCTTGTGTAAAATTGTTAAAATTTATTCATTTATTTATTAAAATTATATTTCCAGAGGTCTGAAATTTTTCTATGGTGAGTACTTTATATTATATGTACCATGAACACGATTTATAAGAATTTGGATTCATTTTTGAATGAACGATATTTAAGGTCATGTCTTTAATAAAACACTTTATGACGTTAATGAGAGATTCAAGTGCGTAATACTATGTTCAGACATGCACTTATATTGAGTAAATCGCAATAAACGGCATTATTGATCTCAATATTTCATATAAAATGTCAATTAATTATTGCTCAATAAATTCATAAATTGTTATGATATTGATTAAAACTTGAAATACAGTACTGTCATAAGTACGTTCAGTGAGCATATTACAATTTTCTGAACACTTTCTACTGATATTTGACAACTCAAATATCAACAACGACAAAAAAAAAAAAAAAACAAAAACAATGTTGTTGAAACAACCAGCTGTTTTGTTTACCAGCTGTCAAATGAATATTGAATAAGCAGCTGAACTGCGTATATTGTTATGTCTAAACACTTAATATATTGTAATCAATAAACCGTATATTGACTCAATAAAAGTGCATGTCTGAACATAGTATAACATGATAATATTGACTGAATTGTTAATAGTGTTATAAAGGGTGATTTTTTAGCTATTATTAGTTTATTGTTATTAGTTTCGTGTTTTGTTTCACTGTCAAACATCTTCAGTTTGGTCTATAATTTAACCATGAATCGTCTTACAAACGAACAACGCTTGCAAATCATTGAATTTAGCATCATTGGACCGTACTTCTTCAAAGATGCTGCGAATCGTAACGTAACTGTGAATGGTGAGCGCTACCGTGAGATGATATCCAACTTTTTTTTGCCCAAAATACAAGAGCTTGACTTGCATGACATTTGGTTTCAACAAAACGGTGCCACATGTCACAGAGCACGCGTAACAATGGACTTATTGAGAGGCGAGTTCGGTGAACATTTTATTTCACGTTCGGGACCGGTCAATTGGCCGCCTAGATCGTGCGATTTAACGCCTTTAGACTATTTTTTGTGGGGCTATGTTAAAGCTCATGTCTATAAAGACAAGCCCGCTTCAATTGACGCATTGGAAGACAACATTGAAGCATTTATTCGTGAGATACCGGCCGAAATGTTGGAAAGAGTATGCCAAAATTGGACTAAGCGGATGGACCATTTGAGGCGCAGTCGCGGTCAACATTTGCATGAAATAATCTTCAAACATTAAATTATATGGACCGTACTATCGATTCAAATAATGATTTCATGCATTTTTCTGAATTTTATGTGTTTTTTTTTTTGAAAAATTTTCCTATAGCTCTTAAAAAATCACCCCTTATGTATTAAATTTCATATTTTATTCCAGAAATCTTCGATGGATGCCTATTTTAGTTGCATTGGTGAAAGAAAATGCGTCTCAATTTGGCCATATATTACCCGGACATTCGATTGCATATCGGAACAGCTCTGAGTTAGAGTAAATATTTTTGTTTTTATCCGGTTTTAAATTAATAAATAATTCTAAAACAATGTATTATTATTACCTAAATTATTGTAACTTAAAATTTATTTAAAATTAAAATTTATAGCCAGACATTTATCATATAAGTAAATATTAATGATCTTAAATTAACTACGACTATTCGATTTTTATTTTACTCATGATAATATGAAAATAAATTCGTTTACTAATACAATACTAATTATATTTAAACGCTAAACAGTCAGTATATGTTCTGAAACGATAGGAGATAGGATTTCATTTACGATTTTTAATCAAGAAATAAAAAAATCTCAAAATTTATTCGCTATAATAATCCTGTTCTATTTTCAATTCACGCCGATTTCTTTTTCAATTAATTTCAAATATTCGGGCATTCAAATATTTCTAAGAAAATCAGTATAATGCTCCCGCACACAGTAAGACAATGATTTTAGACGATCGGACAAACTGTGGACGGATGATCTGCTTGTCAGTAGACCATAAAAGTAATTGAATGACGAATTGTGGTCGCATGGCAGACGCTAAAAGCGGTGGCAGTAGTTATGGCGCCAATCGATTATACATATTTTTCTTTTCATCTGTGACTTTCATTTCATTCATATGAAAAAGTATGAGAAATAAATGAAATAAACAGTGTTTATTTAATTTAATGTACACACATCATCATGATCATCGCCATGATGATGACGTTGATGAGATTTGTTTTTGTTTTTAATTTTGAAAAGGAAAATAAAAATTTAAAAAGCAACAACAAACACAATATATGGCATTGATTGATGAATGAATGATTCGTTGGTTAAATGAATGATTGGTTATGTGTTTAAATA
Source organism: Sarcophaga caerulescens (assembly GCA_927399465.1). Classification (NCBI taxonomy): domain Eukaryota; kingdom Metazoa; phylum Arthropoda; class Insecta; order Diptera; family Sarcophagidae; genus Sarcophaga; species Sarcophaga caerulescens. The sequence continues at coordinate 76,727,954 of OV656872.1, read as the reverse complement.
GGCACGCGACAACCAACATTTAGAGTAACAAACCGATGATATACATACATACATCGTAATAGAAAATCAATTTTCTTCAAAACTTAATAAATATTCATAATGTCAACTATAAACTATTTTAATTATCGTATTAATATGTTATTAATTATTTTATTTTATTGTTAAATAATTTTAACGATAAATGCAATTAAATCAAAAATTTTAATTAAACACTGCAATTACCTATTTGATGTAATAAATTATTAGATAATGCAACAAAATTCATACAATAACTAAAACACGTCCGTATTCTATTTTCATACTATACTCAACCTTTAACTTAATATATGGTGGTAAATTTTTGAAATTTTGAAAATTTTTGAAATAAAGTCCAATTTTTTTTTAAATAGAAAGTTTTTACTTATATTTTTTTTTTCAAGAAATTTGTTTAAAAGTATTTAATCTAGAATAATCCAGGTAAATAATTGTCATAAAATATAAACATAAAAAATTATATTAAAAAAAATTGTGGTGTAAACTTTACTAGCACCTCACACTGGTTTCTCCCATAGGCCAAAAATCAAAAAAAGTTAGTTTTTTTTCTAAGCTTTATTGCACTAACTTTATTGACAACACTCTAAATTTTATGAATCTAACAAATTTTGTTGCTTTTTTTGCGAGATTTAATATTTGCGTCATTTGAAAGTGGAGGTATGTATGTTTATATTGCATATATTGTGGTCGCATAGTCCTACAAAAAAACTTAAGTTTAATTAAAATATTTTTAGTGTTATTGTGACAGAAGTCTCCAAAAACCCAACAAAAATTAAATTTTAACTTGTTTTCTACCAAATTAAATGATAAAAGTAGCAAAAATTTAAGCCCATTAAAAAATCCCTGAAGAATACTTTTTTGACCTTTTAAAAACACACGTTTCTTAAAAACTAATTTTTCACGTAGACTTTTAGTTATTTGGCCCTCATCTGCCCACAACTTATTATACATCAAATTGTAGATTTTTTATCCCTCTTTAAATTAAATAATATTGTGGAAGCGGGTTTTTGCATATTTTCGCATATGGATGTGATTTGCATAGTCATCCTACGAAAAATAATAGAAAAAAAAGCTTTTTGTTTTGTACTATATGTTTTTAAGAACATGAGTAAAGAGAAATAATTTTTTTTAAATGTTGTTATTTTAAACTTTATATTGCAGTTTTGTGGCATTTGATACAGGTATGAATAAAGACAAAACATTTGTTTAAGAAATTGTTGTTTTAAACTTTATATTGCAATTTAATTAATTGATTTCGCGATAGTGTTATACGTTTGGAAAATATCAATATTGAAATTAAAATAGAAGGTTTATTCTGTTAGTGCCAATTTTCTAGAATGTATGTGCTTGATATTTCGAGTTCCACAGCTGGTAATTATCATTCGAAAGAGAAAAAAATATATTAAATTATGGAGGAAAAATCAAATTATGGAGGAAAATTTAAGGCTGAAAAAATAAAATTCGACCTGAGCAAAAGTTTTAAAAAGTCTTTGTAAGCGGATTGGTAAACTTTGGACTAAAAATTATCGAAGCAAATTAATTATTCTGAAGGAGCATAAAAAATGGTTTGAATGTCTTGAAACTATTCAGCTAGAAGTTAAATCCCTTGGAAAAGAACTACCTGCACCTTAGTTTAAGTCAAGGAGTTTTAAATTTGCTTAATATTATTTAATAATAACTTTTACTGAATTTTATAACTTTGTATAATGGAATAAAAATTTACAAAATTATTTTAAAACAAACGAATTTTCATACTTTATTTCAAGAATTCTTAAAACAAATCTATAAGCCAATTAACCCTTCAGAGATCAAATGGCTACTTTGGCTACAGTTGTTAAAATTTTTTCCTAAAAATTTGCATGCTTTAAGCTTAGGACATGCTATGGGCTGACCAATTTTGACGACCATAGCTTTTTTGGTTTTGGAGATATTGATTTTTGACCGCTTGTCCATATAAGGGAAACCACTGTGCACCTCTTGCTAAGTGTAAAAAAAAATTCACCTATTAAGTTAAAGATTAAAACATATGTAAATAGATAACTGCAAAAGGATATAATTTATCCGAAATTACATTCCTATAGGTTTTGTTTAATCTTTTACCCATTTGGACCCTTCTAGTTCAATTGAATATAACCGACATATGTATGTACATACATATGCATAACCACTTTAACACCGCCTACTTATATTCCATACTACATATATTTAGGGCCATTATTACAACTTGCCGTTAACTAAAGGGAGGATTTTAACGGGCAGATAAATTGTTTTTCATTATTATGAGTACCCAATAAGATAGAAGCGATCGTTAAGCTAAAGGGAAGATCATCCTACCTTTAACATTTAAAGGTCACTTTATGTTTGAACTTGCCATATCATATACTATTTTCGATATGGCAGCTTCAAATTTAAACAAAATGAGCATATACAACAAAAAAACGAAGTCCGCTGTTGCCACTGCGTTAAAAAAAAAAACTTGTTTAATTGAGCAGTTTTATCGACTTTGCTCCGGCACTGCCATATTTTAATTTTATTTTATCTGTAAGTTGTAATAACGAAAATAAGTTAAAGGTAACTTTGCCGTTCACTTTAGCTAAAGGTACCTTTAACTAACCCCAACTTTAACGGGAAGTTGTAATAATGGCCCTTAACCGGATTTCAAATCGATTAGAAGGGGACGAAGAGCTTAAGTGAAATCTGAATGACCTGCGAGCATCTAAGGAATATTATATTAACACTTCTTAAATAACACAGCTATCATCATTAAAGTCAACATTCTTGACATTGATTAATAATCCACTAATAAACAAACTAAAAATATTACGTATTTAAGTACAACTGTATCCCAAATGTGACTTTAGAAAGAGAATTACATGGAAATTGAGAACTCTCTGATACATGCCAGTAAATGTCAAATTATCACCGCATAACCAAAGCGACATTTAATTTTTATTTCCGCAAAGTCTCCAAAGTGATTTATTATGCAGATATTGACTTCTTGTGAAAACGTTTCGTTTACGTCCAGCGTCAAGGAAAACCACACCAAAATCAACTAATTATAACTCCACGTAGCTACAAGCCCAATCCTCTAAAACACGTTTGGTGCACAGAAATTACGGCAACATCACGTAGCTGAATATCTCCACTCAACCATAGAGCGAAAACTGTATTCAGTAGTGTGTAAAGCCGTGGAACAAAGAGACGAACAAGAACACTATTACAACATTTTTAAAGAGACTGAACGAGGATCAAAAACTGGCAACATTTGTCAAGTTTAGGCCTCAATTAAGCAATTCGATGCCAATTGTTTGCTGAATGCTATATCGGCAGTCTTCAAAATGAAATCAGAGACGTGATGTATCAATGTGAAATGCTAGTTGCGGTTATTAGTAAAAAGTCGTTGGTGACAGAAATACATGACATTTGAAAGGCGAGAGTCGTCATTACAATCCCAAAAATTCCATTTCGTATGAAACCATATACATATACTATTGTGGCTGGTAAGGGTATCCTTACGACGATACTAATGCGTATAGCAAAAGGACGCCTCTTGTACTTAGAAGCTAGTATATCGACAATGTAGTCGCCGTAGTCTAGTAGGTAGTGTGTTGGCATATTAGACGGAAAGCCCGGGTTCGTATCCCAGGTCAGGCATCACAACGAAATATGAAAAAATATTTCTTCGGCGACTGCCTCTCAGCAGATTTCTGGCAAAAACTCTGAGAGCAAATAAAATTGCCATGAAAGGCTTCTCAAAAATCTATCGTTCGGAGTCGACTTTAAACTGTAGGTCCTGCCACTCATGTATAAAATTAACGCACACAACATAAGTGGTGTGAGAAGTTAGGTCGAAATCCTGACTGAAGGGTTGTAATGACCAATTATGTATGTATATCGACAATGTGAATTTTTTTCTATTACTTTGGAAAGATGGCAGTTCTGATATTGACATTAAAGCCCATAAAACTAAGGCTATCGTAACATTCAAAGCTCTAAATAAGGTATTAGCCGCCAACCCAGTAGAGTTAAATCAGTATGGATCTACACCATAGGGCACAATGAGTGCCAACTCCAAGCGTTCGTAAACAGACTCCGGTGCATCTATTCGTCTAACATAATAATAACGGACAATCTTTTTATTTTATCAAAACGAACAGGAGATATAAAATTAAGACTTGGAAGTGGACGTAAATCGGCTACATTCTGTGAAGACACAACAACGACATCAAGAAAGTAGCTCTCTAATGGAATATACTTATATATTATATACAGTGTTCATAACTGTTCATAAGAACTATAAAAATTAACACAATGTTGTTAATAAATATTTTTTATTCTTTATGAATTATATTTTTTACTTGATAATAAATTAAACAGGCAATAAAAATTTTATTTTTTTTTTATGAAAAGAAACAAAATAAATTTAATCTATTATGAACACTATTTGACGCAACGTTAATCTGACTATTTTAGATTTTCAAACAGACAATTTTAATATAAAGGGTCCGCCAAATAACTTTTTTTTTTTTGAAAATGCTTTAAAAAAAACTACTGAATATTTTCTCAAATTTCTTTTTTTTATTTGAAAGTACATACAATCCTTCCGGTTAATAATGGAAAATAATTTCATTCAAATGGCTGCCTCGGCTGTCCATGCAGTAGCCTACACGATGAGTCCAATTTTTAAGCACTTTATCGGTTGTGTGCAGCTGTATTTCACCAATGGCTTCACGAATATTGTCCTTTAAAGCGTCAATTGTCTCTGGCTTGTCGGCGTAACAGTTATCTTTGACGGCACTCCACAAATAATAGTCCAACGGTGTCAAATCGCAGCTCCGAGGTGGCCAAACGACATCAGCTCTGCGGCTGATAATGCGATCTTCAAAAACAGTGCTCAAAACATCGAGTGTAGCTTCGGCTGTGTGGCACGTAGCGCCGTCCTGTTGAAACCAAATGTTGCCAATATCCTCCTCTTCAATTTTTGTGAACAAAAATTCGTTCAACATGGCCCGATAACGATCGCCATTGACTGTAACGGCCACTCCTTGCTCATTTTCGAAGAAAAATGGCCCAATTATGCCTCTGGACCAAAATCCGCACCAAACAGTGACTCGTTTTGGGTGCGTCGGCTTTTCAATGTATGCGTGCGGGTTTTCTGTGCCCCAAATGCGACAATTTTGCTTGTTTACATACCCGCCAAGATCAAAATGAGCTTCATCTGAAAAGATGATGACATTCTGCAACATTACCATGATTATCAAAGTAATGTCGCAATATTTCCCAGCGTTGTTCAAGCGTATACACAACCATATTCGTTCAGCGGAAGGATAGAACTAATTATCTGTCAAATCAGACATGAGCTATGTGTTACCATTTACGAAATAAGCACTAGTCGAAAAAAAACGTTAGATGGCGGACCCGATATAATGTGGCCATACTTTGCTTGTAAAATGGACTTATCAATTCTTGGGCATTTTTTCATTTTCAGCTAACCAAAGTTCTGCCTGATTTTGTGGAACTGTGCCTGATGTTTCAGTATATTCCATAAATTGTCTACTAGGTTAAGATGCAGGCGAAACCAGACATTTGATGTTGATTTCAGTAAGCCACTATATTGCTACCCTCGCCTTGTTCTTCGGGTCATTTGTGTGAACAGTTGCAGAAGTCACTTAATTAACACTTGTCTTGTTTATGCCTCTCACAAAACAAACTAAGCAAGCAAGCAAGCTGTATATGGCTAAAACTGTGAAAATATACATATTCGAGACGAGTGTATCAACCTAAAAAAAAATTAAAAGTCGAATGTAAGAGGCCCACGTAATTTTAAAATTCACCTTATTCCTTTAATATTTTAATTAAAGCTGACTAGCATGAAGATTGGTAGTTTATAAACAGTTTATATTCTAAAAAGGAAAAAATGAAAGGAACTGGAAAACTACTCTTTTTATTAAGCGTACCGAAGGTTAAAAAGTCAACGCCATTGCTATCATGTGATGTAAAATGTGACGTAAAATATTTTCCTCTTTTTGTTTTGTTTTTATAGATGAAAAAATACCCCACATTTAGCCCATAAATTTTAATATAAATCTGAATACTAAATCCAGACGAATAATAAAATTAAAAATGCGTCAGCTTCGTTTCAAAAAACATCTCGTAAATGATTCAGTTTTTCAAATCACATGATTAGATTTACATTCAAATTAAGTGCATGATTTTACACTACTTTTGACTACTGCTTAAAAGATCATTTAAACAAAATTTTCTATTGCAAACATAATTTCATTTCATTCCAGCTAGACAAATGTAACATTTTAAAATTATCACTTAATTAATTCAGAGAAAATTTTCTCAAAGATCTCGTAGTATTTTTTAATTTTCAAAATTTTTACTAAATTATAGTAATAATTTATTAATTAATTTTAGTTGGACGGAGAAAACACATTATAACACATTTTCAGTTGAAAAGATCTGATCCAATCATAGTTTTTCTTAGAGTAATTCGTATAATTTTATTTCATTTTGTACAAATTTTCTCTCGTAAAAACTTTCAATTTCACGTCGTAAACTTAAATTTGTATTTTTTTTTTTTTGCTGTTGAAGTAACTGTTATTGGTTTTGAACAATTTTTTTGGGTATAATTTAAATAAAATGTTAATTTTATTTTTATTATCAACGAATTCAAATTCATATTTATTTAATAGGTGATCGATCGGAGGAGTCATATAAACGATCAAAACAAAACAAAAAAAACCACAAAAGTTCTCATCTTATCCATACAAAACAAAAAACAAAAAAACAAAATTAACCACATACATATGTACATACATACAAGACTTTTAGCTTTTGTTTAATTAATTGTTCTCCTGTTGTTGTTTTCTTGTTTTACAACAATGATTAAAATTTTTATTTTTGTTCATATTGATGCATTTAACAGGTTTTAATGGAAAAAACTCAAAATTAAAAATTCAAATTCTCAACAATACTTCATTCAGACTGAAAGAAAAGAAATAAAAAAATTCAAAATTCAAAATCAAAAATAAACAAGAAGTAAAGACCGATAACAAAACCACAGTCCAAAAAATTCCCTACTCTTAATGAATTGCGGTTTATTTATTGTAGCTCACAACAACTACAACAACATTATTAAATATACACAGACCGTGTGTGCAGCATCGTCGTCATACTCATCTCATCTCATCATAAACGCTTGACTTGATTCGCAAACTCGTGATAACGCAATTTTAGACGTTTCAAATACAATAACAAGAAACAATAATTTATTCTATCAGACTCATTATAATTATAAAATTCATAAATTAACAATCAAAATAAGTTATTTTACATATTAAGATAGTATATGTACCATTATATGAGTCAGTAGAGAATTTTCGGAGACAACAAAATTAATTGTAATGATAACAGTTTCGAGACAGGTTGGAGGAAATTTTACGCATATTTATTAATAAAATAAAAAATTATACCACAACAATAAATAACGGATTATTTGTCGTAAGAAACTTAAAACAATTGGTCAATTCACACAAGCCGTTGTATCGTTGTATTGAGTGTATTGTTGGACGATTATACAACAGTGCATGCTTGTTGTTGATAATTTTCATGTAAAAATCCGATATACTTATACATACACATTTTTTTCATATGTTTTTAAAAGTTGTATTAGTTTCGTGCTATCAAATTGTTTGAATGCCAAAAATTATGAAGACATATGGCATTTGGAACATTGTTTAAAAATTCAGTACTTTAGTACTTTTTTCAGTACTTTTCCATTTCTAAAATACCACGGTACCCCCGCTACAGTTTTAGTATTTTTTTATTTTTAATATTTTAAGATTCGCGCTTTTGAACTATTAATGGGTCATCAACATGTTCAACATAATTCTGAAGGTGGAATTAGTCTTTAGCCCGGGTTAGCCCAACGGCCACGCAACGTACGTTCGTTTTTAGAATACGAAAAGTAATGAGAACGCTTGCCAAACCGTAATGTAATTTGGGTAAGTATTTAATTTGTTCTTCATATGCTAAAATAAAAGTACATTCCGTTACGTTCCTTCGAGAATTCACTAAATTCACTAAACTGAGCTTTTAAGTTCTATTACGTTCCGAATCAGCTGTTCTTGGTTTATATATGAGAAACATGTATAAGTTGTTAGTTTTTTATTCCATTCGGTACGTGCATTAAGTACAAATAAATATTTTTTTTGCAAAAGTACCATTTGATGTCAAAAAGTACTCTTTCAGTTATCGTTCAGCCATTTCACCATTTCAAAATTTCAATTTTGCAACACTGATTTGGAATACACAATAGAGCATAGCACTGAGCGTTCACAAACAACCAAGTGTATTCAATACAACATACACGATACAAAGTTTTCATATGTTTTTAAAAGTTGTATTAGTTTCGTGCTATCAAATTTTTGCTAAAGTATTGAATCGAGAAGAAAAAGTGTACAAAATATAATTAATACCCATTGTAGATCCATCAACTAATTTTTTTTTTTTAATTTTTGGTTAGAAAAAACTTGACGTATGTATGTATATGTATGTATGTTAATTAATTTCTCACGATTTTTGAAATATTATTATTTCTCTATTGAGTTCATAAAATATTTCAGTTATTTATACCATTAAAAATGTATTTTTTTGGTTTTTATTGCTTTATTCAAAAAAGGCTAAAGTAGGTGGGTGTATGTACAGAACTCAGAGCTTTTGCCAGAAGACTACTGTGGATGGCCCTTCGAAAGTTAAACTTTTACTTTCATATTTTTTTTTTTTTTTTGCAAAGTTCCTATCGGCCACATTGATTTTTAAGATGAATAAAATAAAACTATTGAATGAATTTCTTTGGGCTCAAGAAGAATGTTGATCATTGAGGACACTACATAGCTGCCCAATCTAATTCGAGCTATCGCATGGAATAGTCTAAATTGTTAATTAAAAATAAATCAATGTGCCCATCTTGGTTATATTGTAAATATTACTTCTTATTAATTAGTTATTCATATTCAATCATTAAAAGGAAGTCTATACATACAATATTTTAGTTGGGCAATTCACACGACTTTGTATCGTGTATGTTGTATTGAATACACTTGGTTGTTTGTGAACACTCAATGCTATGCTGTATTGTGTATTTCGTATTCCAAATGTATTTTTTTGGCATTCAAACAATTTGATAGCACGAAACCAACACAACTTTTGAAAAACATGAAAACATATACACATTTTTTTTATTCACACAATTTGATAGCACGAAACCAATACAACTTTTAAAAACATATGAAAAATATGTGTATAAGTGTATTGGATTTTTACATGAAAATTATCAACAACAATCAAACACTGTTGTATAATCGTCCAACAATACACTCAATACAACGATACAACGGCTTGTGTGAATTGCCCAATAGATTTTTTTTTGTGGAAATACTTACATCATTTACAAGTACGTACGAACAATTATAACAAATATCTCTTAATTGAAGATTGACATTTTGATTATAATCACTATTTTTCTATTTTCTAAATGAGATTTTGTTTTAAAATATTAAACTTTGTTTGATGGTCCTTGAACCTATGTTTCTTCTCTCCTGGAGTTTGTGACATTACAATTTATAATGCGTCTGCCTTCGAACACGTGACACTTTAAGACAATGAGTCACTAATGCCAGATTCAAACTACTCTTTAAGTCGAAATCTTTGTTTCTTTATACAAAAAATGTTAGAATTAGTAGTAGTTAGTAAGTTTTTGACGTAATTTTTGAAACAATTATTTTCAGTTATCGTAGTTTAAATTCATGATGGATGTTGTTTCTAAACAATGAAGGATCAATGAGAATCAGCTGATCAGCGGAAAATAACTTGATTAATGGAATTGAAACAATTCCAAGAAATAACAGTCTTAAGTTTTTCAGTGTCAAAATAAAATAGATTCTATTTAACCACTACTTTTGCCGACGATTTTTTATGTTCTTTAGAAGGAAAACGACGTCAAGCTTCGATTCTGTTCCACCATTTTGTAAAAAAAAAAAAAAATGCGAAATATAAAATTGAAATAAAAAAGTTGAGAAAAATTCTACATATTTTAGCACTAAAAAATTAAATTAAATTACTACCTATAACAAGAGAAATTATTCTGGTTTGCCTTTGTTAAATCTCGAATAATTTTTTTAACTGCTTATTAAACAGCTAATTTCAATTATTTTATGGCATCTAATATAATTTTATTTGAATCTTATCAGCCTCACGATTATGATCACTTGATAATAAATAAAAAGTTTCTTAAACATTTCGATGATTATCGTTAAATGGATATTGAGATCTCAGTAAATGAATACATAATGAGTACGGATTTAATTAGCTTTCATCTCCACTTCAGTTCCAGTCAGAACAACACAAAAATACTTAGTAAACATTTTCTATTCTTCATTTGAATTAATCGAATCGAACTTGGTCATTACAACCCTTCAGTCAGGATTTCGACCTAGCTTCTCACACCACTTATGTTGTGTGCGTTAATTTTATACATGAGTGGCGGGACCTACAGTTTAAAGTCGACTCCGAACGACAGATTTTTGAGAAGCTTTTCATGACAATGTTATTTACTCTCAGAGTTTTTGCCAGATATCTGCTGAGAGGCAGTCGCCGAAGAAATATTTTTTTTCATATTTCGTTTTGATGCCTGACCTGGGATACGAACCCGGGCTTTACGTCTAATAAGCCAACACACTACTTACTAGACTACGGCGACTACCGAATCGAACATCAGAAAATATTATTAAGTATTGCAGAATTAATGTTTCAATATTTTTATGTATTGCAGTTATTAATCACATGGAAAATGCTGAAAGTCTAATGTTTTCTCAGTGTTTTTGGTAATGAAACTAACAATAAACCTTCATTTAAAAGTGCCTAATGTACAATATGGTGCATAGAGACCGTTAACTGTTGAGTTGACAATGATTAAAGCATACGCCAAAATACATACATATTGCTTACGAATTTATTCGCAATGGTTTGTCATGGGGCGTTTTATATGCCAGATTATATGGGCTGATGTTATCGTTTTTCGTGTCTAACAATGTTTTCTTTTGATTTGGTTTTTTTTTTTTAATTTATAGCTAATCGTCTTAGAAATAATTTATTAGCTTGTCAAAAAGAACTTGTCGAAAACAAAATATGTAGTGCAACCCAAACTTGCAAATTATGTGTCATGTTAAACATGACACTACAATTTTTGTAGTGATTTTTGTTCATCATGTAAATTAACAATTATTATAATCGTTATGCCTAATAAATGCGGAAATTAAAATAAAATAAATGTACAAGTGTATGTAAATCAATGCAATATGCATCGAACTTAAGTTTAATTAGTTTAGAAATTTCGGTATAAAATTTTACATAAAATTATGGAACATTAAGTATAAAAATGGTTGTTAACGCCGAATAAATTTCTATTTGGGGAACACTTGTCACTCCACTCCACTGTTAACAGACAAATTACAATAGTAATCTTAATTCTTTATCAATTTTGTGCTTGTTTAGTAAGTATTATTTAACTAAGTATTCTATTGTAATACGGCATTACCCAAAAAATTCGACACCTAGGTCGAAACGTTCCAAAACTTGCATCTTACATATCCAAACCTGGCACGTCTTGCTTCTGTTTGTAAAAACATAGATAAAGTATATAGAAAACTATAGAAAGCAGTGGAAATGAATTGGTCAATTCACACAAGCCATTGTATCGTTGTATTTAGTGTATTGTTGGACGATTATACAACAGTGTATGCTTGTTGTTGATAATTTTCATGTAAAATTTCGATACACTTATACACATATTTTTCATATGTTTTTCAAAAGTTGGTGTTAGTTTCGTGCTATCAAATTGTTTGAATGCCAAAAAAATACATTTGGAATACGAAATACACAATACAGCATAGCATTGAGCGTTCACAAACAACCAAGTGTATTCAATACAACATATACGATACAAAGTCGTGTGAATTGCCCAAATAATTTTGTTTTTTTAAGAACAAAGGTTTCTACAGGAGGATCATAATTAAATAGGCATAGTTCATGAAATATTCTTTTAAGTTATCTGCTTTTCTTCTAGTCCCACTTTATTCTTCGGAACAATGTTCTTTAATGATTCCTAACGACTTTTGCAATAAATTGATTCTAGGTAAGGCCCCTTTAACCTTATTATTGTTAGTATTCGTCGCTGAATCTTACACTTTAATTAAAAGATTTCCACGATTTAAAAAGTGATGCACCTGTGCTAGCCTATAGAAGCATAATACACAGATCCACAGATTGAATACAGAAAATATCAAAATTTTAGGGGCGTGACATTAACATAAGCAATGGAAGATTTTAGTAGTCGCCGTAGTCTAGTAGGTAGTGTGTTGGCTTATTAGACGTAAAGCCCGGGTTCGTATCCCAGGTCAGGCATCAAAACGAAATTATGAAACAAATATTTCTTCGGCGACTTCCTCTCAGTAGATTTCTGACAAAAACTTTGAGAGTAAATAAAACTGCCATGAAGAGCTTCTCAAAAATCTGTCGTTCGGAGTCGACTTTAAACTGTAGGTCCCGCCACTCATGTATAAAATTAACGCACACAACATAAGTGGTGTGAGAAGCTAGGTCGAAATCCTGCCTGAAGTGTTGTAATGACCAATTATGTATGTATGTATGTAATGGAAGAAGGTTCTCACTGTCTTATTAAATATTGTGTCTACCTACTAAATTATTTGAAAAATAAAATTCCTCCTAAAACTCCATTGAGTCACCGGCCAGAGGTGAAATATTTATTACGGTCACATACACAAATTTAAACCCAATAAATACATTAAATAGTTTTTAGTTCTTTTGACTCTAAACGATATTCATATAAAGCAACTCGATTGGAAAAGTTAACCGTCAAATCGGGTTGGGTTAATTGTGGCCACTTAAATGTAAATGCTGTTGATTAGAACATGAACAAATTAAGATTTTAAAAAGAATGCCAACAAAACAAAATAACACATTTTTAGTTTTTAAATTCTTTTTTCTTTTTGCTAACTCCTGATAATTTATTCTGTCTTTTCGTCATTAACGAAACGACTAAATAAGTGTCAGGTTGGGTTGCATGAATAAATATGAATTAGCCATGGCCCATGGGTGCTAATGAGTCTGATTGAACTATTTCTATTTTGTTAAACTGAAAATGTATTTGTATGTATGTATGTATTTCCAATTGTAAACACTTAATACATTATTTATAAATAATGAAATAAATGTTTATTTTATCGTATGCACTTTAAATTAAACAACAAACCCCAAGTAAGTTGAAAATTGTACAATATTTCATTTGAATTTGGCATAAAAGAAAAGAATAAACGGAAAAAAGAAAAAAGAAAAAAAAACAGAATTAAAACGGAATTAGTTTGACATTTTCAATTAATCGACATGAATATATGTACAGCGAATGCTTCATTCGTTTGGTCAGTGTATGGTCGGAACAGAGTGCTGTTATATAATATTTTTTCATAAACTATTAAACAGTTTTGTTTAATTCTTATTTACTTTTGTTTAATATCGTGTGGCATAATCTCAACTGCTCACAATAATCGTGACCAGATTTGCTCAGTTTGTATTGAAATTCATCTCCCCTCTGATATCAACAAACATAAGGAATAAATGGCAAAACAAACACTTTTTTTTTGTTAATTTTTTTAGCACACAAACAAACAAACAAAAAATAAAAGGAAAAACGAAAAATAAATAAAAAATATTTGCAAAAATAAAAAAAAAATAAAAAACATTGTTGAATAAATAAAATGAAACAACACTTCCACATGACAAAGAGGGAACTGCACCAGGCCAAATGCAACAAATAAATTTTAAACTATCGGATATCAAATTCAAGTACAAAATATAGTGCACTTCATATTGAACATTAGGGGCGCACATATTTAAGACAGATACATATGTACATTTAAATTACAAAATTTATGGCTGAATACATACAAAATTCTTCATGTAGAATCGTTCAATTTTTTTCGAATCGCCATCACGGTTTTCTTTTAAAAAACCTTCGATGACATCTTTTTCAAACTTAATGAATAGAAGATAGGTGTTATACATAGCTGCCAGATAACTGAAGCATCAAATCGTTAAATATTTGAGAAAAATCCTCAAAAAAATCGCCAAAGACGTCCATTGAAATTGTAAAAAAATCGTCAGAAAGAATTAATAAATAAATTGAAAGGTTTTAAAAACAAAAACATATAAAGTCAATGTTAATGTGGTATAAATATTAGGGAGTCAGAAGATCTTGACGTTATGGGCATGAAAATTCAGTGTGATTTTCGCTAACACTGGCATATTTTTCAGCGCCTTGGTTTCTTAAGACGGTGCAATAAATACTTCACTTTATCTGATCTACTTACCACTTACAACCGACAGAGAATGGAATACAACTCTCATGTATGGGTTGGCCCTTAACGTCTATTTTGAGGCTTCTCGACCGTTTACAGGCGTAGTAGCTCGTTAATCACGATAATGTGTCCAACTCCATTGATTCATTGGAGCATCGGATATTGCGAAATAAAGGGGACTTGTTTATGAAAATCATATATTCCTACGTAACACTCCAGCACATCCGTATGTGGTCGATTGGTCAGTGTATCGCACACTGCTTTACATACAAAGTTCGTTTGTTAGACGGACTATTCGTATGTGGAACTCCCTTCCTGCAGAGATCTTTCCTGTTACTTATGGTATAAAAATGTTATAAAAATATTCAAACCTAGTGTCCATAAACACTGCTCCCTCTGTCCTCCTTCCTATAATATATTTTCTTAGTTCCAAAGACAATGCCATCCCCTGAGTGTTGGTCGTACGAAAAAAAATAATAATGGCACTTGCCTTTGTTCTTTCGATGATAATATTAGAAGCTATAATCGAATTTTTAAAATTGTCTGCAGCGGCAAATGATAATTTATGATCAACTACGATGTTATTTAGGAGTTGTAATTATTTGGCTTTTAAGGGATTAAAAAGGCATAAGAAAAATCATCACAGGTATTCGAAAATAACTTAAAAATATAATACTTAACTCCTCGTTATTACTAACCTAAATTTGCAATAGTAACAACTGCAAAGCAAATACAAAGCTTAAGGAAGCTTTTAATGTACTAAAGTAAAGAAAATTAAAAAAATCGTCAAAATAAGGGCATAAATCGTCAAAATGACGATAAATCGTCAAATCTGGCAGCTATGGTGTTATATGAGAATAAAACGGAAACGGAAACGACAAATGGAGAAGTCTCGAAAGTCTCACCATTAACAAAAATTTTTTAATTCAATAATTTTTTATTGTACATTAGACTGGATATGCATATTTATTAAATTATTTATTTGTTGTTTTTCTTCTTCTAATTAGTAGTGAAGTGTCTTACAATTCTTTAGAAAGAATAGGGAAAAAATCAATAAAAAAATTAAAATAGTAATAAAAATAGTAAAAGTAATAGTAATAGTAAAAGTAATAAATTATAAAATAACAATAATAAAAATAATTAACAGTTCTCAAAACAACAATATGTATACATTATTGTATACTCGTATATAAAGATTTATGAATAATAAACTGCTAAGCATTGCTTAGTAGTTTTATTCCCGTGGGTAATAAATTCCAAAGACGTATAGCAGAGATGAAAAATTGCCATTCTGATATTAAAGTTCGATATCTGAAGTGGATAAGATTATTTAATCATTTAAAAATAATTCTCTTTTGGTTCTTATCTTAATGTAAATACTAAACTACTCTTATTTCAGGCATGTAATTAAATGATGCACTAAAAAGTTTTTTTTTTTTTTGGCAAAATTTGTCACACGGGCGTATTTATCTCACTACAGCATTATAAGCAACATTTAATTTTCATAGTTCGACAGCATAATACTCTTCTTAGCACTGAAATGATTTCCTCTGAATTATTCTTATAGGTTCAGTCCAACTGAAGCTATTGTTGATCATAATACCGGTTGCAAATTCAATCTTATAAATAAAAAAGAAAATGTGTCTCGATGCTTATTGATACAAAACCTATTCTATTACACTATGCGACAAAATAAAAAAATGAAATACACCCAGCTAATGGCATAGTGTAAATTGTGAGTTTTGTTGAGTAGAACTCAGAAATATTTTTTATATTTCTCGAACCCTCCAAACTTGTTTTATTTGACAAAAACTGTTTTTTTGGCCATTACGCACAAATTTATTGATTACACAAACATTTCTGAACCGATGTCCAAAATTTAAACCTTATTAGAAAGGAGAGGAATGGGCCTTTTGAAACGATATACATATGCGCAATTTCGTGTCAAGTGACCCAATTTTTAAAATCGATGTCTTCCGATTTGGATGAAATTTGCACCAAGGTTAGTACTATTGGATAGTTGGCCAGACACAAATTTTCAGCTCTATCAGTCAAGAACTGTCGGAGTTAGAGGGGGTCAAAGTTGGACATTTTGGTCATACAGGGTTTTTTTAAAATGTGTGTAACTTTTCACCTATTGGTCCTAGCAAAAATTTCCCAAAGGATATTAGATAGCTATTTCTTCAATATTTCCAAAAATTTTTTTTTAATTTTTTAAAAAAAAAATTTTTTATTTTTTTTTTTTTAAATTAATTTTTTTTTTTAAATTTTTTTTCAATTTGGGCCCTTTTTTTTTCTTTTTGCTTAAAAGAAAGTTTATAAAATTTCCTTTAAGGCCCTCATAATCGCTTAATGGGATGCGAGTGGGATATCTATCAAAAAAATTATTTTTTAACTCAAGAATAAGATTTTTCAATATTTGGCACATGTACCATTTTCATGTTCCCCCATTTTATTTCGAAATAGAGTTTTTTTTATTTTTGCTCAAAAGAAAACTTAGACCATTTCCTTTACGATCTTTGTGGGCACTTAGTAGCAAGAGGCATATCTATAAAAAAAAATATTTTAACTCAAAACCAAAGTTTTAAATTTTACCATATGCACTATATTTTTTTTAATGGATGTTTTTTTTTTTTGCTCAAAGAAAGCTTAGTTCTTTTCCTTTAAGAGCTTTGTGGTCACTTAATGGGATGCGAGTGGAAAAACTTTAGCGTGCGAAACTGAAGCTCTAGTAGCTCCCATATCCCACTCGCATCCCATTAAGCGATTATGAAGGCCTTAAAGGAAATTTTATAAGCTTTCTTTTAAGCAAAAAAAAAAGGGCCCAAATTGAAAAAAAATTAAAAAAAAAAATTAATTTTTAAAAAAAAATAAAAAAAAATTTTTTTAAAAAATTAAAAAAATTATTTTTGGAAAGATTGAAGAAATAGCTATCTAATATCCTTTGGAAAATTTTTTCTAGGACCAATAGGTGAAAAGTTACACACATTTTAAAAAAACCCTGTATGACCAAAATGTCCAACTTTGACCCCCTCTAACTCCAGCAGTTCTTGACTGATAGGGCTGAAAATTTGTGTCTGGCCTACTATCTAATAGTACTAACCTTGGTGCAAATTTCATCCAAATCGGAAGACATCGATTTTAAAAATTGGGTCACTTGACACGAAATTGGCCATATATGTATATATTAATTATTTGACATAATATGCTATAAGGTTTGATGAGGTAAACTTAGGTAATATTTTCAAGTTTGTCCGTTCATAGAAACAAAGTTTAATTAAAAAATATGAAATAAATGAATACATACTGAAAGTGCATTATCTTGTGAAGAGATTGACACTTCGTTTGATCAAATCGGACAAAAATTACCGTAGTTACTATTTAAAGAGTCTAACAGTCGAGTTACATTTTTCATATATATATTTTTTCAAATGCAAAAATTTTCAAATATTTTCAGAATTTTTGATGAATCTTGATTGTTTATCGGAAAATGTGTCAATTTCAGGTTTGAGCGACCAACAGAAGTTGGGCAATGTTTGCGCAAAGAGAAATAATTAGCCGACTTCTGATAGTGAAATTGACACATTTTGCAATAAGCAATCAAGATCCATAAAAACTTTTGAACTGAAAGTTCATTTGATAAGGTGACATACATATATAAAATATGTAATACGACTGTTATACTATTTATATAATAACTACGGTAATTTTTGTCCGATTTAATCAAACGAAGTGTCAATCTCTTCACAAGATAATACACTTTCAGAATGTTACATATCACTTATTTTATATTTATATTTTGAAAAAATGAGAAGTTCCAAGTTTACCCGATCAAAACTCATAACATGTGAGTTTGAAGGCGCATTTTAAAGGCTCGTCTGTTCCCTTTTCAAAAAACTTTGGATTTTGAAAATAGGTTAAAAACTATTTGGGTAATCAATAATTTTGTGTATAATTTTGTGAACCTACACTATGTTATTAGCTGGGTGTATTTTGTCGCACCGTGTTATTATTCAAAATATCTAATAACTTTTATCTGTGAATATAAAATCTGTTTTCGAATTGAAAGTCATATTTTTTGTTCATTCCATCCTCTTCAATTATATTAAAAATTAGTTTTTAACATAACAAAACAGATTGAAATTAGGTATGAAAAATTTAGTTTTTTTTTTTTCAAGTTGTCCATAATTTTGCTTTTAAGCATTTTGAAATTATGATCTCCATAAAATAAAATGAATTTAAATTTTTTATAATAATTTTTGTGGCATGTGTCTCAATTTCAGTACCACCAAAAACTGTATCTTAATACTTGTAACCATGTATTGCAGTTTTTCTACGTTTCCGTCTAACTTTCGCAATTTTTGGCGTTAAAGACATTGGAAAGGCTCAGACTATTTAATTTGATGTACACTAATCACCTTGAAGAGCGTACTCAATTGAACTATCACTTATCTACATACATACATACATAATTGGCAATTACAATCCTTCAGTCAGAATTACGACCTAGCTTCTCACATCACTCATGTTGTGTGTGTTAATTTTATACATGAGTGGCGGGACCTACAGTTTAAAGTCGACTCCGAACGACAGCTTTTTGAGAAACTTTTCATGGCAATTTTATTTACTCTCAGAGTTTTTGTTAGAAATCTGCTGAGAGGAAGTCGCCGAATAAATATTTTTTTATAATTTTTTTTTGACGTCTGACCTGGGGTTCGAACCGAGGACTTACGTCTAATAAGCTAACATACTATCTACTAGACTACGGCGACTACACTTATCTATGTATGATCAAATATCACAAATACTTTTAACTCAGAAATATATCTATTAAAACAAAGAAAATTAATTCTACGAAAATCTAGAGGCTTCTTTCTCAAAAAAACTTCAGTCTGCTCACTTCAGTTACTGTTCAGTGCTAACACTACTACTGTTAATACTATTTCCGCTTGTGTTGAGCAGTTGCACAATGGCACAAATTTATTTGCGACCACCAAAGTGATGGTAAAGTAATGTGATGTTTGAAGAATATACCGTTTTGTAAAGAAGAATTTGATGTGAACTAGTTCGAATAGTTCTTTTAGAAAGGGAGCAGTAGACGGTATGAAAGCTGTTGTGAAGAAAGTGACACAACAGATGATCGAAATGGTCAAAATTATTGCACACGACGTTTATATTTATTTATGTAATAGAACCCAATTTCAAACCAGAGCACCCGACACAACTTTTGTCAATTGTCCAAAATGAATACAAATGGTATGTAAAATATGATTGGTTTAATTTCTGGGATATGAGCTAACATAAAGAGAAAGAAAGAAAACTTTCTCGAAATAATATTGAAGGAATACTAAACAAAAGACAAAAACTCAGAGTTCAATTCTTTTGATTATAAAGACGTCTGTAAATAAATAATATTCCTTTTAAGAATTATATTTTGTGTGCTTTATTATGAATTCGCTAAAGATTACGAAAACGCAACAAATACTAGTTGAAAAATTATGTTTTATACCAATCGAAAGTGTACTTAAGATCCATTGGAAGTTGAACTTATCTCTTGTGAAACATCAAGAAATTTCTTTTATTTTAATCCCATATGCATCTTATCATACAAGTCACAAGTTTCAAGTCACGCAATGCGAATGAATTTAACGATCATGCGTGCTTGAAAGTAAACATAGAAAGGAATTCCAGCAAACCACAAGGTAAACAACAGGATATAATGTCAGTAAAACGGATAGTGAAAGAAGATGTGTAGATTAACGTAATATCACAGAGAATAAATAATTCATGTTTTTTGTTCACGTCTAAAGTCCATATTGTTATTCGAGACCAAAACGATACCAGATACGATCTCAGATCAAAACCACTCAGTTCGGCAATGGGAGACCCAATTGCTATAGATACATAACAAGAAGAAGAAAAACTGGAAATGCATCCATTTCGCAAGTCCAGCAATAACATTTCTATTCTGTTCTTAGAACGCAACCCTAAAGAAATAGGTATCCTGGTAATTTAGAAAAAATCTGTTCACAAATGGGAAAAGTAAGGCAACATGTTATGCATTCCAGATTATTAAAGTTACGACTCACTCGAATTCTAGTATAAAGATTTTTGACTGCTGAACAACTTTGGTTAAACATTGAATTTATAAAAATAAGTGCCTACAATTCAAACAAAACCTTTTTGGAAATGATAAATCTGGGTTGTCACATTAAAAAATAATAAATTCGTAATATTCGGTACGACCCTAATATAAATTTTATTATGCGGATTTAACAGCTGTTCATACAGATACACAGCCACACATACCCAATCCAATTTAGTTGACATTCAACAGAGACCAATGACGAACTATTCATTGGCTCCCTGTGCCGTTTAACCATAAACATTAAGCGGAACTTTTTTCAGGTAATTTTATTGTACTACATACATACACATCCACTCTTATATTTATAAACAGTAAAACCTTATGTATTCGAACAGAAATCTCGTTGCGTGCATTTATGAAGTATGAGGCGCAAATAAAAATAAAATTCAAAAACCTCGCCTATTAAAATATGACACACTAACAATATTAATTTTGGTATTTAAATAAAGATAATTATGACATGAAGATACCAATTGTGATTAGGAGCCGTCTAAATTTTTAGAGATCGAAACAAATGATAATTTGAAGGTGAAAAGTCTGAGTTACATGGAACCTCTCAGTTTCAGATGTGTGGATATGTTGCAAGTCGCCGTAGTCTAGTAGGTAGTGTGTCGGCTTATTAGATGTAAAGCCCCGGTTCGTATCCCAGGTCAGACATCAAAACGAAATTATGAAAAAAATATTTCTTCGGCGACTGCCTCTCAGCAGATTCTTGGCAAAAACTCTGAGACTAAATAAAATTGCCATGAAGAGCTTCTCAAAAAAATCTGACGTTCGGAGTCGACTTTAAACTGTAGGTCCCGCCACTCATAAATTAATAAAAATAAATAAAATTAACGCACACAACATAAGTGGTGTGAGAAGCTAGGTCGTAATCCTGACTGAAGGGTTGTAATGATCAATTATGTATGGCATTGCCATATCCATACATAACATATATGTATGTTCAATTATGACAATACCATAATATGGCATTGTCATAATTGGATACATCTTTTCTGATGATCAGTTCTGGCCATTTTTGTTTATGTTTATGACAGTGGAGGTAATTATCAATCGTTTGATCAGGTTGTAAAATCTATTTACCTTTGTTTTGTAAATCTTGATTTAGTCACCGTCTGCGAAGCTTCATTTTGCTTTATCTAAAGGGTCCGCCAAATAACTTTTTTTTTGAAAATACTTTAAAAAAAAACTTCTGAATATTTTCTCAAATTTCTTTTTTTATTTGAAAGTACAATCCTTCCGGTTAATAATGGAAAATAATTTCATTCAAATGGCTGCCTCGGCTGGCCATGCTATCGGTCCAATTTTTAAGCACATTATCGATCCGCACCAAACAGTGACTCGTTTTGGTCGGCTCGTTTGTGTCGGCTTTTCAATGTATGCGTGCGGGTTTTCTGTGCCCCAAATGCGACAATTTTGCTTGTTTACATACCCGCCAAGATCAAAATGAGCTTCATCTGAAAAGATGATTTTTTTTGCCAAAATCGGCATCTTCTGTAAGTCGATCGCAGGCCCAATTAGCGAAGCGAAAACGTATTGGATGGTCAATTGGCTTCAACTCCTGAACCAACTGGACTTTGTATGGCGTCATACCAAGGTCTTTATGCAAAATTCGTCTCAATGATGTCTCCGAAATGTTCAATTGTTGAGAACGACGGTGAATTGATGTTGATGGCGCTTCACGCACACTTTCTGCGACAGCAGCAATATTCTCGGGTGTACGCACTGTTTTTGGCTTTTCACGCTTTGGTTTATCGATGAGGATGCCAGTTTCTTTCACTTTTTTCACAAGATAACGAACATACGGAGCTGACGGTGCTTGTCTTCTTCCAAAATCCGTACGCAATTTTCGCACACATTCTGCAACATTACCATGATTTTCAAAGTAATGTCGCAATATTTCCCAGCGTTGTTCAAGCGTATACACAACCATATTCGTTCAGCGGAAGGATGAAACTAATTATCTGTCAAATCATACATGAGCTAAGTGTTACCAGTCACGAAATAAGCACTAGTTGAAAAAAAAAACGTTAGATGTCGGACCCGATATAAACTTTTTCAAATATTATTGGATCAAACGCGAACTAGCGCGAATTTCAAAAAAAGGTGAGACCCGTATTTAATTAAATCGACTTAAGATTAAAATATGTTAATTTGGCATTTTTATTATAAACAACCCCGAATAAAAAATTCAAAAACCGTTTTTTTTTTCACAGAATATCCTTAAAAAAAGGACATGGATGATCTTCTTTGGAAAAATTGTATATACAGTTGGACGCGCCTTAAAAAAACCTTTCTTATGATATACATATTGTATATGTTGGTAAGGAAACAGATCCTCAAATTAACAAAACATCCAAAAATAGACCCTTTTTCAAAATGGTCCAGCTCAGGAGAGGTCAAAGCTGGAGCCGAAATATTTTAAATGTCATCTTAAAAAAGTCCAAGGTTCATTTTTATTGGGGTACATCGAGGACTTTTTTTGGTGAGTCGCTCTAATGTACATAAGTATTTCAGAAATTGTAGAACTTCAGTGAAGACAACGTCATCGAAACCATAAATTTTAAAAATTTCCTCAAAATATGTATGTTGAAAAACTTATTTGCTATATAGTCTGACGTATTTAGTGGTCGCCGTAGTCTAATAGGCAGGGTATTGAATTACTAAACAAGGTTTTGTGAATTTAAGCCTCAGCTCTGACATCTCGAAAGAACAAATACATATTAGAAGAGATTTCTTTTGGCGTCCTTCTCAGAAAGTAAATAAATTAATAAGCCTCGGAACTCTGACTTTCGGATTCCACGGTGGTATAAAATTACACTCATGGATAAAATTAACAAACACAACATACATATGTGTTATCGTAAGCCGTAAATCTAGATTAAAAATGCTTATAAATGGTAATGGTTTACAAAAGAAATATAATTAATTCAGTATTTCCAAAATAATAAATCAAGTCCATGACAAGGTTTCAAAATTCTCACTGGTTCAGTATTATGTAATAGAGATATCATGCATTCCCATAATTAAAGTAAAACAGATTTAATATACCTCGTTGTTTGGTACACGAGATCAGTTCGTGATTGAATTAAATAAAAATATAAAAATTTTATAAATTTTATTGGCCCAAAAATGGAATGTGAAACTGGATCTGGGGTCTATTTCGATAAACTGGCACAGAACGGGTCATACAGATCACCTAACCAGACCAGCGTATTTCAGGCGGAGATTTTTGCTATTGGACAAGCTACACGCATGGTTGAAACCGAAGACCTACTTTTTTCGAACTTGTTCATATGTGTGAACAGTCAAGCAGCAGTCAAGGGGCTGGGATCCCATCTCATCAAATCAAAGGGCGCGAGGAATTGCGTAGACTCTCTACACCGTATATGTACGTCGACAAAACATTCGGCTCTGCTGAGTTCCAGGCCATAGAGTGAAACGAAAGGCGGATGACTTGGCACGAATGGGAGCGGAGATGTTTAAGGAGGTGACGATAGAGGGGATATATGCGCCTCTACAAGAATTCATTTCCAAATTTGAAAAAGCAGCATGGAATTCAACAAATCGAGGGTGGTTCAACATGCCTGGTTGCCGAATTTCAAAACTGCTGAAACCAGGGAACTACTTAAGTTCGACAAGAGAAGGATTAGCATTCTAACAGGAATTCTAACGAGACACTGCTCTATTGACAATATCGCTGACAAGCTCGGCCCCACTGGGATTACTGCAGAAGCTGCATTGATGTGGAGGAAACGGAATCGATACAACCAACGCCTTTTATGCGAGTGCCCTGCACTTCAGAACGAACGTTATCGGTTTTTAAGTGACAGAACGTTTGCAGATCTGGCCTTGGTCTAGGCATGGCCGGTTTCATCAGAAGATCGAGGTAGTTCAAATCCACTACTAATGGATCATAATAAGGACGCTTACCTTACACTAGGTAACACAATGGGCCATATGGGCCACCGAATGAACTTGACTGTGCACGGAAACTGCACGCTAACCTAACCTAATCTTCAATTTAATTTCTAAAAATATTAGAAGGCATTGATTGATTTCAACTATAAAGTGTTCATTTTACCGAAGCGACTCTGTATGCATTTGAATTTGTTTTATTATTATTTATTTTATTTATTTCAATTATATTTTTTTTGTGGCACATCAATATAATTAAATGTTTATGGTTTTACACTTTTACTCCTATTGTTGTAGAAATAATTTAAAATCTAATATTATGTTAAAATTCAAATATTTTAGTGCACTTGTTAATATATGTACATACATACATATGTACATGAACAAACATTCAAATCAATAGACTCCATCCAAAACGACAAGACAACAATCCATTGACTTGTAATAAATTATTTCGTTGTAAGTTTGTCGTTAAATTGCCAGTCGTCTGTACTGTATTCACCTTGATTTATGAACAATAGAAATATTGGAAAAAAAAAAACTTTAATAAAAAAAAGCCCAGCCAGCATTTTTGGAAATTTTTAATCAAATTCGAGTCTTTTTTGATTCTTCCGAGCGATTAAAAAGTTGGATTATGCGCTCATTTTCTGATGATAAAAGATACTTTTGTCGGGAGAAAAAAGTGACTACCCGCGACTCTTCTTAAAAAGTCATTTTTGAGTCATTTTCTATATTAGTTTAGTGTAATTTTCGAAACTCCTTCTAGTAGTTTTATGATCATTTTCGAATCACTTTCTGATCATTTATTAGTCTTATTTACCTTCGTTTATGATTCTTTTTCGAGTCGTCATTCAGTCATCGCTTAATCGCATACGAGGCTTTTATGAGTAATTTATCCTTATGCTTAGGAGTCCTTTTATTGTCATTTATCAGTCATGTTTGTATTAATTTGGACTCGTTTTTACTTAATTTATAATTATAATTTGAGTAATTTATTAGTCGTATTTCTAATTGTATTTTACACTCTTCAAGTGTTTTTTAGTCGGTTTTCTAAGTCCTACGTTTACACTGCCGCGATTTCAACAATCACGTTCGTATGAACGTTAAGTAACAAAGAAAGAATATTTATTAAGTTTATATTCGTGATGTACATATGTACATCAGACATCAAAGTTTATAAAGGATCCGCCAAATAATTTTTTTTGAAAATGATTTAAAAAAAAATACTGAATATTTTCTCAAATTTTCTTTTTTTATTTGAAAGTACAATCCTTCCGGTTAATAATGGAAAATAATTTCATTCAAATGGCTGCCTCGGCTGGTCATACAGTAGCCTACACGATCGGTCTAATTTTTAAGCACATTATCGATTGTGTGCAGCTGTATTTCACCAATGGCTTCACGAATATTGTCCTTTAAAGCGTCAATTGTCTCTGGCTTGTCGGCGTAACACTTATCTTTGACGGCATCCCACAAATAATAGTCCAACGGTGTCAAATCGCAGCTCCGAGGTGACCCAATTATGCCTCTGGACCAAAATCCGCACCAAACAGTGACTCGTTTTGGGTGCGTCGGCTTTTCAATGTATGCGTGCGGGTTTTCTGTGCCCCAAATGCGACAATTTTGCTTGTTTACATACCCGCCAAGATCAAAATGAGCTTCATCTGAAAAGATGATTTTTTTGCCAAAATCGGCATCTTCTGTAAGTCGATCGCAGGCCCACTTAGCGAAGCGAAAACGCATGATCATTTATTTTCCATTATTAACCGGAAGGATTGTACTTTCAAATAAAAAAAGAAATTTGAGAAAATATTCAGCAGTTTTTTTTTAAAGCATTTTAAAAAAAAAAAAGTTATTTGGCGTACCCTTTATAAAAAAAATTTTTTTTTCTTTAAAAAACAAAGAAAAATTTTCTATTTAAAAAAATTGCACTTTATTTCACAGTCATCTTTTACATAAATAAAAATTTATACAGAGAGAGTGTAAAACAAGCAATGTTTAATCATCTATCTGCGCAAAATATGATCATAAAATACGTAATTACAATCACTTTTCAAATACTTGCATGATCTGTTTTTGATTAAGCGTTTTTCAATCTTCAGTATAAGTAAAATATACATAATAATAAATAACGGGAAATAATAGTCACATTTTACACGTCTGGATGATTAATTTCCGATTGCTATACAATTTTTTTATTGTATTTTAAATCGAACTCATTTTACTCATTGGAGCGAATCATTTTTGAATCCTTTTTTAATCGTGTAACTGACTAATAAGTTTTTGATCACCAAAAGTACTCTAAAAAGACTCAGCAAGGTGATTTTTCTAAAAACAATCTTCCAAATGCTAGCTGGGAACAAACTTATAATAATATAAATGAAATACTGTATACATACATACATACATGTATACAATATAAAATACTACATATAATATAAAATGTACATGCATTACACATGTTTGTACAAATTAAACAAAATAAATTTATACATTGTAAATGAAAACATTTCTTAAAACAATTAAATTCGTATGTTTTTTTTTTTGTTTTTCTTTTTTTTTTTTTCTATACAATAATTGTATTTTAATAAATGTAAACAGTTATGCGAGTATTGTTCAACGGTAAAAAAAAAACAAATAAAACAGAACAATAAAATGTTAAACAACATAAAATTTAAGCATTTTCGTCTGAAACAAAAGACTTTAGACAGCTCTCTACACTCTTGCATTTCCCACAGTACACAGATTATTGGAAAAATCACAAATTTGCTCAACATCCCAATAGATTGTGTACAAATCGAACGACTGACTTGACATACCATTTCTATTACAAATAGAGTGCATTTAGATTTTTATTCTTTTCAGTTTTATAGTTTATGAAAATTTTCATTCCTTTCCTTTTATGGAAACAAATTGTTTTGTCACCGGCGCTCATACTTTGTAATTTATTTAATTATTTTTTATTAAAAAAAAATAATAATAAAATTTAATTTATTGCAACAATCGCTGCTGCTTTGTGGATAATTGAATTAAAATATAGTTTCTCGGTTTGATTGACAACATAATGAAATCTGTTTTAAAATATTTTTTATCTTCCTTGTGTTTACAATTCTTCTCTTATTCTTTTAAAGACGAAGGAAAAACTTACTCAGACATTAATGATAATTAAGGCGTTGTTGCATTCTAAAAATGTTTCCGTTCAAATACAAAAAATTGCAATTTTTTTTATGCATTTTTTAAATAAAATTCCAATTGAATGTATTTTACAACATGATACTCATTACCCCTCACTATAATTATAAGAGAACCGTATTGTTTAGACTTTTTATGATAATTCTAACATTTTGAGTTGTAGACATTTTCCAAATTCCAAATTCAAAGCCATTTTTAATATCTTTTAGTTATTAAAAAAGGAAATGTTCATAAAGTAAAGAATATACATACATATTTTTAATTAAATATGTAATATGCACATAATATGTTTACTAATACCTTATAAATTATAGTTATTTTTTTCTGAGACAATTACATTAAGGCTTCCACATACAGAGTTTGGCTTCCGCATACACAGTTTGTGCCTTCCCATGCATGATCGAATTGTCCTAGTTAATGGAGTGTAGTGTATGGCCGATTCTCCTCTATCTTCTATGTTTGGTGTATTTACGTATTGGTTACGATATTCTGCGAGGATAGACAAATATCATCCTTCATCATCTCCTTTTAATGCTCTTCTCTCTGAACAAACTTGGCTCCTGGTATCATCTAACATGATGGCGAACAACTTAGGCTCCTTTATATTAGGCAACGAATCCGCCCTATTCTTTGAGTTTAGCCACAAGTGATGATGGTTGGACGAGATGGACAATTGGCTTCAATATTGAAATCATCTCACAAAAAAACCTAATTTAATGACCTCAACTCTTTTTTTTTCGAAAGGGACAAACAATTTGGAGAATTGTTGGATAATATTCATCGAGAAAACTGAAAAAAAGTCGGTGTTGTATTCAACAAGTTACGGACTTATTGATCAACCTTTGTATGCATAGCTGCCAGATTTGACGATTTATCGTCATTTTGACGATTTTGTGCTCCAAAAATATCATATTGACGACATGACGATTTATGCCCTTAATTTTAGCAATTAAAAATTTATATAAATTTTCTTTACTTTAGTACATTAAATGCCTCCTTAAGCTTTGTATTTGCTTTGAAGTTGTTACTATTGGGAATTTATGTTAGTACTAAGAAGGAGTAAAGTATTATATTTTTAAGTTTTTTTCGAATACCTGTGATGATTTTTGTGTATTTTATGCCTTTTTAATCCCTTAAAAGCCAAAAAATTACAACTCCTCAATAACATCGTAGTTGAGCACAAATTATCATATGCCGTTGCTGACAATTTTAAAAATTCGATTATAGCTTCTAATATTATCATCGAAGGAGCAAAGGCAAGTGCCATTATTTTTTTTTTTTTCATACGACCAACACTCAGGAGATGGTATTGTGTTTGGAACTAGGAAAATATATTATAAGAAGGAGAAAAGAGGGAACAGTGGTTATGGACACTAGGTTTGCATATTTTTATAACATTTTTATACCATAAGTAACAGGAAAGATCTCCGCAGGAAGGGAGTTCCACATACGAATAGTCCGTCTAACAAACGAACTTTGTCTGTAATGCAGTGTGTGATACACTGGCCAATTGACCACATACGGATGTGCTGGCCGAGAAAGACGAGTGTTATTTAGGAATACATGTTTTTCATAAACAAGTCCCCTTATTTCGCTCGAGCAATATCCGTAGGCACTGAAAAATGTGTCAGTTCTAGCGGACATCACATTGAATTTTTATACCCATAACGTTAAGATCTTCTGAATCCCTAATATTTACACCACACATGGGTATAGATGATGCAATATTATTGCTGCTTAACATTGACTTTATATGTTTTTGTTTTTAGAACCTTTCAATTTATTTATTTTTTCTAACGATTTTTTACGATTTTAATGATTTTTTGACTATTTGAAGCTTCATTTATCTGGCAGCTATGTTTTTATGTAAAAAAAATTTTTAAGATACTAGTACGTCAGAAACACATTTTAAGTTTTCTTGTATTCAGTCATAAAGTTATTAGAACTTACTATAGACTGTTCTATTATATTGTAGAGAATATATGTATGTCTGATATACGTAGCAATGTTGTGGCCTAAATCGAGAATATTCATACCGTAGATTCATACATTACATTTATTATATTATTTAATCAAAATACAATTCGCCATCACGAATTTAAAAAGTTTTAATATATGGAGTGTTTTTATCTAGTCGGTAAGTCGTAATATAATTTTGTGTATTGTTGCGTTTTATATTTAACTTAACTTAATTTTTAACTCATAGCAATATGTACATTGCATATAATAATTTTGCGTTAACGCTCACTTTAATTCCAATGGACAGATGAGGATTTGATAAGAGATTTTCAATTAAACTATGAAGTAAAAATAATGGTATAATCTATTAAAAATGTTTTTTTTAAAATACACTTAATTCTGTTTTTACACGGTAGATACGTTCCAGAAAAAACCGTGTAAAAAAAATAATTCATAGAAAAAATCTGATACGAGAGTCTTTATAAAAAACTAAATAAAATTTTTATTAGCATTAATGCATATTTTATTTCATAAAATGAAAAGCAATACAAATCTAAAAAATGTAACATAAATTTAAAATTATTGTAGTTCAGGAAGTCAAAAGAATAATATAAGTTGATAAACAAAAGGCAGATTCACCAATTCCTAAAGGTAATTTAAACAAACTAAAAATCATCAAAAGTTCATTAAAAAATTAAAAGCAGTCAATGCGATGATGAAAATAACAGAATTCTATTCGCTATCATCATCGGATGTCATAAGTGATCGCTTACGTAAGGCTGGTTCAGAATGTCAACTCCAACGGGATTAGCATTTTCAGTTTCCGATTGGACAGCACTGCGTTTAATAATAAAATCTGTTATTAGCCGTTGTGATTTAGTTTTGGACAGCTCTTTGTATAACTCATAGTACCGAACCATACAGGATTTCAGATCACGTTGAAATTTTCATAAATTTTTCTTAACCGTGCTATATCAAATATCACCGTGTAAAAACAGAATCAATTTTTTTTTCTAGACCGTGTTATTACAAAACCGTGTACAAAAAGACCGTCTGAAAACAGAATTGGGTGTATACTTATGAAAATCCACCACTTATATAAGCTTTAGAATCTAAAGTTTAGATAGAGAAAAACCTGAACGTATCGGGATGAACTGAAATCTTTTGCTATTTAAAAGAAAAGTTTTGCTTGTAAACATAGAATTTTAATTTGGCAGTCTATCGCATAACTTGATCATCTGAAAGTAATGAATACGTTTATTCACGAAATCGCTTCAATTTTGTTCATTAATTTCGAATAAAAAACTCACCATCACAAATTACGATTCCAGTAATATAAACACCTATTTGGACTGAATATGTATGGTATGTAGTGAACAATGTTGAGTGGTCCTAAATATTTTATGTTTATTGGGAATCTTTTAATGAATTAAAAAATAAATATAACAATTCATAGTTTGAGCTTTGTTGATGGTGATCACTATCCGTAGTCTTTCATTATTGTATTGTATCATCATGCTACGTAAATATTAGCAAAACCGCCTAAGAATAAACGAAAGTTTTTACCCATTATAGGAAAATAGAAAATTTTAAAACTTTATAAAAATATACGGTAGATGCTTTCGTGAAACGTGAAAAGATATCTGAATTTGGTATATAAAATGTACAAAGAAAATGAAACAAGTCCGTTTTA
Organism: Sarcophaga caerulescens; assembly: GCA_927399465.1. Lineage (NCBI taxonomy): Eukaryota > Metazoa > Arthropoda > Insecta > Diptera > Sarcophagidae > Sarcophaga > Sarcophaga caerulescens. Next base: position 76,696,567 of record OV656872.1, on the reverse strand, counting down.
AAAATTTCATCCTCAAAAAACGTAACTAAAGTCATTGAAAATAACAGCGCCAATTAATATTAACTTTACATTAAATTAAGGGGTTGTCAACCAAAAAGGCAAAGTATACTCGAAAACATGAAATACCTTGCATTCTATCGGTGCGAATACCCCGAAAAAAAAATGATTGTCTTTATATCATAATTTGCAATATTTTTACCATCCTATTGAAAATATAAAATAACTAAGTTTCATAAGCATTTAATGTTAAATTGAAAAAATAAATTTTCAGTCACTTTTGGTTCAGAATTTATTAAAATTATTAATTTGTTATTAAAACATTGTTTTATTCCAAACCAATACATAAAATATAAAAGTGTTCTAATTTGATTCAATAGAAAAATCCTTATATACTAAAAATTGTCTAGTTTTTCCTAGGCATCTATTAAAATTTATTTAAGAATAAATTAAATTAAATTCCTTAAATAATTAAATTACTTAATACAAGGGTATAATACAAAAAAAATAAATAATAATGATATATCGCGATATGTTGTGATTGAATAGCTCAAAAAAGGCGATTCTAGTCACTTCTCCCGTATATTAAAAATTAAGGATATTTATTATTAAAATTACGGCCATTATTACAACTTGCCGTTAACTAAAGGAAGGATTTTAACGGGCAGATAAATTGTTTTTCATTATTTAAGTGGACAATAAGGTAAAAGTGAGCGTTAAGCTAAAGGGAGGATCATCCTACCGGTAACTTTTAAAGTTAAGTTTATGTTTGAACTTGCCATATTATATATTACTTTCGATATGGCAACTTCAAATATAAACAAAATGAGCATATACAACAAAAAAACGAAGCCCGTCGTTGCCACTGTGTTTAAAAAATTGTTTAATTGAGCAGTGTTATCGACTACCATATTTTTAGAAAAAGTTAACTTTATTTTATCTGTATGTTGTAATAACAAAAATAAGTTAAAGGTAACTTTACAGTTTCCTTTAGCTAAAGGTACCTTTAACTAAATCCAAGTTTAACAGCAAGTTGTAATAATGTCGCTTAAAATAATAAGCTCTTAATAAACATTAAAATTGTTAAGAAAATATTTTAAATGTTGAATCATATAACCTTGTTCCGTATTGGATAGAAGGATAAAATATAATAAAATTTCACAAAATACAAAAAGTTTAAATCATTATATAGTAATTAGTATTGTGTTTGGTTTTTTTTTAAATAATTTTCTTAAACTATAATTACACAGTGCCATATATAAATGCTGTTGTTGTTTTCAAAGTATGTATTACCCAGCCCCAATTGTATGTAAAGCATTATAATGCATTAGAATTTTCTTTCAATGAAATGTAAAGAAGTAATAAGAGCGTATTAAATATGCTAAACTCCTTTTACTTTATATGTAAATAACTCCAAGTCAATTAGATCAGAGCAATTATTGTAAGATACCTTGAACACCTGTATGGACATATTGTAAATTATTATTAAATCTATTCATAGCGAGGTGTTAAATACGTAACTCAAATCAGTTATTGTTGAACAATAGATTTTTATTATTTTTTATTATTTATTTATATTAAATTTTTTATTATTTTGTTTATTATTCTGTTTTTTCCAATTATTTTAGGTTTTTCCTAAAACGAAATATGAAAACAAGTGTAAGTTTATTACAAGTTTATTATTATTAGTCAGTATTACTTTCTACCGCATTTTATGACACCGATATACATACATACATGTATTTATTTATTTATTTAATTTTTTTCTTTTTTTTTCATTGTTATTTATTGCTTGTTTACCCCACCCAAAGTGTTGTTCTACAGTATAAATATTTATATCCTCAAACATTTGTAAGTCATGACATTTATTGTTGCATATCGATGATAACAAACTGACTGCACTGGAAATTATAAAACACATGACACTCTAAATAGCATGGGTGCTACATTACATTAAAGATTGTTTGCGTTTAAAATTACCACACACGGTTATGGTGTAACTTTTCAGGTTAAATATGTAATTTGACTATGATATAATTTAATGATAAGATAATAGATTGCAAATATTATTCGAATGAATATGAATATTTTTCTAAATTTTCTGTTAGAGAATAGTAGTGGACTTAAGCTATCGTTCTTTCTCAACCTTCTATTCATTACCTTTTTGCAAACTGTAAACGTTTTTTTTTTTTTTTTTTTTTTTTTTTGGCTAACGCTTAAGCAATATAAAATACACCTTATATCGTATAAAGTCATAAAATTGATTTTATAGTTATTCATTTGTCGAACTTTTACTGTAAAAAAACTATTATAAAAAAAACACCCACAACATATTTAAAAAAAAAATACATATTTTTGCAATTTCCATTCCATGTCAAACCCATCACCCAATCAATTAACCAATAGCCGGTAATCTCAAATAACACACGTACTTGAGGTTAAATGCAGTGCATAAATTATTATAACTTTAATCTTTAAAAGCTAAACTTGGGATTTATATTTTCAATTTAAATAAAAGCGTTTCTTTTTTTATTATTTTATTTTTAACACCACATGAGGTTTTAAATTTTGCATAAATGCACTTGCTGCAGTTGGTATTGTTCTTGTTGTATATGTCAGTCACTCAGTCAGCGGGTAATTTAAAGCTCTGCGGTTTAGCAAACGCTGATAAACACCAAATCAAATCAGACAGAGTGGTATCGCAATATACAGTGTAGAATAAAAAAAAAAATGTTGAGGTGAAATTCTTATTTCTTTTTTTAAGTACAGATTGTGAATGATAAACAAGACGTATTAAATGATAACCCATATGCTCCTGGCTTTGTATAAGATTTGTTTAGGTTTCTGAATTTATTTCTCTTATCTGATATTGATAAACTAAATATGAAATTAGGATAGAAAATATTGTTTTTCTTTGAAAATAGTATGTATTGTTAAGGGTCTTACGCTTATGCTTTGGTATCAGTTTTCAAAATTGACTTCAATTTGATCATTTTCGTAAAATTTTGTTTTTTTTTAATTTTGTAGCAGAAAACAACAACAAACTTTAAAAAAGTAACATCATGAATATGGGCAGAATAGTGGTAGTAGGAAGAAGTTTGAAGAGTTGAGTTTGAAACTCGTTGGGTTGTCTGTCGTCTTCTGCCATTGTCTTACAATAGTCTCATCATTGTTTGGCTACTTATTCTAGAATAGATGTCACATTTACTCTATAGTCATCAGTTTGCGCTTTCAGATTGCTATCTGTTTAATTATGATGAAGGCGGGAAATTGCATTTGATTCAGTTTTTCGCCAAAAAACCTAAAACTTTAGTCAGAATTACAACCTATGTAGTATATAACACCACCCATATTGCGTATTTACAGTTTAAACGGCAGGTTTGGCAAGCATATCAAGCAATTTTATTTACTCTCAGAGTTTTTATCAGGAGACTGCAAAGAGGAAGTCGCCGAAATAATATATTTTTAATATATTGTGTTGTCCGAAATGTCAAACTTAAGGTTTATACTCACTATGGTTTAGTAGGCCAACACATTATCTACTAGTCTACGGCGATATTTACAATTGAATTGCCTAAAAAATGACAGAAGATCTTCGAATAGAACTAAGTACACCAAATACGTATTTGACAGCTGGGAATAATTTTAAATAAAATTACAGATAATAATAGATAAAGGCAACTACTGCAGTAAATAGGTATCAGTGCCAAATTTTGCCTAAAATTTTTTACCTAAAAATGTTCAAATTTTAAATTAATTTAGTTAAAACTTTGAACCCTGGAATGAAAATGAAGTTTTAATACTTTAAATATCATAGAAGCTACTTAATATTTAAAAACGAATAACTTTACGTTATTCTCAGTCGATGTCAATAATTATCAAAAGTAAATTTAAAATCATTTCTTTATGGACCCACCCAAATGAAATACACTCTCAATGCACTGTTGTTGAAGTCGCCGTAGTCTGGTAGGTAGTGTGTTGGCTAATTAGACGTAAAGCAACGGTTCAAACCCTAGGTCAGACATCAAAACGAAAATATAAAAAAAAAATATTTCTTCGACGACTTCCTCTCAGCAGATTTCTGACAATAACTCTGAGAGTAAATAAAAATTGCCTTGAAAAATTTGTCAAGAAGCTGTTTTTCGGAATCGACTTTAAACTGCAGGTCACGCCATTCATATATATAAAAAAACACACACAACATAAGTGGTGTGAGAAGCTAGGTGGTAATCTTGACTGAAGGGTTGTAATGGCCGATTATGTATGTAATTTGCTATAAATCAATATGCTTAATTCTGTCAATGATATGGAAGGCATGAAGAATAAATATATATTTCAATAAGTCAAATTTAATTGTGGAAGGGGATGGCCCCAAAATGCGTAAGTCCATTTAAATTATTTATACAAACCAAATGAGAAAATATTCTGGTTGATTTTCTACGAGCAAACACTATTCCTACAAATCTTAATACATAAATTCAATATTAATTTACCACATTTAAGCATCACTGTAAATGTGAACGTTGAAAGATGCATTAATATGAACACATTTCCACTAATATTACAAGTAATTGAAATGTAGGTGAACAAATTGTCGATAATATGTTTATAAATGTTTTATGCTGTAATAAATTAAAACCAACAATAACAAAAACAATAAAAAAAATAAATAAATTTAATTTATTTATTATATGTATTAAATACATATAATTCCATGGGTCCAATAGTGCTGCGAATAAAATATTCACATTGAGTAAAAACAAAAGGTATACAACTTCTTAGTAAAAATGAATGAAATAAATGTCTCGTATGTAAAAAATGTATCCACATTCAGTTAAGAGTTCGTTGATATTTATAGATCTCCGTATTTTTTTTTTTTTTTTTTCTTTTTTCAGAAATCCGATGCATGAATGTTTATGGTGTTGTAATAAAACGGCATTTACAATAAATAACCAAAGTGGGTGGAAGTGAATGCAAACTCATAAAAAATCAAACCAAAGAAAACATTTATTTTATTTTTAAAATGTCTTAATGAATAGCACTGGAATGGTTGCTGATAACTACAGCCAATAGGATGTGGTTAGATTTGAATTGAACATTAAACTACTCGTACTATAGAGTTAACATTTCTTTAAATATTAAACAAATGTCCGGTAACAGTGATCTTTAAAAACAACACAATTTTTAAAACAATTCTTGAAAAGAAATGCATTTGGGAATAATGTAATGATGACATAGAACTAAGCTAATAAAAAAATTTAACAATAATTTTTTAATTAATATTAATCTCAACAGTTAAAACTTGTAAAAACTTAATATTAATATTTAGGAATTCATGTTAAATTAGTCAGTTCCACGCCAAACGCATCAAATTCCCGAGTGCGTATATAGTAGACAGTGTTGAAAAATTCAGTACTTCAGTACTGAACTTTTCCATTTCAAAAATACCGCAGTACCCCGGCGACGCTTTCAGTACTATTTTTTTATTATTACATATTTTATGTTTTGTGCTTTTCAACTATGTGTTAGCAATATGGGCTTTAGCCCCGCTTAGCCACACCTCCACGAACGTACATTCGTTTTTAGAACACGAAAAGCAATGAAAACGCTTGCCGAACTGTAATGTAATTTCGGTAAGCATTTAGATTGCTTTTTATATGCTAAAAACAAACGTACGTTCCATCGACGTTTGACTAAACGGGGCTTTTATGGTTTGTTACGTTCCGAATCAGCTGTTTTTGTCTTGTATGTGAGGAACACGAATAAGTCGTTAGTTTTTCTGTTCCGTGCCGTATGTTTATTAAATAAATAAATAGTCTAGTAGGTAGTGTGCGGGCTTAATAGACGTGGGCCGACGGTTCAATCCCCATGTCAGACATCTCCATCAAAACGAAATATTAAATTAAAAAAACTATTTCTTCACCGACTTTCTTCTAGCAAAAACTCTGTGATTAAAATAAAATTTCGTTCGGAGTCGACTTTAACAACTGTAGGTCCCGCCACTCATGTATAAAATTAACAAACTCAACATGAGTGGTGTGAGAAGCTAGGCCGTAATGATAGTAGTGATGTGAGAAGATAGGTCATAATACTGATTGAAGGGTTATAATGACCAATAGTATGTATTTATGTATTTTTTTACAAGAGTAAAAGTACTCTTTCAGTTATGGTTCAGTACCATTTTAAAATGTTTGTTTTGCAACACTGATAGTAGATCATCAAATAAAATTGCCATGAAAAGTTTCTTAAAAAAATCTGTCGTTCGGAGTCGACTTTAAACTGTAGGTCCCGCCACTCATGTATAAAATTAACACACCCATCATGAGTGATGTGAGAAGCTAGGCCGTAATCCTGACTGAAGGGTTGTAATGGCCAATTATGTATGTATGCCCTTGATAATTTATGTAGTAAAAGCTGTCAACTATAAATAGCAGTATTAATCATTATCTTCGATGTGGTATTCCATTGTCAAAATTCTCCATCTTTCAATTCGTTCAGTCAGTATTTAAATTAGAAATGCAGGAATTTATGAAGTAAAAAGAAACATTTTAAGAGATGCAGTTCGGGTTTTTCGCTAATTTATTTATAATAAAAAAAATTAAAAAATCTTATTTAGTTGTATGGAGTTTACCACACAATATGAGATATAAGTTGATGTCTTTAAATAATTAAATTGAACTCCTTATTAATCTATTTAAATCACAGTCAAACATGAGGAGATCTCCGGTTATCTTTTCAAATATTATTTTAGTCGTAAATACTGTCTCACAGTATTCACAATTGTGAATCAATTTTAATTAAATACAGTGATGTGAAAAATATTAAGGACACCAATATGGCACATATGTAGGTTAGGTTAGAGGACGTGTACTTGTCAACTGTGACAAGTACAGTACCCGGAGGTCGAATTGACCCCTTGTACAATGTCCTAGCTTCTCACACCACTCATGTTGTGTGCTTTAATTTTATACGTGAGTGGCAGGACCCACAATCTAACGTCGACTCTGAACGACAGATTTTTGAGAAACTTTTTCATGGCAAATTTTTATTTACTCTCACAGTTTTTGCCAGAAATCTGCTGAGAGGAAATCGCGGAAGAAATATTTTTTTTTTTCATATTTCGTTTTGATGACCTGGGATACGAACATGGGCTTTACGTCTAATAAGCCAACACACTGCCTACTAGGCTACACAAAAATAAATTTCATTGAGGTTTTAGAAAATATTTTTAATTTAAAAATGTTTATAAATTAAAACAGAACTCCAGTCTGTGCTAAAATACAAGGACATGTGATTTCCTTTTTAAAATATGCAATTAAAAAAAAATAATAATAATATAATAATACAATTTGCCCTGTTTTATTGCAGTTATAGAGTGATTAATACTTAATAGCGCATCCGGCCTTGTTTAAAACTGGTAGGCATTGTGTAAGCATATGATAATCAAGATTTTGGCATACCAAACTTTTCTGTGATACTAGTTTCCACTATTCTCGATCGGATTTGGATCTGAAGATATGTATCAGTATAATACATTGATACCGTTATTATCGAACGAGTTCTAAGTGGACTTTGCAGATATATTTAGGTATATTAATTTGGAACAGGCGATGTACACCAATTTTAAAGAATTTTTAGTTTCTTATATTGAATACCAAATAAACTTTATTTTAAACAAAAATATTTATTTTATTTTCTTCATTTTTAATAAATATTAACCAAATACTGGTGGGCCATTTTCACTGTGATTCACTGTATATACATATTTATACATTATATAATTTATAATAATTATTATTATTATTATATTTCGAAAAAAAATTGGGCGTACTTGTTTTTTTCACAGAGTGAAATTCTGTTTTAATTTTAATTTAATAAAAAAATTTTAAATAAAAAACAAATTATAAAACAGCAATGACAATTGAAATTCAATTAAAATTACGACCTATAATGCGATTACATGAACATACTGGCAATCGGTCGATGGGACATGATATTGAATATTTAATAGATTAATTGAAAATGGTTGCTACACTATAATAGACAGAATTTAATAATATCGTCAACAATACAATTTAACAATTGCTTTCAACATATTTCAATATATGAATTAGCCCTAGTTTATTTGAATATAACTGCATACATACTTTAGAAAAAGATTTAGAAATTATTAAAATTTGAAATGATTGTGAACTCGTAATATCAAAAGAACCGAGTATTTAGTCATTATTTTTATTTTATAGCAGAGCAGAACTTAATAAAATACAATACAACTAAATAAAATTAAAGACTTACGTAATAGCCTTCGTCTTGAGCTGTAAAGAAAAATTTTAACAAAATAGAAAAATTAGAAAAGTGTTTCTGCAAAATTTGAAATTAATTATAATACAGTGTTACAACATAAAAAAGAAAAATAAATAAAAATATATAAAATTCTCGTGTCACGGTGTTAGTGGTTAAACTCCTCCGAAATAGATCGACCGATTTTCATGAAATTTTGTGTGCATATCGGGCAGGTCTCAGAATCGGACAACATCTATTTTTCATATCCCTAAATGTTAAGAGGGCGTGGCAAATCGTTAAAATTTAATATTTAGTTACATATTAATCGTAGACGAATAGAATTTGGTGGGTAAGTTCGTAGAGTCGATATCGACAAACTCACCAAAAATGGGCGTGGCAACCCTCCCCTTTCAAGTGATACCTATAACTCTTAAACTACTGAACCGATTTTAATCATTCTTTTTTTGTTCGAAAGCTTATCAGGTTTAGATGGTTTAAAAAAAATTCGATATAGCAAAAAGTAGGCGTGGCAAATCTTTAAAATAGAATATTTAAGGTGGGTAAGTTCATAGAGTCGATATCGACAAACTCACCAAAAATGGGAGTGGCAACCCTCCCCCTTTAAAAGATACCTATAAGTCGGCTAATTCAATGGTTTATAACTACATATGTACATATATAACATGTATGTCTGTTAGTTTTTGTTTTGGAGCGAGTACAACAACTACAACTTCGTCAGCGCTACCCATGAATCGGACCTCTTATTGTTATTCTTTGTATGCCTCACCTAAATAACGTACCGACTTCGATTAAATTTTGAACTAGATAGATAGATCCACACACTTAAAGTAAGTTAGTTATTTTTATACAACTGTTTTAAGTGGCATATTACAATAAATATACATATAATGTGACCTGTTTTGGGCAATAAAAAAATTCAATTTTGGGCGGGACGAAGTTCGCCGGGTCAGCTAGTAAAAATATATTATTTAATAAAATCAAATTACTATTTGCCATTTTATTTTCATTAAAATGTTCTCAAAACTATTTCAATTACTCAAATCATCGATATTGCCAAATAACGAAACTTTATTAAGTGACTTCATAAAGTTTTTGTCTCTGCTATAAGTTTTTGAAGTCGCCGTAGTCTAGTAGGTAGTGTGTTGGCTTATTAGACGAAAGGCCCGAGTTCAAATCCCAGGTCAGACATCACAACGCAAATATGAAAATATTTCTTCGGCGACTTCCTCTCAGCAGATTTCTGGCAAAAACTCTGAGAGTAAAAATTGCCATGAAATGCTTCTCAAAAATCTGTCGTTCGGAGTCGACTTTAAACTGTAGGTCCCGCCACTCATGTATGTATATGTATAAAATTAACGCACACAACACGAGTGGTGTGAGAAGCTAGGACGCTGTACAATGGGTCAATTCGACCTCCGGGTACTGTACTTATCACAATTGTACAAGTACACGTCCTCTAACCTAACCTAACCTATAAGTTTTTAATCGAAATTCTTCAGCACGCTTATGGTTATCATTTAGCTTTTAACTTTAGTTTTCAATTATTTTGATATCCTGATTAAAATCTTAAAAATTATAAAAAAAATTATATAATTATCTCATTCATGAATAATGTATTTAACTACGATGTTATTAAATATCTATTATCTTAATATACATAAATTACACGTAAGGATTTACTACAAATTTACAAAAATTGAACAATTTTATACAGTTTTTAGTTTTCTGTAATTAAAAAAAATATGTACATATTCTGTCCTTTTTAACAACTCGTACTGTAACATAAAAGTTTAAAATTAATGCCAGAATTTCTACAACGGAAATGACATAAAGAGAATTCTCATTTCCACATACACATTCACAGCCTGTTGCTAATAGATACAGACGAATCAGTTTTATTCCTCTTTTTTCTCTATTTGGCAAATAATGCCAATTAAGTTTGTGTTGCTAATGTCAACGGATACCCCACACTATCCACACACACAGAACATCAAACAGCATCAGTTCTCATCACACTGTTTTCCGTGCTCATTCGACTGCTTTTGAAATTCGAATATTTTATCGAAATAAGCAGACAGCGAATAAGAAATATCGTATTTCAAATGGAAATTAAATGTTTAAAAAAATGGAAATATCACTATACGTACCATGGAATAACTTTTTTTTACATTATTTTTCATGTAATAATTACACTATGCGACAAAATAAAAGAAATTAAATACATCCGGCTAATGACATAGTGTAGGTTGTGAGTTTTGTTGAGCAGATTTCAAAAATATTTTTTTTTATATTTCTCGAACACTCCAAACTTTTTTATTTGACAAAAACTGTTTTTTTTTTTACTCTACTCACACATTTTTGATTACTCAAACATTTCTGATCCGATTTCCAAAATTTAAAGGGAAGAGATGGACCTTTAAAACGGTATATATATGTATATTATTCGACTTAATATGCTATGAGATTTGATGAGGTAAACTTGGAAAATTCGAATTTTTTTCCATATATTTTCAAGTTTGTCCATTCATAGTAACAAACTTTAATAAAAAAATATAGGATAAGTGATAATATTCTTAAAGTCTGTTCTCTTGTGAAGAGATTGAGTCATCATTTGATCAAATCGGACAAAAATTACCGTAGTTATTATTTAAAGAGTCTAACAGTCGAGTGATATTTTTTATATATGTCATTTCATCAAATGAACTTTTAGTTCAAAAATTTTCAGAATTTTTGATGGATCTTGACTGTTTATAACAAAATGTGTCAATTTCACGTTTGCACGACTTCCAGAAGTCGGCTAATATTTGTGTTTTTTGCAAATATTATTATTTTTCTTTGCGCAAACATTGGCCAACTTCTGGTGGTCACTCAAACGTGGAATTGACAAGATTTAAATTTTGGAAATCGGGTCAGAAATGTTTGAGTATTTTTGAGTTATACTCAACTAACTGAACAACGTGGACTATGTAGTTACTCGGGTGTATTTTCACTGTCGCACCGTGTTATTTTAAAAGTGACTATGAAATCTTTGAAATTAAAAATAAAATAAGAATTGTTTTTGAGGCATAGAACGTTGTATACGTTCTTATGAAACTGCTAAAACCACAACATTCTATATCTGAAAAGTTTGGAGTGTTTCTTAATTCTGTTCATATAGATTATAAAAATAATAAATCACAATTAATTTTAAGTTTTTTCTGCTGTTCTCCAGCGAAAAAGTTTCTTTAGTTAAATACTATTTGTGGTCTAAACAACACGATAAAGATTATAGTAATCTGTAAACTTTTTAGATAATAAATTAAGACTCGATTTATGTATACATATGTACATACATACATAATAAAATAAAATAAAAAAAATCTAAATTAAATCAACATTGACGTAGCGAACTGAATTTTGAAAACCAATATGGTTACACAGTCATCGTAGTCTAGTAGGTAGTGTGTTGGCTTATTAGAAGTAAGGCCAGAGTTCAATCCCCAGATCAGATATCTTAAACAAAATGAAATATAAAAAATTTTTTGGGGATAAACTCAGAGAGTAAATCAAATTGTCATGAAAAGTTACACAAAACTTTTTATTCGGAGTCGACTTTAAATTGTAGGTCCAGCCACTTACGGAAAAAATAACACATACAAATAAGTGGGGTGATAAGCTAGGTGGTAATCCTCACTGAAAAGTTGTAATGACTAATTATGTATGTGTGTATGTATGTAATATTTTTCAACAACTGAATATAAAAATTCGTTGGCAGGCTTTTGGATGTGTTAGAAACAAAAGAAGTTATCGATGAGACGCTATAAGTATAATACTACGATTTAATCCGATCAGAAGCTTCTGCTGTCCGAACGTCAATTAAAAGATTGTGAAACTTTTGATTTTGCTTCAGTGTTTACATTTGTTAAAGATACTTAATAACGAACTATACTTATGCCAATTCACTAATCTGTTATGAGGCTACACTAAAGAAAAAGTGGAGAAGAGAAAAGAGTTAATAAGAGCAATACACGTCGCTCGTGCTAATTTGCTTTCACTGAAAGTTTTTTCCGTATTTTTTTTTTTAAGTGATCTACGATTAAAGCAATTCAGTTTTTTTTATCGTCACCACTGCTACTTATAGAACAAAGTGTGAAGAACAACACTATTTGGGATTTTAATAGATTATCATTAATCCGCTTTAATCTACTTTGAAGGTCTATTACCATTGAACCAGCTTTTTTGTGTAATTTTCTAAAATAGGAAAGAGTATTTGCTCTCAACTTTCCTCTTATTTTAAAGTATAGAGGAAGGAATAGCTAAAAATGCTAATCGTAAATAAAAAAAACAAAAAAAGGCTAAAAAGTACATGAAATATTTCAAATTAAATCAGAAACAAGCTAAATTTGGCTGTAAAAAAACTAATCAGGTGACACTGATTTCTATATTTTATGAATATTCTGTATTAAACTGTTAGTTTCAGAATTTTCCCATTTTCCATGCCAGCTATACAAACATTAAAACTATCAATCGGTTGTCGTGATAAAACTGTAACAAAATGTTTCGGATCATTGCACACTGCTTACTGAATTCTGCACTCTTAGTACAGTTAAAGAAAAAAGTCTATATAACGTAGAAATTATTTGGGAAAAAACTATAAAAATTAGCGTAATAAAAGTCTACATACAGTGGCGTACATTAGTGTATGTAGACTTTTTTCTTTGACTGTATTGTTTTTCGTTCTGATGATTTACCCTAAATTTACACCAATTGAAGTTGCCGTAGTCTAGTAGGTAATGTGTTGGCTTATTAGACTAAAGGCCCGAGTTCAAACCCCAGGTCAGACCTCAAAACGAAAATATGAAAATATTTCTTCGGCGACTTCCTCTCAGCAGATTTCTGGTAAAAACTCTGAGAGTAAATAACATTGTCATGAACAACTTTTCAAAAATCTGTCATTCAGAGTCGACTTTAAACTGTAGGTTCTGCCACTCATGTATAAAATTAACGCACACAACATAAGTGGTGTGAGAAGCTTGGTCGTAATCCTGACTGAAGGGTTATATGTACGTATAGCACGAAACCAATACAACTATTAAAAACATATAAGTGTATTGGATTTTTTTATGAAAATTATCAACAACAAACATACACTGTTGTATATTCGTCCAACAATACACTCAATATACAAGGGCTTATGTGAATTGCCCTATTGTAATGACTGTCTTTGTAATATATTTTGTTATCAATATCATTAATCCAATATTAATTAATTCACATAGTAGTCAATTCAAAGGGAAATTTGATGAAATTTCATGTATACATCAGATGTATATACATAATTATGAATTTATTGAGCAATAATTAACTGAAATTTTATATGAAATATTGAGATCAATAGTGCCGTTTATTGCGATTTACTCAATAAAGATGCATATCTGAACACCGTATAAAAATGTAGGTTCTTCCAATTGAAAATTTCTTATAATTCTAAATATTATTCTATTCTATTAATCGTATTAATTTAATTTTTCCTTAAAATCTATTTGTTTTTCAGATATTTTATTAATTGTTAACTATAGGGTGTATTGCAGTTGTAAAACATTATTTATTCTCACAATACGTATCCTTTGCACAAACGTATTCTCTTACATTAATACAAACATATACATATACTTGGAATATATCACATTAATAAAAACGTGAAAAGTAATATTCGGAGAGCATTTATTTGGACTCAGGAATACATCGTACTGTACATATAAAATGTTCATGCAATACATATGCATTTCAAGAATTTTCATACAATCTGTATCTATTCAATACCATTCATGTGCAATAGTCAAGCCATGCGAAATGAAAAAAAAACTGTTTTTCAAATGCCAGATGCTGTTGCTGGATTCTGTTGTATGTGGTACATGCGCTGTCATTCATGCAATCATTCGTATATCGTTGACTTAAATTTTAAAAAATTTTTTAAATGACTTGATGTAATGAAATTTAAAAAAAAATATTATTTTATTGTGTATATTATCGTTGTTATTTTTTTAAAGATAAAAGTGCTGAAACATTAAACGTATGTATGAATAATATAATAATTTTACAAGCATATAAAAAATTCAAAAGCTTTTCCTATTCACATTTCCACTAACCATATGCGGAGACACAAATGTTTGCTTTTTCATAAAATTGTAGTTTCCATTTTGCCATAGGCATTTCATTCATTTGGCCGATAGTAATACAAGCGACGATTTAAAAAAACAGAATTTTTCATTGAAAATAATCACTTTTAACACAAAAGCACTTTTAATCAACTCATTCAATAGAAAAAACTATTTCGAATAGACTGTTAAAATGAAAGTTAATTAAAATTTAAACATGTTAACTTGATTTCGAATTATGTTTTGAAATTAAAATGAAAAAACAAAAGAAAATTCGATTTCAAAATATAGGATACTGATAAGTATGCATACATACATATATATACATATTTTTTAACCTATTTTAGGATAATTATTAAAATTAAAAATTAGTTTAATATTATGTTCAGACCTGCACTTTTATTGAGTCAATATTCGGTTTATTGATTACAATATTTCAAGTGTTTAGACATAACAATATACGCAGTTCAGCTGCTTATTCAATATTCATTTGACAGCTGGTTGTTTCAACAACATTGTTTTTGTTTTGTTCGTTGTTTTTTTTTTTGTTTTTTTTTTTTGTTTTTTTTTTTTGTTTGTCGTTGTTGATATTTGAGTTGTCAAATATCAATAGAAAGTGTTCGGAAAATTGTAATCTGTTCACTGAACGTACTTATGACAGTGTTGTATTTCAAGTTTTAACCAATATTATAACAATTTATGGATTTATTTTGCAATAATTAATTGACATTTTATATGAAATATTGAAATCGATAATACTGGGTTCAGACATGCACCTTTATTGCGTAAATCGCAATAAACGGCATTATTGATCTCAATATTTCATATAAAATTTCAATTAATTATTGGTCAATAAATTCATAAATTGTTATAATATTGATAAAAACTTTAAATACAACACTGTCATAAGTACGTTCAGTGAGCAGATTACATTTTTCCGAACGCTTTCTATTAATATTTGACAACTCAAATGTAAACAACGACAAACAAAAAATGGAAGGTCAGCAGAAAGGTTTGTATTTTATTTTGAGTTTCATATCAAATTTTTCTTTCTCATCGTTCTGAGAAAAGCCAGTTTGGAGTCAAAAGTAGTCCCTATTAACCGCAACAGCTCGGCGTTTCGGTTAATCATTAGCAATCTAGTGTAAACGATCTAGATTTTGAGCAAGATTTGAAATCTAATCTACAAGATTTCGCTGTAGTGTAAATGGGCTATAAGAGTAAATTAAATTGCCATGAAAATGTTTCTCATAAATCTGTCGATCGGAGTCGGCCGAGTCAGAACTGTAAGTCCCGCCATTCATGTATAAAATTAAAGTACACAACATAGGTAGCGTGAGAAGCGAGATCATAACCCTGACTGAAGAGTTGTATTGACCAATTATGTAAGTATGTATGAATGAATAAATGACAGCTATTTTGACAGACACCCTTTATCAACTGTAAAATGTCGAAAGTTCCTGTGGAGAAATCCGATAATTGAATATTATGTAGATAGGTTAAAGACAATTGTAAAGTTGCCATTTTGTATAATTAGAAGTTTCTTTCTTTCAGTTCAGTAACAGATATAAAGCTCTATGTAATATTGCGTTTCAATATCAATTCCCAAATATTTTAGTATACAATTAAGAGAAACTTTATTTCCAGCGAGAAAAAGAGAAAGCGATGGAAACGAAAATCATAGTTTGAGTCTTCAGTTCGTTATTTTTTCTTTTACATATAATTTCTTTTTTTTTCATACTTTACCGGTTAGAATGTTGTTCTATTATCTGCTTAAAGTGTTGCTATTGGTGTAATTCTTTACTCTTTAAGGCGGGTTCACCAACAGGCTTCTGAAACATTTTTGGTTCGGAGAAATTTTTTGTTTACTGAGAGTTTTCTGCAAACTGATTCACCCATTTCAGAAACTTTGTTCGTAAAAACAGTGCTGCCATATTTAATTGAAAATGACTTAAATACATATGTGTGGATAAACTTAAGAAAGTTAATTATATTTTTTATTTATTTTTCAAATTATTTTTCAATTTGTATTTATTTTTCAATTTTAACTTTTTCTCCAATTTTTTTATTTTTGCCGCCAATACTTCCTTTTTTTTCTTATATGTTTTTTCTTATTTGCTTTTTGTTTACATTTTTTAGTTGACCATACTGAATTTTTAATACAAATGCCAAACAATATGGCATGTCTGTTGTATAAATTTCATATGGTGTGGCAACCTTTTCCAAATTTAAAATTAAATTAATTCACACTGAGAGTTGTTCGCACAAAATAATTTCTCTCGCTCCCATAGAGAAACGTCAAACTACATATAAAAAAAATTTTATGCGAATCAAAAATGTTTCAGAAACCTGTGGGTGAACCCGACTTTAAAGTCTGCTACATTAAATGAGTACATTAAATGAGTACTTCATAAAATTGACACTTTTTACCAGAATGTTTTGCTGCGTAGAGAGAGTATTCGTTGTCAATGTTCATGACAAATGATCCCCCATCTAAAAACATATTAAATTTATACAATATATAGACCCCTTTGCGCGAAATTATCGTATATGCCAATTTTTTCGAAATTGAGTTTTTGATGCAATCTTGTTCTACATTCAAAGAGACGTCACCTGACAAAATATTGTAGGCGAATTCCACTTTGTTGCTCCAAAAATTGATTGAATACTTTATCCTATATTACATTCCATTTTTTCTTGTGAGCGATTTTATCGTATCTGCCAATGAAGAATATTTTGAAAACTGGAAGTCCTTTGCAAAAAATCAAAATCAATTGAACTCATTTACGGATATTCCAACAATTCCACTAAAAAAAACTATAAATAACTTTAATTTTACCTTTAAGTTACAAAAGTTGTAGAATTTGTGTATCTCTTTGCAAAAATTCAATGATTTGAAAAATCTATGTTTAAAAAATAGCATACCGCCAAAATACTACAATGAGTATTTAAATTAAAAATATTCTGTACGCGAAAAAGACATGTTAAATGAAAGCGACGAAGAAGATTAACTCACTTAATATTATTTTTGTTTTTTAGTTTTTTTTAATGAATTCATGCTTCTGTTAAATATTGATTACATTTTTTATTACTTTGTACCATTCTAAGTTAAAAAATAATGAACAAATACATAAAACCGCTAATAATTCTTTGTTTCTAACACTGACAAATGATATCGTAAGTGCCATTTTCTACACACGCATCTACGAAATGTTAATGAAATGAACGTATGTGCCAAAAATACGTTTTTGTCGAAAAACTTTAACTTTTCCACCGCAATACTTTTAGGTGTAGTTATATTAGTTAATTATCTAAGCACATGTATATTTTCCTTTTGATATTGCAAGCGAAAGCAGAGAAAAGTAGAAAAATGGCTGTCCTGTAAAATTTTGTTTTTGTAACATACGATAATTTCGCGCAAAGGGGTCGATATGTCAAAGTTTTTCCTACAAATTGGGCAAATTGTTGAAAACTAACACCAAACTTTCCCAAAGCTAAAGTTCCGGCCGGTAACTTTTGACTTGAATCATTTTGCCATATAAAAACTTTTTTATTTTTTTCTGTTTAACTTCGAACTACTCGTAGTATGCGATTTCACTTTTATTACACTAGATACTTGTATTGCATAATACTCAGGAATTACATTAAAAAAATAAACTTTGAATTAAAATCATTACATGAGTTAAAAGTTCAAAAATTTCCAATTTTGCTAATAAATAAA
This sequence comes from Sarcophaga caerulescens, assembly GCA_927399465.1. NCBI lineage: Eukaryota > Metazoa > Arthropoda > Insecta > Diptera > Sarcophagidae > Sarcophaga > Sarcophaga caerulescens. The sequence continues at coordinate 76,678,408 of OV656872.1, read as the reverse complement.
TAATTGATGTATTCAGAGCTTACTAAAATAATTTTCCTTTTTTCTTTCTTTGCAATTCAACAAATACATTGCAATTGCTCAAGTTATTTGCTTTCGCTGTACACGAATTTGACATTTGACAATGAATTCAAATTGTAAATGAACAGAAACTCAAATGGCTGTATGAAGGCTAGCTTTAAGAACTGAAACGCATTTACATTTCAAACCCAAAAACTTGAGTTACATAACTTAGCAAACAGAAAATAAAAAGCTTTCCAGAGAAATTCTTTCATCACATTCTAGAAGTTTTAAAATTCTTGAAATTTCATTTTTGGTATACAATCAAATTGAGTTTAAATTTTTTATTTCCAATTTTAGTAGGAAAATGAAAATAATTTTACAATATTATTCATGTGTACCTCATATTCATTCAAAAAACTTTTTGCAATTAATCGTTCAAAGATATGAAAAAACAAGAGATCTAGGCTGTGAGAATTCCCAAAGTAATTTTTGTCTCTTCTGATGCCTCTAACTTTCACTCACAACAAAAAGAGGATGGTAGTATTTTGATAACAAAAGAATATCAAGCAAAATAAATATTCAATTAATTACAATTAATCTTGTTTAGAAAAAGGATTGTATTTTCCAAAATTCTAAATAATCGTATTAACATGTTGAAAATATGTTGTGCTATATTCGATGGTTGAGCAGATTAAAAACATTTTATTCCACACATACGTATGTACATAACATAATTGGTCATTACAACCCTTTAGTCAGGATTACAACCTAGTTACTCATACCACTTATGTTGTGTGCGTTAATTTTATACATGAGTGGCGGGACCTACACTTTAAAGTCGATTCCGAACGACAGATTTCTGAGAAGCTTTTTTTATGGCAATTATATTTACTCTCAGAGGAAGGAGGTCGCTGAAGAAATTTTTTTTTCACATTTCGTTTTGATGTCTGACCTGGGGTTTGAACCAGAGATCAGTAATGAATCGCTTTTTCGCTACTCATAAGTACTCATGACATTTTGAGTATGAATGAGTCAACAGTATTGAAATTTAACTACTCTGATTCATTCGTACTCGCTACAACATTGATTTATAAGTACAGGTTGCAATTAGTATAAGTACAACGTTGACATCAAACCCATAACATTCGAAATATGTTCGATTCATACGACTACTCATTTAGATTCATAACTTTAGAAAAATACTTATAATCAGACGTCGGCAAAAAGAGAACGTGATAAAAACGTGAGTGTATTTGTGAGAAGCATGTGTATAACCCAGAGGAAAATTTTTAGTAATTATTGTTTCAAGCAGAGTTCGAACAAATATTGTGCTTTTTGATGCCATTGGTATTTTTCCCACAAGTTTTTATGGATTTGTAGCAAGAGTCATCATTACATATTGCAGGTACCTGTTTCCCAGTTTTTCTTCACATTTTAATTAAATTTTTCTTTGGGTGTACAATTGATACACAAAAAAATTTCAAAAACAAGCGACGAGAACCTGCTTTACTGAAAGCTGACAAGCAACTGAATGCATTTTTATGCTCTTTTTAATGAACATTGTTGATGTTCGTGTCCTATGTGTGTAAAAAGCCGAAGAAGTTCGACTCCCGGGGGACATTGGTGCCGACGTGTGCTTATAATACTTATAAATGATTCGAGTGATTCGAATCATTCATCAAAATTTACAGTCTTAGTTGTTGTTGCATTTACAAACAAAGAAGAAAGAAAAGACAAAGACAGCAAGCAAAGCAAGCACACAACCTTCTAGTGAGTATTGTAGTGTTCGTACGCGAATCATACTTATTTTGTGCTTCGTGTATATGTAGAGCCATGGAGAGTCGAAATCAACAACCTCATGCGTATTGTTAAGTATGAGTACGATGAGTACTTCAAACTTTGAATATAAGTAGTATGAGTATGATATTAAAATAAGTATGAATGCGTATAAGTATCAGAAATTATGAGTATGACTCGAATCTACTCATCGTTTTGAATACTCATTGCTGATCTCTGGTTTGAACCGTGGCCTTTCGTCTAATAAGCTGACACACTACCTACTAGACTACGGCGATTTCATTTTATTCCACGACTCTTTATATGATTTAAATAAAAATGACTCTTGGCGATCAGCTATACGTAATATTTACTCACTCATTCTTATTTTGCTAAATAAAAACAATTAAATTTAAATTGTTAAGAAGTCAAATATGCTGTAAAACTATAAGTAGTAATTTAAATGTTCCTAATATAAAAATTCTTTAATGCTGCAAATTAGTCCAACTAGCTTTACCAATAATTGAATTTGACAGTAATCTCACGAAGTTGATTCTCTTTACTAGACAATTGATTTAAATTACATAGAAGAAGGTAGTCCCCACAACTCAAGGCTTTAAAAATAATATAATGAAGGAATAAAAAACAACACTTTAAATACTAACAATCGCTTGTCAAAGTATCTTAAATATATGAAATGTTAAAATTTCTAATCTTCATTAGCCAAACTTCTTTCAATAAAAATAGCCTATCATAGAGCCTGTTTTATTTCAATAACAACTCTTACACAGGGCCAAAATCATTCGAATGGAAAACTTGTTAAACCAATCTAATCCTATGAAAGTCGTTTATGTTATGTATGGATTTTATAATAAATATTTGCAATAAAATACAGTCTGTCCCAATACACCTTCTCTCTTACTTATTCAGCCAGTGTCGTACGTCTCCGGCGGTTACATTACAATCACAGCCACTATTTGTTTAGGGTGGGTGTGATTAATAAAAACATTGGAATTTTGTTAAATGAAATTTTCAACATTTTTCAAATAACAAACATACACACGCACACACACAAATACATACAAGCTCAATAAATCTCAAACACAATGATGTTTATAGAGAAGCAAATGTATCAAAGGACTTGTGTAAACACTCATAAAACAAAGTTAAGTGAACAACAAACATTGTGAACACGCTATGACTTACTAAAAAAGAAAGAAAGGAAGAGAGTGGGAAAGGAAAAAATTCATACACCCCTGCAGTAGTTGTAACAATCAAACACGTACATATTTCAGGAAAACATGGGCTTAACCCATGGATGGCACATCTAGGAATATAAAGGGTCCGCCAAATAACTTTTTTCAAATTTCTTTTTTTTATTTGAAAGTACAATCCTTCCGGTTAATAATTTAAAATAATTTAATTCAAATGGCTGCCTCGACTGGCCATGCAGTAGCCTACACGATCGGTCCAAGTTTTAAGCACATTATCGATTGTGTGCAGCTGTATTTCACCAATGGCTTCACGAATATTGTCCTTTAAAGCGTCAATTGTCCCTGGCTTGTCGGCGTAACACTTGACTTATCTTTGACGGCACCCCACAAATAATAGTCCAACGGTGTCAAATCGCAGCTCCGAGGTGGCTAAACGACATCAGCTCTGCGGCTGATAATGCGATCTTCAAAAACAGGGCGCAAAACATCAAGTGTAGCTACGGCTGTGTGGCACGTAGCGCCGTCCTGTTGAAACCAAATGTTGCCAATATCCTCATCTTCAATGTTTGTGAACAAAAATTCGTTCAACATGGCCCGATAGCGATCGCCATTGACTGTAACAGCCACTCCTTGCACATTCTGCAACATTACCATGATTTTCAAAGTAATGTCGCAATATTTCCCAGCGTTGTTCAAGCGTATTCGCAACCATATTCGTTCAGCGGAAGGATAAAACTAATTATCTGTCAAATCAGACATGATCTAAGTGTTACCATTCACGAAATAAGCACTAGTTGATAAAAAAAAAAAACGTTAGATGGCGGACCCGATATAACCGTTGTGATAGCACCTGTAGGTATTTTAGACAAGTTGTGTTGTACGAGTAATTAATATTGAATGAATGAATATATTTAATCAGAAGTAATAGGATAATGCCTGTAACATGTATTTCTGGAAAAATAGTCCTATCTGTTAGTTCAATTGCCAGGGTTTCACTGTTCCATAAGCCCAATATTTCAGGGATGAAATCGCAAATTGCATTTCACAGGCTTCTCGGGTATGCAGTGTTAAAATGATCATCTTCCTGTTATTGGAGAAAGTTGTAAATGCTCGCCGTCAATGTGTGAGGTGGTGCTAAGAGAAGGCGCCTGTAGTGCTCTTTTCATTTCTTAAATTGTCTCTCCTACGACGTAGTAATTTCACAGTTGGTATCCATCAAATGTTTAGTGGTAGAAAATGTGGAATTGATGAGAAAAACTCTCGGCAGTTTGCTCCATTTGCTCTTTGACGGCATTGATTAAACGTCTTCTGATAACAATTTGAAATTTATGAATCATGAAAACTCTTGCCAAGGCTGTGATTGTGCAGAGACTCGATAGGTGTTTGCCGGTCTCGAACACTAATCGAACTCGATCCGATGCCAGTGTTATTGTAGCCTAATTGTGCATTGAAGTTCAACAAAAAGAATGACAAGTAGAAATTTGAACAAAATTTAATACCGATTTGCATACACCTCCTTCGTTATCTGATCCTACCTATCTACTCAGTTCTATTCTTCTAATATTCGTGAACTTTCAAAAAGGTTTTGGGACCCATATATGTACATGAAGCGATTTGGCCAAAGTTAAGCCGTTAGGTAATCCCGAAGAAGATAATATGGATTATTACAAAACTTAACAATGAAACCCATTGCCGGGAGACAATGTCCCATTCAGGGTGGCCATTAGCATTCCACCCACGTCGCTTACATTCCTACTCCAAACCCTGTCAAATAGAAGATGAGATATGTTTTGCGTTGCACTATTTCAAGACAAATTATACAATTAAAAACCTCGCTCGCTATGATAAAAGGATGGTTTTTTAGACTCAGTTAAAAGTTAAAAACTTAACTCTGGTGAAAAAATTCGTATAATTCGTAGACAATTTAGAGGTATTTATTGCCGATTCACAAAAGGTTGCAAATATTTTATAAATTCTTATAAAACTCATCATGATTCGTTAGCACAAACAAATTTATATTTCTTGAGTGAATAATCGTAATTTTATATACATATATACATGATACATATACATACATGGTACATGTATGTACGAGTATATATGTATGTACATACGTATGTATATTAAATTTTCATAGTATAAAACATTCTATAAATTATTATTCAAATCCCATCCAATTCTTATTCACTCAACATTACGACCATTTAGAGAAATAGCTGTGTGTGTATGTATGTGTATTTGTTAATTCCAGTGAGAAAAACATTGTTTATGTTGTCATTGTTATCACATCGTTACACTTATGTATGTAAATGCTCTCCTCCCTTTGCGTTTTCTCCCACACACTGACTGCCAAAAGGAAAACAAAAGGAAATCTTGAATAGTTGAATAGCTATTGTTGTAATTGTTTTGCTAAAGACCATCTGGTCTATGTGTACACTAGTCTTAGTCAAACTGAATCAAAGTTTACTGAGCTCCCCCCGTCATGCATTAGTTTGTGTCTGTTTTTTATATTTTTATGAAATTGTTTGTGCCACTAATGTAAGAATTGCTGTTATTTTTGTCGTTTCTTGTTTCTTGTTTCAAAGGAAACATTCCCGGAAATAAGCCGCCAGGCTGTTATAAATTTATTGTAAATGGGAAATGAAAACATGTTTTATTTTCTAGATTTATTTGTCGTACTAGGCATTTAAATTATGTACTCAACAATTTGTATAAAAATTTATAGTCACTCTTCGAAAATTAAAAGATTTTTTAAAGTTGTAGACGTTGTACGCTTAAATTTTCAATTTGTGGTGGTTTTCATAAAAGATAAAACTCATAATGATGAAGATGAAATTTTTGCAACTAATAGAGGACCAAGTGTAATTTTGAGTTTGTTGACATTGGGTAGATGATAAGACTTTTAATTTGTATATCTTAATGAAATTATCGATAATGTTTTTGAGCTGCGGTCATTCTATATTCAACAACTGTTGTTCAATTCAGGAAGTAATTAATGAAACTAGATTCTATGGTATACGAAGCTTTTTATTATTAAATTTCGCCATATCGAAGTCAATTGGCCTTTACTCTTATAAATACAGGCAAATATTTACCAAATTATTGACTATTATTAGTCTGACGTTGAGATAGGAACTTTAGGAACTTCTGTAAAGGCGTAGAATATCTACCGGCATAGAATCTTTATAAAGCTCTTATGAGGAATGGATCAGAGAACAGCAATGAGTATTCAAAACGATGAGTAGATTCGAGTCATACTCATAATTTCTGATACTTATACGTATTCATACTTATTTTAATATCATACTCATACTACTCATATTCAAAGTTTGAAGTACTCATCGTACTCATACTTAACAATACGCATGAGTTTGTTGATTTCGACTCTCCATGACTCAACGTATACAAGAAGCACAATGATTCGAGTACGAACACCACAATACTCACAGGAAGGTTGTGTGCTTGCTTTGCTTGCTGTCTTTGTTTTTTTCTGTCTTCTTCTGTTTTTCTAAATGCAACAACAACTAATACTGAAAATTTTGATGAATGATTCGAATCACTCGAATGTACGATTGAATCAGAGTAATTGAATTTCAATACTCTTGACTCACTCATACTCAAAATTTCATGAGTACTTATGAGTAGCGAAAAAACGATTCAAATCTGATCTCTGGAATGGATCCAGGTAATGATATCACTGAGAAGATGACAGCTAAACAAGTAGCGAAATAGTAAAGGTAGGACTGCTGTTGCGTACTCACTACCCAGGAATTTGTGAGGATAATAGCGGGTAGCCAAATAGTGAACTTGTTAATTCTGGCAACATGAATAGAAGAGGAGATGAAATGAATGTTGATCACTTTTAACCATACAAGACTTTTTCCTGCCCTATTATAAAGGATTCTTTTGACATTCCTAACAAATATGTACATTCCATACATTTCACGCGTTTCTTATTGAAAACACTTGAAAAAATTAGGGATAACTATATAAGAAATATGTACGAAGAATGTAAGTTGCGAGATACTAGGAAGGGTACCACTGCATCCAAGGCAGGCAGCTCTTGTAGATTTGCTGGGCAGCATTCAGGATTCCTTGAATGAGAAGAAAGTAACCATATGTAAATTTCTTGGCTCAGAGAGCACATTTGATCATACTCCTCACCAGTTCATACGTAGATCATTAGATAGAAGATGCATAGATCCTACACAAAAGATTTACGTAAAAGTACGCAGGAAATGAGATAATAAAATTCGACTCAACTAGGAGGTGCCCACAGGATGGTGTTCCTTCACCCGTAGTGAGTGAACTCTTTATAAACTATGTGAGGCGGGTATCGGCTGCCATGAATATACAGATAATATAATCTTGATGGCTAAAGTAGCCGAGTCTATTGACAACTCGCGAGTATCATCAATCTTTTGTATCATAAAAATATTTGCTTATTTCAACTTGGAAAAGAAGTACAAAAGATAGGTCATAGCAATTCTATCTGACAGCCAGGCTGTATTTCGAGCAGTAGACTCTTATAAGGTGAAAACGTAGATAGCACGATGACTTGCGGAGAGAAGGCATATTTTTGGAAAGATATACTCAACGAAAGAGAAAATAAAGAAAGGCATAGGTTCTTCCCAGACCAACTGGGTTTGAGGCAATTAAAACTTTGGTTGTTGTATCAGACTATTGGATAAGACTATTCAGGAATAACCTGCGGTAATTAACCGGTCTTCTAACAGGACAATGTAGACTCATACAACAGTTATTCCGAATGGGGGTTGTTTCGAACTCAGTATATAGATTCTGAGACGATGAGAATGAATCATCGGAACATATTCTTGGAACATAGGAACATGTCATTGTCATTGTTGACACCGGGCAGTATCCTGAAATTTGTCTGTGCAATTGGCTTCAAGAGTACATTATATGGATACGCGATAAAGTTTGAGAGTATACAGATGATCGCAGTATTAAGTCACATTTTCACAACAATAAAAATAAAAGTCTGACACAACAACAAAAATAAAAGTCTTCAGCAGTCATACTACCATTTACTCATACTAAAGTCGTCGTAATCTAGTAGGTAGTGTGTCAAACCCCAGGTCAGACATCTCCATCAAAACGAAATATGAATAAATATGTCTTTGGGGACTTCATCTCAGCAGATTTCTGGTAAAAACTCTGAGTGTAAATAAAATTGCCATGAAAAGTTTCTCAAAAATCTGTCGTTCGGAGTCGACTTTAAACTGTAGATCCCAGACTCATAGATAAAAGTATCACAAGCGTATGGGTTATAATGGCGAATGATAACAAATGTACGCAGTAAATATCTCGAGAAGCACTTTCCCACTGAACTCAATTAAATTTCTAATATTCTAGAAACTGTTTCTAAAAGTGGTTATCAAAACTAAATCTAATTCTGTTTTTTTATAATCATTCGTACTTTGATTTCGAAAGTAAGCACCATTTTAGATAAGCTAAACATATTTTTCAATTGCAGGCGTGTGTGGTGGCACAAGCGACGATTGCTATGGTCTCGGTAGTTATAAATAAATAAGATTTTGACAATTATATACGCGTGTTTCTTTCTTTTGCCCACTTAATTGGGAACTATTTGACAATAATGATTTAATGTCACGCACTTGAAATTAGCCACATGACGTGTGTAAACAGTGTGTACAGACACGAAATTATTTATAGGGATACAAAGGTATTTTGACCCTCAGGTGACCTTTAAGTTTAAATACACATTTGAACCAAACAATCATGATAAAACGAACGTTGAATTAAACACTTTCACTTGCGACCTGTGAAATAAAATTACTTTCCAAACTTTTCCTGACCTTTAACGAAAACACAATTAAATTAATTAAAATTGAAAACAAGTTTCTGTGCTATGATCATTGTTTTCATTGCTTTTCAATGAGAAAATTACGTTTCTGCCTCGTCAATTGCAAATATTTGTTAAATCAACCATAGAAAGGATTAAGGATAAACGTTCCTTAAGAGTAACTAGCAAGACATGTACACACACATGAGTATTCAAAACTCGTACGTACATATGTATGTAGAATATAATCTTATTATACACCAAAAAGGCACACACACATTCAAATTTCCTACACTATTTATAAGGCAGATTCATACATTTTGTAAATCTTTTGTTAAAGAAATAAACACACACTCCATGAACACATACTTTCCAACAATAATACAATACATATGCATATACACACGCACACAGACAATGTAATCACTCTACAAACATTCAACAGTAAGAAGAGGAAAAAAGGAAAGTAAAATACAAACAAAATCTGTAATTCAATCAAAGTGATTCGAATCGATACTGTATAAATAAACACTGATGTACACACTCATGTAGTATACACATATACATATGTATGTACATATATAATACATATTCATACACGTACATCATTTATTGTATACACACAATGATTTTATCTGTAGGGAATATTTAGCTTTCATTTTATATTTCATTCTATAAACAGTCTAAAAAAAATTTAACGCCTATAGATGGTGTACTCAGTGTATGTATATGTAGGACTTCCTACATATGTAAGTAATAATCGAAAGTAGGCAGGATTTACCGTGTTTCTATTTTTTCAATATTCAATATTTTAATTTAGTTTTCTTCCTTTATTTTAAATTATTAAAGTTTGCAAACATGAATTAAATATTATTCAGAAGACAACTGCTTTCCTACCATTTACGTCTTTGCTCTCCGCTAAGTAGTCCATCCATGAGCTCCAATTGTGGCGCATACGATTTCTAGCATTTCTAACGGTATCTCACCATTGGCAGCAGTTGTAATTGACTTTTCCCAGAGCCTTATAACTGACCCTGGCTACACCAAATTCGCCAATTACACAGCCCTGCAAATTTGGATTTTTTTTGTGCAAATAAGATGGCTCCAGGTGTTTCCGAAGGCATTTTGCGCGGCTGAACACGACTCTGGTTTCCATCACGTCAGGTTTTCGAGAAAAAGGGGTTTGAAACCCCTTAAAATAGCGTTTTTGGCCATTTTTGAAAAATTGTAGAGCTAAACACTGACGTGCTAGAACCATTGCTATTATCAGAAATTGACAATTGATCTTTGCTCTTTACAATGAGCCCAAAGCCAAATTGATTGCATGCAACCTTAAAGTAGGGCGTAGGTTTATGTCAAGGGGTGCAAGAGAAAAAGAAACACATTACGGAGGTCCTTAAAAATTAATCAGATTTACTTGAAAATTGTTACTCAGGAGTTTTTGGGGTCGTTGATTACAGAACTTCATTCAGATTTAAAAAATTCAAAATGGCGGATCCAATATGGCGGTCGAGGTTTATAACTATTTTCAAGTAAATCTGATTAATTATTACATAATAAAACTTAACGATTTATAACGTTTAAGACCGAATGATATAGAATTCAGCAAACGTTAAACTTTTAATTATTCAACTGACAGCAAAGTAACATTCTTATTACATTCTGTACTTCTGCGTTAACGCAACAAATAAAATTAACCAACTTTTAACTTTTTACTTGCGTTGAGTACTTTGGCAGCTATCAGCTTATTTGTTTTGTTTTTTTGTTCCTTAGATTTTTTTGTTGTGTGCAGTCAAATTCAATACGCGTTGAAAAACTGTCAGTTGTCAGTTGAAAATGTCAAAGTACAAAGTATAACGGATTCTATGTGACTCGGCTTTTAATCTATATCTATCAGGGATCAGCAATTAATCGTTTTTTCGCTACTCATAAGTACTCATAAAATTTTGAGTATGAGTGAGTCAACAGTATTGAAATTCAACTACTCTGATTCATTCGTACTCGCTACAACATTGATTTATAAGTACAGGTTGCAATGAGTATGAGTACAACGTTGACATGCAACTCATAACATTCAAAATATGTTTGATTCATAAGCCTACTCATTTAGATTCATAACTTTAGAAAAATACTTATAATACTTATAAATGATACGTGTGACGCGAATCATTTATCAAAATTGAGTCTTAGTTATTGTTGCATTTGCAAAAAAAAAGAAAAAGACACATGAGCAAAAAAAGACAGAATAGCAAGCAGAGCAAACCCACAGCCTTCTAATAAGTATTGCAGTGTTCGTACGCGAATCATACTTATTTTGTGATTCCTGTAAATGCTGAGTAAAGGAGTGTCGAAATCAACAACATCATGCGTATTGTTAAGTATGAGTACGATGAGTACTTCAAACTTTGAATATTAGTAGTATGAGTATGATATTAAAATAAGTATGAATGCGTATAAGTATCAGAAATTATGAGTCTGACTCGAATCTACTCATCGTTTTGAATATTCATTGCTGATCTCAGATATATATATATTATATTCGTATATAGCACATATTACTAAAACTCATTGAAAATTATAAACTCTTTTGTTTTTGTCCTATCTGTCAGGAGAGCCACTACTGAGTACCAGATTTGCTTTAGGAAGTCCAATGTAGTTTTAGTGTGAATTTTTTGATTTTCAAAATTTTTACATCAAATTCATAAACCTATGCATAAATTAAAATACTTGAATGACACAAACCTGCGTATTACATACAACCTACATAAATATGTGTTAAACTCAGCCAACCGTGTAAGTAAATAAATATTCTAAAAGAGACATCCCTGCTGTGGTTTATGCTCTGTAACTGCTAAATAATAATTTTGTTTCAAATTGTTTAAAATTTATTTAAAAATTTTTCAAGAATACTATTGTAGAGTACTATCAAGAAATAGTACACTCTCTTTATTACAGACATCTGATAATAATATTAAATATATTTTTTTTTTGCATCCAATACTAAGTACATATTGACTATTTTTACTATTATTTACTACACTTTTATTACTACTAATGCCAGTCATTTACGAGTCTCATGTTTACTAGTGCTTCGAGTGGAATGCTGTTGAATCCTTGTTTGTTATTCTGCAAAAGTTGCAATAAAAACTTTTAAAGAATGCTTCCTGCAAAATTTATAAAGAGAATGCAGAGTTGTTAACGAATTAACTGATGTGAAAGTAGTAAATATTGAGAAAAAAATTAAAACTTTTATTTAAGCGTTTGACTACTAAGCGATTATTATAATAAAAAAAATTTGCAAAATTCTAATAACCAATGTATAAAGATTTATAGGGTATTCTCGTCTTTTAATTTTATTTTAGCTTTTTGACTAAATTTTTACACAAATGAACGCAGCGCTTTTGCGCCGCGTGGCAGTCAAACGGTTATACTGCAAGTCTAGTGAAAAGTGTGCTAGACTATTAGCGTGAAGATCGTTGGTTGGGTTTCCACCAGAGACTCTGGTCTTTTACACTACACTGAGAATGAGGATTTAAATAAATAAATAAAAAATATATTTTAAGGCTTTAAATTTTTTTTTTCATTAATATTCAAATGAATTTGTTCTTTTAGAGCCTGTTGTATTCTACTGAGTTTAAAGCAGAGAGAATAAAATAAATTCTTTATTTTCATCTTTTTTTTACTTTTGAAGTTTTTTTCTATTTTTGTTTTTTTTTTAACAAATTTTCCTTTCGAAAGTTATATACATTGCTACAAGCTACAATAGAGACTATGTAGGAAGCATACAACTTTTTCCATATATAGATGTGTGTAGAGTTGTGTTTGTTGAAAGTGTACGTGGGGAGTTTATTTGCTTGCCACATTGCGGTTTGGTATAACACAGACTCGCTGTGGTAAAATAAGACTAACGATGGTTCAATGAATACAACAAAAATAAATCAATTTGTTACCAGTAAAAGAAAATAATAACGATAATGAGAATGAATAAATGTAACATAAAAGATATAAGAAAGAAGGAAACGTCGTGTATTACCGATATACCGAATATTGTACAATTATTGTTATGGTTTATTCTTAAGTTTGTACTTTTTATTTTATAATTCTTTCGATTTTTCCAATTATTTAAAATATATTCATAGTTTATTTTTACAGCATTATCAATAATATTTATTTAAATCTATTAAGTTTTGGCTTCTCAAAACATACGTTAATAGATTGTATTTCGGGGCTAAACAGTATTATGGGTTATTTTTTTATTTTTTAAAAGAAATTATCAGTTTAAATAAACAATTTTATTGTATTTATTTCTTTAAACTTTTATTTGCGATTAGATAATGATTTTTCATTATAGTATCATTGTAATAAAACATATAAATACTAAAACGGGTTTTCAATGAAATATAATATTTGTTTTTAGAACAATTCTACAGAATTTCTTTAAAAAGAACGCAAACTAATAACACTATGCAACAAAATAAAAAAAATTAAATACACCCGGCTAATGACATAGTGTAGGTTGTGAGTTTTGTTGAGTAGATCTCAAAAATATTTTTTTTATATTTCTCGAACCAACCAAACTTGTTTTATTTGACAAAAACTGTTTTTACTTTACGCACAAATTTCTGGATTACCCAAACATTTCTGACCCGATTTCCAAAATTTAAATCTTGTTGGAAAGGAGAGAGATGGACCTTATAGGGTATATAAATAGTATAACAGTCGTGTTATATTTTTTATATATGTCATCTCATCAAATGAACTTTTAGTTCAAAAATTTTCAGAATTTTTGTTGGATCTTGATTGTTTATCACAAAATGTGTCAATTTCACCTTTGCACGACTACCAGAAGTTGGCCAATGTTTGCACAAAGAGAAATAATAATATTTTCAAAAAACACAAATATTAGCAGACTTCTGGTTGTCGTGCAAATGTATAATTGACACATTTTGCGATAAACAATCAAGGTCCATCAAAAATTCTGAAAATTTTTGAACTAAAAGTTCATTTGATGAGATGAAATATATAAAAAATATAACACGACTGTTATACTATATAAATAATAACTACGGTAATTTTTATACAATATTATCAAATGAGGACCGAATCTCTTCACAAGAAAACAGACTTTAAGAATATTATCACTTATCCTATATTTTATTATTAAAGTTTGCTACTATGAAAGGACAAACTTGAAAAAATTTGAAAAAAATTTGCATTTTCCAAGTTTACCTCATCAAATCTCATAGCATATTAAGTCGAATTATAGAAAGGTGTATACCGTCCATCTCTCCCTTTTCCAACAAGATTTAAATACTGGAATTCGGGTTAGAAATGTTTGAGTAATCCAGAAATTTGTGCGTAAATTCCAAAAAACAGTTTTTGTCAAATAAAAAAAGTTTGGAGGGTTTGAGAAATATAAAAAAGGTATTTTTGAGTTCTACTCAACTAGCTGAACAACGTGAACTATGTAGTTACTCGGATGTATTTTCACTGTCGTACCGTGTAATTTAATTAATTGTAAGTGTTTATGTGTTTATCAATAAAATATTAAATATATCAAATTTTACTTTTTCCAATGGTTGTATCTGTTTTTCTTCCCAAATTCTTTTTTAATTTATTTTTTCTGGGCAAATGTCAGAGGAAAAGTTACAATTTGTTGAAATAAATTCATCATCTTTAGAAAATTGTGTGCAAATTCTAAACTTTCATTACAAAACTGTTTGCTCTGTGAAAACGAAGTTTCACTCAATTGTGGATATTTTCGATCATTATAATTATCCAATTGTGATTAAAATGAAAAAGAGTTAATAAAAATTTTTAGTTGAATATTTCAGTTCTAAATTCACATTCGTCCCTACGACTACTTATCGAATTTTACGTTAGAACAAATATTCTTAGAGCGACTACCTATGAATGCGTACATATTTCAATGAGTAGGTAAATAAACTAAGAAAACTAACTTATATGAGAATCTCTACGTATTCGCGGTAGAGAAAATTTAGATAATACTTTGATCTCATGTTTTTATTCGACCTTTCAAACTTGAAAAAATATGAAAAATTCGAATTTTCCAAGTTTACCTCATCAAATCTAATAGCATATTAAGTCGAATAATAGATATATGTATACCGTTTAAAGATCCATCTCTCCCCTTTCCAACAAGATTTAAATTTTGGAAATCGGGTCAGAAATGTTTGAGTAATCCAGAAATTTGTGCGTAAAGTCTAAAAAAACAGTTTTTGTCAAATAAAACAAGTTTGATGGGTTCGAGAAATATAAAAAAAATATTTTTGAGATCTACTCAACAAAACTCATAACCTCATTAGCCGGGTGTATTTAATTTTTTTTATTTTGTCGCATAGTGTAATTATAATTATTTTTATTATCAGAAAAGGAAATAAATTAAAGAAAAGCAAAAAAAAAGCATAAAAATATGACATGATTTAAACGAACAAAAATATTATAATTTTAGAACATAACCTCACATAATTTAAGGTTTAAATATAAAACAACCGTTAAATTTCTGTACATTTGCTTGGAAAACTTTCAACCAAGTCAACTTTTAAAATAGATACACTATCTGAATCTGTTCAAAAACTGGAGAGGTATAATTCTACTAAGAGATGTTTTCTTCACAATCGAAGTTTAAGAGAAGAAAATTTTCGAAAAATTTGTTTCTATTCCATATATTTAATGAAAGCAAAAGTAATACATATATGTATGAACGAGATATACTATGTGATGAACCTGACAGCATTGAAAACTTGTAATGCCTTAATAAAAATAATCAGAATTATTTCAACAATGTACATACTTAACACGTACCTCTGCGCTTTCTTATCAATATTCGTATGTACATACGTCCTATCGCAACGTATTTTATTATTTTATCAGATTCTAAATGGAATAGATTATTAAAACAAATTCAACCTTATAAGTAATCTAAAGTATAGAGTTGTTTGTCTATGTTTGTTTATTAATTTTTTTTTGCTTTAAAAAAATTGATAAAAAATTAATTTCAAATAACGAATATAAGTTATACATACGTTGATATTCTCAACAATTTGGCCTATTTTTAATTTTGACGTAATTCAATAGCTTCTGGTAATACCAGTACTACAATTGAAAAAATGATAACAATTTTAATCTGAATACTCCTATGATGGAGATTTCCAGACAATAACTAAAATTGCCCATATTAGGAAATATTTTCATTCTTTATTGGAAACATTTCGTTCCTTCTTAATTTTTTATCTTCAGCGTTAGAAATTTAAAATTTTCCAGAAAATACCGCATAACAACGAATTAATCTTTTTCATACAAAATAAATTTAATCTGTTATTATTTTAAGTGAAAAAGAACTTCTTTTTAGGATAGAGTTGTTAGTGCATTAAATAAAATAAAATTTAAAAAAAAAGCGTTAAAAATTTATCGTTTTGCTTTTTTGCTTTCTTGTTGAATGCCAACTGGTAAAACAATGATTAATTCTGGAGTTATGAGCATCTGAACGTAATTGTCATTTTGACAGTTACGCGTTTTTGTTAATAAAGACCTCTCTCTATACTAAAGAATTAGCTTCGAATAATAAAAGTTAGATATTAATCATCCGTGGCAAATATTGAGTAGAGAGGACATTATAGCATAATATAGGGTCCGCCATCTAACGTTTTTTTTTTTTAAATGCTTTAAAAAAACTACTGAATATTTTCTCAAATTTCTTTTTTTATTTGAAAGTACAATCCTTCCGGTTAATAATGGAAAATAATTTCATTCAAATGGCTGCCTCGGCTGGCCATGCAGTAGCCTACACGATCGGTCCAATTTTTGAGCACATTATCGATTGTGTACAGCTGTATTTCACCAATGGCTTCACGAATATTGTCCTTTAAAGCGTCAATTGTCTCTGGCTTATCGGCGTAACACTTATCTTTGACGGCACCCCACAAATAATAGTCCAACGGTGTCAAATCGCAGCTCCGAGGTGGCCAAACGACATCAGCTCTGCGGCTGATAATGCGATCTTCAAAAACAGGGCGCAAAATATCGCGTGTAGCTTCGGCTGTGTGGCACGTAGCGCCGTCCTGTTGAAACTAAATGTTGCCAATATCCTCCTCTTCAATTTTTGTGAACAAAAATTCGTTCAACATGGCCCGATAACTATCGCCATTGACTGTAACGGCCACTCCTTGCTCATTTTCGAAGAAAAATGGCCCAATTATGCCTCTGGACCAAAATCCGCACCAAACAGTGACTCGTTTTGGGTGCGTCGGCTTTTCAATGTATGCGTGCGGGTTTTCTGTGCCCCAAATGCGACAATTTTGCTTGTTTACATACCCGCCAAGATCAAAATGAGCTTCATCTGAAAAGATGATTTTTTTTGCCAAAATCGCCATCTTCTGTCGATCGCAGGCCCATTTAGCGAAGCGAAAACACGTATACATAACCATATTCGTTCAGAGGAAGGATAAAACTAATTATCTGTCAATAAGCACTAGTTGAAAAAAAAAAACGTTAGATGGCGGACCCGATAGTTGCCGCATAATAGTAGAAAGTAGTAGCATAATAGTAGAAGTCATCGTAGTCTAGTAGGTAGTGTATTGGCTTATTAGATGTAGGGCCCCGGTTCAAACCCCAGGTCAGACATCAAAAATGAAAATATGAAAAAATATTTACTCGGCGACTTTCTCTCAGCAGATTTCTAGCAAAAACGTTGAGAGTGAGTAAAATTGCCATGAAAGGTTTCTCAAAAATCTGTCGTTCGGAATCGACTTTAAACTGTAGGTCCCGCCGCTTATGTATAAAATTAACACACACAACATAAGTGGTGTGGGAAGCTAGGTCGTAATCCTGACCGAAGGGTTGTAATGACCAATTATGTATGAAATATTGCTTAACTTGTTGCCAAAATGTCAATCAGAATTTGTAATAAATGAATATACAGTGGACGTCCAGTAGTACGAACGCTCTTTATTACGAATTTCCAATAATACGAATGGCAAAATTTTTGCATTGACTACTCTATAGTACGAATAGATGGACATTTTTTTATTCGATAGTACGAATGGTGGTTTGTTATAAGAATTTTTGTTTTAGTTACGTATGAATGAAGTTTTTATTATGTTTTTACTTCATTCTTTTGCGGTCATCCACGTTTAGCGAAGTTATTGTGAAGTTTTTTTATTTTTGTAAGTGTAAAAGTGAAAGCTGTCAAAAAGTTGCAAGTAAAACAATGTAAAAAAAAAACACAATTTCTTTGAAAGATAAATTAAAAATTATAGCAGACCACGAAAATGAAATATCGTTGTTTGAAATTTCAAATAAATATGGATTATTCAAATCCACTATATATATAATCATTAAACAAAAAACGCAACTGCTGGATAATTCCATGAGTTCGCTAAAAAATCGGTATAGCCTTACAAGTAGTGAATTTAAAAAAATGGAGGATGAACTTTACGAGTGGTTTTTAGCACAAAGAAAATTCCATATCACAGTCGGTGGAGAACAATTAAAATGCAAAGCTGTGGAGCTGCACATAAAATTCTACAATGGTCAGTTTTGTGCCAGTGATGGTTGGCTAACAAAATTTAAAAAACTTTATGGAATACGATTGTTAAAACAGTCTGGTTAGAAATTATCTTCTTCTTTTATGTGAATTATTTGAATTGGAACATAAAAATGCGTTGTTCAATAATACGAATTTTTCGGTACTACGAAAGGTCCTGACAATATATAATTCGTACTAGCGAACGTCCACTGTAAATTTATGAAATGTCGTAGTAAAGTTCTGCATTTCAAAAAAGCATTTAAAATAATACACTCAAATATTTTATTAAAAATTTTTAACATGAATAAGGAACGTCACAGAAATGGAAGACAGCAACAAAACACACAACTACACTCAATCCATTGCGCAGAAGGTTTTTTGTCTAGGGAACTGTACCATAATAGGAGTGTATCATCTGTTGTATTATTATCACCAGTTTTTGGGGCTAAACTTGATTAATGAATCTGAAACAAAGCAGTGGGTGATACAAATGAGACAGATCTACGCTTCTTAAAGGAACGAAAGGGAATATAAAATCTTATATTCAATGTTAGGAATTGTTTCAACTGTACCCAACAACACGTTGGCAAAGCTGAACATTGCCAAATTTTCTGCGATAGTTGAACGTGTTTGGTATGTCGCAAAGACCGATCTTAAGAAATTTCTTTTATATGCAGACGACACTTTTATTTTCCATGAAGGAATTAATTACGAAAAGCATTAACAGTTTAGTGGTTCCAAAAAGAAAGAAAAACTAACTTAAACTAAACGAAATTAAAACAAGGAAAATAGAAATAAATTTAGGCGCTGATAGAACATTTAAAGTAAATGACGTAATGATTGAAAAAGTGAATAATATTGAATATTTTAAGAATTTTTTTTTTGTTAACATAGTTTTTAAATTAAATTAGAAAAAGGAGAATATTTGTAAAAAAAATTATTTCAAAAAGATTAATATTAGTTTCAAGCATTAATAATAAATATTCAGATTGCAAAAACGATTTTTTCTAAAAATTCCTCTCCTTAACGAATTTGTTCCTATTTTCCAATATCAACTAAAACTTGAACTCAAATATATAAAATTGTTAACAAATCAAAGATAAATGGAATGAAGAATATAAACTCCATTGAGATTTGATTATATGTATCCGCAATTGTGTTCTTTTACTGGTAACAGTGGCCGTATACGTAATATGTCGCACGATTGTAATGAAAATACCAGTAAAATTCATTACTCATACGTGCTGTTTAACCGCACTTACTCTCATATTCTCTGAACGACTTGTTAAAATTATTCCTACGAACGAATTCAGTGTATTTCACAAACACAAAATTACCATAATTCCACCACAATAAACACATTTGAAAAGTCTGTGTTGAAGTTGTTCTGCTCATATTTGGAATTTTTATTTTTTTTTATTTATTTGCCTTGACACTTGTAATTTCTTTAAAGTCGGAAAATATGTCATGTGATAAAGTCCAAAGTGTTCTATGTGGAAACAAAAAACGAAACGAAAATGTAAATTTCGACCCTACGCCCCTTCCTTCCCTCTTTCTCCCTCCTCATACATGTTAAACGATCAATAAAATTAAAATAATTTAATGACGTATTTCCCGAAAAGAATTTTAAATTGTTTGAAAATTTACATTTGTTGTATAAAAATAACTGCAGCGGACTGACTAAACATTAAATATTTAAAATTTTAATGGTTTCCAAAAACTTTTCCAAAATAATGGTATTTTTTTATTAACTTTTTTTTGTCTTTTGCTTTTAATGAATGAAAAATTAAGAAAAAATCAAAAGTGTTTAGTTTAATGAATAAGAGCTTATAAGGCAAATAAATTATTTTCATTATGTTGATTACGCATATATATGCAAATAAAACGTCCATAGAAATTATCTTGTGACTGGCAATAAATTTAAAGTCAATGTATTTTAAATCCGCCGTAGTCTAGTAGGTAGTGTGTTGGCTTATTAGACTGAAGGCCCGAGTTCAAATCCCAGGTCAGACATCAAAACGAAAATATGAAAATATTTCTTCGGCGACTTCCTCTCAGCAGATTTCTGGCAAAAACTCTGAGAGCGAATAAAATTGCAATGAAAATCTTTTCAAAAAACTGTCGTTCAGAGTCGACTTTAAAACTGTAGGTCCCGCCATTAATGTATAAAATTAACGCACACAACATAAGTGGTGTGAGAAGCTAGGTCGTAATCCTGACTGAAGGGTTGTAATGACCAATTATGTTATGTTATGTATGTATTTTGAATCGAAGTATGATGTCAGAAATTTTACAAGTCGTTTAATTAACTTTTAAGTGAAACTAATAGACCAAAATATTGGCCCTTTAAAAGTGTTCTTTTTTATCGTATAGAATTTGCATATATTTTATATTTTCGAAAGTCTTCTATGCTTATGTGTAGCATACGCTCTATCTTAATAGCCTTAAGAATTAAAATATTTTTCAAAATAATTTCAAAGCTCCAAAATAAAGGGACATACAGATATTTGGAACTCTAGTCAAACTGTAATAAAAAAAATTTAATACGTGGATAAGTCTTTGACATTCATTTCTTTTACATCAAAATACAAATATTAAGTCAGTCACTGAAAAAAAACTTCTTGTCGAAATTTCCTATAGTACTTCTAGTAAAGAATTAGCGAAACATTTCATTGCGCATTATATATTAGTTATTACAGTTATTTATTTGTTGCTATTATATTTCAGAATATTATCTAAATTTTAAAATAAACAAAAAAAAAACCTTTAATTTAACTTTCTCGTATGATTTGTATTAAACTTTAATATCCATCAAACACTCCCACAAAACTAACACAATATTGGTCCTGACCTTACCCAATAACATGGCATGCTTATTATACATATTTTCAAAGATGGCATTTATGCTCTTTTGTTACTGCATGTGTGTACTGTGGTTATGAACAAGTGTTTATAGTTTTCATTGTATGTACATATTTTGTTTGTAATGGGCACTTGTATTAAGATCGTTGTGTTATTGTTGATGTTTTTGTTTTGTTTAGTGTGTGTTGTAGTTGTTTACGTATTGTGGCTTTTACAACTTCAAACTATAAAAATGAAAGAATAGAACGGCAACTTTTGATGATGGGATTTTCTTTGCGGCGTTTAAATGTTTATATTTTTTTTTCGTTTTTGGGAAATTTGCCAAAAAAATATTTTGTTTTAAGAAATGATAACGACAATATTCCTAATGAATAAGAAAAATCATCAGAAACATGTGTAAAAAAAAAAACAAAGTTTACAATAACAAATTGTACATACACATGAAATGAAAGCAAAAAGAAAAAACCCCTATCAATTAAGTTTCTTTAGTTTTAATAATTTTTCCCAATTTCAAGTGTTGTTTTAATTAATTGAAAAACAAAATATTTGAAATGTTTTTCCTCCGTATTGAAATTGAATTTTTGTATCCAAAAATTCAATAAAAGAAAATAAATAATTTATTTAAAATTGAAAGAGATTAACATGTGGTTGCAACAATAATACCAATCAACCACAGCACAATACTTAGAACAAACATATGTCGGCCATAAATCAAAAACGTTGTGTGATGGTTTGAATTGTTTTAAATCAGATTAATTTCATTATTTTCATTTATTTACGGCATCAGACTTACTTTAAATTTCAGATTTTCCCTTCAATTTTTGCACAACTTCAACTTATTATTATAATCAAAATATTTCAGTTAAAATGATATTTAAGCGTTCTGGATTTTTTTTCTTTTTGGTTTTTATTTACACGTCTTTAACTACAGTTTTGAATAGCTATTCAAAATTTTCGTATTTGTTTGTTATTATTGTACTATGTTTGTTGTTACAAATTGACTTTACGCGCTCGTTTGTCAAATTCGACACTTTAAATGTACACGTATGTAAACTTTAATAAAGTACCGTTAGAAAGAGCTTCCAACACAAGACTTGACTGTTTGCGACTGAATGGAACTCTTGTAAACAAAACTATTTCAACCCCTCAGCAATAGTCGCAGTGGCAGCAACAGTGACAGCAACAACAACAGTAGCTGCAGAACACATAGAGAACTGTTTCTATTATTGTCGTATGAAAAGTATTTCATTCATTCAGGGCAGAATACACACATACTCTGGCAAATACGCTTTTATCAAATAACAACATATGTATGTATTCATGTGTACCAGTGTATTGGTGTATGTTGTCTTCAAAAATGTTGTCGACGACTATAACAACAACAACAACAATAATTATTATCAATGTTTTTTAACGACGATAATGACCATGTTGATAACAACCCCAAATGTATCAAATGCTAAAGAGACCGCACACGCAAACAATCAAACCAAATGAAATACAACTAAGGAGTGAAACATTTGGAACCACAATACAACATGACTATCATTCAACTCACTGCAAAATCCAAATGCTTTAAGAAAACTAAAAGAAAATTGTATGATTCATACAGCGCACACTGGAAATATGTGCGTATGCTAAAGATTACAGGAAATCAAGCAGTGTTCCTAATACTCCTTGTCAGACACTTGTTTGTTGTGTAATAAATTTAGAATTTTTTCCTATTTTCTATTCAGTTCTTCAAAAAAAGCGTAATCGTAAAATCAATGTTTTTAATCACATATTACTTCTTTAAAAAAAATTTTCAGTTCACTGAAATGAAAAAATTTTTTGCGCTAAGATCTGTCGAAAAGAGGGTTTATCCTCATAAAAAATGATGTAAAGCATCCTAACAACACACTAATTTCTATAATAATTTACTTATTGTACAAAAAAACTTCATGATAATAAATTAATAATTCATAATAATGAAACATTTAAATAACGTTTTTCTTGGTTTACAAGAAAAATTGGGTATTTAGCATAACGCCTTGAACTAAATGCTTCTTTAATATCATCTTTAAAATTATTAAAAGAAAATTGTTACACACCATAAACTAGAAACATTATTACGATATATTTATTTCGAATATTTAATTATTTTTTTTTATGAATATTGTGCATTGCCCAAATAAAAGGTTTTAAAATATACTTGAGTTTGTTAAAAATCCAAAAAATTTTCCATATTTACGTAACTGAATGTATTGTATTATAAATTGATTTATTACAAGACCCTATCACAACATTAAGAAAGGTTATCACTAAATTCATTTCGTTTGCGTATTAGAATTAAAATCAGAAGTACTACTGGAACATACTCAAAACAAATGTTGTACACATCTGCTTTGGTGCCCAGAACAACATGTTGCATGAACCCTCACTTTCAGTCATACATACCCATAACAGCTGAAAAAATTGTTGTAACTGTTAAAATGTTGAACATCATCAGCAGCTTATAGAATGACATATTGATGAAATGGTCACCTTACAAGATTTCAAGTTCTGTTGAATAATAAAGAAAATATTTTGCCTTATATTCCTGTTTCTTTTTTTCAAATTGATAAGAGTTTTATTTTGTTTATTCTTGCACTGTTATCTTTAGTTTAAATAATTATTTTATTTAAATTACAATTGATGTCATTCACAATATGTATTTGAAAACAAAATAAAAGTCTCGAACTAATAGGCTGTCTAGTATTCTCTCGAGAGTATAAAACTGTAGTGTAAATAAACTTTTAAAATACAACAAATATATAAGGCTTAACACCATTTCTATTGTTGTTAATTTAATAACAAATGTTATACATATTGTTATTTATTTTTTAATTTTGAAAAATAAAATTTTAAAAACAGTTGCTAAAATTCACTTGAAAAATTTTATTTGAAATTACCTCCTGCAAATAAAATATTCAAATAATAATTGGAATTAGAAAAATTAAAAAATACATTCGAAAACCTGAAAAATAAATTAGTCCATAATTTATTGCTTAAATGTGTTTATTCTGAACTAATTATTACTAAGAAGTATAGAATATCATAGACACATTAGCCTAATGCCCTAAAACAAAACGTGATTACAGCCTTATAACCAGAATTCTTTTGGTATTTATTAAAAATTGAGTTCACATCAACATCATCAAGAATTAAATTTTAACTCTAACCATTATTAATTAACTCCGGCCTGCCCCGGCCAAAATATCAAGCGTTCATGGGTTGTTGTTTAACTGAAGTTTGTACCTTTATTTTCACAAGGGTTGCCAACTTAACCCATTCGCTGCCAAGCCTAAATTATATGAAGTCATTCCCATTGCCATTTATATTTTATGTGTTATCGTTTACCAAAACCCTGTTATTTCTTTGTAAGAGCACATACATTATCAGACATAATCATTTACAAGCAGAAAACCAAAGACGAGTATACTCGTCGTTGGCAATAGGAAGGCAGAAGGACTCGATATTCTTTTTCGTATTTGCGTACGTTTTAGTAGAAGTAAGAAACAAAGTATTATTTTTGTAAAAAATTTATTTGTAGTATTTTTCAAGTTTTTTACATATTTATTTTATGTTTGTGGCAAAAAAAAATTTGCTAATTCAAAAGCCTGCATTTTATAATATATTTAAAGTAGGACGAGTATACTCGTCTTGGCAGTGCGGGATACCCTGTCAAAGACGAGTATACTCGTCCTTGGCAGCAAATGGGTTAAATATCGAATGCTAGACATAAAGAGGAGCACTATGCTAGGGCCTTAACAATTTTATTTATGATTAGGAAAAAATCGGCAGCTGATCTGCCATCTATAGACATTTTATAATTGATTTATAGACGTGCTTATATTGGAATAAATTGGGAACATATTGTTAAAATTTACAATCTTTTGTAAAATTTATTCCAACTTTTCGTTTTTGAAATGTTACACAACTGATCATTTACTAAAAATTCTTTATTTATCTTTTATTTTCCCACAATGTAGTAAGTACACTTAGAATACTTTTGCTTGGAAATTTTTAAATTGTCTTGAAATCTAAGTTGACTTAGAATGTCATGGAAGGGACATTTCCTAACGTTGTGTTTTCTATGTGTACTTGGTATGTTCAGTGTGCTTTTTTCAGTGTCTGTAAGTGTAGTTAAAAGGTTCTTCCCCGAACTAAAAAAAAAGAGAATTTTGTGCGTGTAAGTGTACATAGTATGTTTTAGTTTGGAAAAAAAAACAAATAGACATATCAAAAACATGCTAAGTACACTTAGACGACCAATCGTCAATATTTTCTCCGTGCTAAAACAGTCTATGTCATTTTTAGCTAGGATCCAATTAAAATTTGTAAATTCAGAAATTACTATAAAAATTCTACTCAAATTTTACTAAAAACAATGAAAGAATCAATGACGTATCTTATATAGTTTACGAAATATCGCGTGAAAACTTTGAGAGCCAATAACTCAAAACACACTTTTTCGACTTTGAATGTTATAGAACGAAGGCGTCAATATGTAATCATATATAGGTTGACCAATTATACGATCCATTCTCTCTCTCATCACTATAAGGACTTACATTTAATCTGAAATGTCGTGAATTGTGTAGGGTAAAAATATGAATAAGTAATATTGAATAAAATCCAATTGTTAGTAATTTTTTAGAAACTAATTGTTCCCATTTGTTTCAAAAATAAATAATAATAATAATTAATAAATACATATACAATTGCGTTATGTTTTTCTAAATTTATGATCCCAAAAGTTTTCAATTCTTTCACACCTAAACGATATTGCTTTTCGTATTGAATTTAAAAAAAAAAAAAAAAACAAATTAGAAAATATGTTTAACAATTAAAAAAAAAATTAAGACTTGCCACGAGAAACGTATGGATTCCAGAAAATCTTTTCAAGTAAAATCAAAAAGGTAATTGCAATCTCTATATCAGACCTAGGCAGTCTAATTTGTTACAAAACGTTTTCGAGAAGAACAATTCATCTTATTATTTATGTCGTTTTTGACAGAGTAATTTGTGGATTCATCCATATTGTGCAATCAAAATATTTCTAAGGATATAATTTTTTTTACTGAGGCGATTCATCTATTTCGAAACTTTTTTTCCGGAAATCAGCGCTGCCAAACGGAACACTTAATGGAGATTCAAATTTCATGATGTGTAGGAAGGAGCAAATCAATTCAACTGTGCCGAAAAATATTACCTCTTGTCAGCTCTGTTCAAGTTTGTCCGGACAAAATATAGGGTGGATGATTTAAAAGTTTAAATTTTGAAAATGCACTAAAAGAAAAACGTTTTTAAAATGTTTCCAAATTAATTTTTTTGCTGTAAAGTACAATTTTTTTCGAGTGTATGGGATCGCATCTCGGTAATGGCATCACGAATGTTAGCCTTCATATGCTCAATTGTCTCTGGTTTGTCGGCATAATTCTTTTCTTTAACCGCGCCCCACAGAAAATAGTCCAACAAAGTCAAACCGCAGCTTCTTGACGGCCAATTGACATCATCATTTCGGCCAATCAAACGGCCATCAAACGTTTGACGCAATAAATTGATTGTGGCATGAGATGTGTGGCAAGTTAAATCATCCTGTTGAAACCAAACATCAATATCATGAAGAGCCGGTACAAAAAATCGGTTATTATGTTGCGATAGGCGTCTCCATTGAGCGTAATGGTTGCGCCGTCCTCATTTTCAAAGAAATATGGGCCCATGATGCCTCCGTTCCGCAAGCCGCACCAAACAATCACTCGTAATGGGTTCATTAGTTTCTGTAAGATCACGTGTGGGTTCTCTTAGCCCCAAATATATAATTTTGCCAATTAGCGTATCCACGATCCGAAAAGATGTTTTTTTTTACAAAACACGAAAACACTTTCAGCCGCAGCTTCGATATTTTCGAGTATACGAGCACGCTCACGTCCTGGCGCATCAACAATGAAACCAGTTTCACGAACTTTAGCCATTGTTTCTTCTCTGCGAAGAAATTTTGTACGACAATTTCCGACCAATTGTCTTTGTTTTGGAAATAAATTTCCAATAAATTAACTATCGCACAACGCATAAAAATTATCAAAACCTACTACAAAAATGGTGATTCTGCCACAGCCACGTATCGTGCGTATCGGCAATTTTTCGAACAAAATTTCCTTCAGCGATGAAGCACATTTCACAATCGGTGGGTATTTTAATAAACAAAATTGTCGTATTTGGGGTTCTGAGAATCCTCAATTAATTGAAGAGCGCCCATTACATCCAGAAAAAGTCACTGTTTGGTGCGCTCTTTGGTCCGAAGGTGTGATTGGACCTTACTTCTTCGAAAACGACGATGGAACGACTGTCACCGTCAATTCGGAGCGTTATGGTCATATGATAACCGACTTTTTTTTGCCTGCTATTGAAGATACGACTTGGAGAATATGTGGTTTCAACAAGACGGTGCCACATGCCACACAACTCGAGCGAATATGGCTTTATTGCAAGAGACATTTCCTGGCCGCGATATCAACTGGCCACCAAGATCATGCGATTTGACACCATTAGACTTTTTTTGTGAGGCTACGCAAAAGACCGTGTTTATGCAGATAAACCTTCAACTCTTGAGCACTTAAAAACCAACATTCGTCAAGTTATGGCTGAGATACCGCCCAATATGTGTCAAAAAGGTTGTCGAAAATTACCTCAAAAGAATCAATGCTTGCAACACTTCGCGTGGTGGTCATTTAAATGATGTAGTGTTTCACACATAATGTCAACGTTCAAACTTTACAATAAAAAAAGAAATATCATGAAAAAATTATTTTATATGTGTTTTATTTACGTGTACTTCTGAAACCACGAAATGGATAACCCGTTACTTTGTTCAAACTACATGAGTGAATTTTAAGCTTAATAATATACTGTCCATCTCGACTTCTTTTCGAAAATAAGTAAACAAAAAGTGTCACCTCTAAGTATTTCCTTTTCTTTTGACGTTTGTTTTTACCTTATCCTTTCCCAACCATGGCTTGTACTTATTGGCCTTACTTACATTCGTCTAATAAGCCAACACACTACCTATACTAGACTGCGGAAAGTTGGAAAGTAAACGTAAGAAGATCATTTATTTACATATGTATTGTAAAAGTGACTTTATATGACCTCTTCAATTACGTTATAAGTATTCCCTGGTTCCACACTAGTCATGAGTTCTGAATAGAGAAAGAGTGTTTGACCTTTTTTTGCGATATTACAGTATTAACTGAACACCAATCAATACCTCATTTCTTTATAGAACACAGGAAAAAGCAAAAACAATTGTTTTACTTTTAAAAAGTATGTATTAAGATAAATCAAGAACTGACAGGGCAATTAATTAATAACCGAAAAACATAAAAACTATGGTACTGTAGTTCAAAATTAAATGTTGTTTCTTAAATTTAAAATAACGTTTCTCAATTCAATGTTCAAGAAGGTACATTAAGATGCAACCATGTGTACTACAGTGACATCTACATGTCAAATAATATGCAAAAACATAAAATTGACAAATGCTAACAGTGTTGCAAAATTGAGATTTTGAAATAGTACTAAACTATACTGAAAGAGTACTTTCTTTTTTGCATCAAATGGTAGTTTTATAAAATTATATTTTATATGGCTAACCGGGGCTAAAGGGGCTAAATTTGACCTCATTTATAGTTGAAAAGCGCAAACCATAAAATTGTAAAATAAAAAACTACTGAAAATATTGAAATGTTGCCAGGTAACAAAAAATCTGTAACAAACTTCTGAAAAAAGAATGAATTCTTAATAATTTTTCCTGATGTTAAATTTAGATCCGATACCAAATTTTACAAATTTTTTTTTTTGTTAGATCGAAAAAAAATTATAAATATTTCGACAAAGAATTTCCAATTTGCAAAAGCATTTTGGGAATAAAACATAAAAGAAAGAAATTATTCAAAAATTCATTTACAAAATAATTTAAATTTAATTATTTTTTGTATGGCATTTTTCTAATTTTAATTTTTTAGAATTTGAAATAGAATGAATGACACAATGCAACATTGTTTTAATGCAGTCAGTCAGTAACCAGACATATCGGTGAATGCCTGCACTAACAGATGTGAAAATTAATTATTCTAGACACGCACCGTCCAAATCATGATGTTCATACAGTACATATATTAATGGTAATACAGTACTCCTTTCGAATAACGGCACTTTGGTGAGTTTCGATTTTATTCACCACACCGGATAAATTCACCACATTTTGTAAAAACTCACCACACTAGAAACTCACCACAACTACAAAATTCACCACACACTTCAAAAAAAAAATTCAAATTTTTTTTTGCTCTTCTTTCCCTTCCCGCAGCGAAAACACACACAACAAACAAAACTACTTTTTTATTTTCGTTTTGTCCGAACCTACTGTTGAACCGGGCCCTCTTTTTGGTGAGCAACCTCAAACAAACTATCCTCCTATCTATCTATAACTTAACTAATTTTAATATAATCCTACTTACTACCTACCCCTCCCTACCACCTACACACATATTCATTACGCCGTTATTGTTTTCGTTTTGGCTGGACCTGGGGATGAACAGTGGCGTTGGGCGTCTACTACTTTTTTAACTTGTACTAACTACTACTTATTAGACAGATAGCCGCATAGAGTAGTACATTAAACAAACGGGGGTTAATTCTTACTTAATAACGCCGGAAACGGAAAAAGAATGTGCGAATTATTTATTAAAATATATATTTATTTTTTGAACGAACAAAAAAAAACAAATCTGATGAAAAAATAGTACTGAAATCTTGGCGGTGGTACTGCGGTATTTTTGAAATGAAAAAGTACTGAAAAAATACAAAAGTACTAAATTTTTCAACACTGAACGGCTAATGAATTTTTGCAAAAACAACAATGAAATGTAAACAATCAACAAAAGCCATAAATCAAAACAATTTTGCACAATAAGCGAACGACTCGTACAAGAAGAATAATTGATAAAAGAACACGTAATTGAACAAAAACACAAAGTGGTGTAGAAGAAAATAAAATATTTATCAACAAACGATAAAGTTCTAACGAAAGCATAAAGATAAATAAATTTGTTTGGTGTAATAAAGAGTTCGAATTAATTAAGAAAAAAAAAAAATAACATTTAACCGCATTAAATAAATAAATGTTTTACACATTTAGTATCGCATTTCCCCCTCTGCTTACGGGTCATATTAGCACTGTAAAAGTTGTATTCAGTGCTAATGAATGACCTTCACTATATGACCCTGCGCAAGTAACTGCATGCAATAAATGATATTTTCATTTATTTTGTATGAAAAAGTACGTGAACAGCAAAACGACCGCAATTTCGCATTTTCTGTCAGTCGGAAATTCATTGAGCAACGGACAACAAGTAAAGAAACCAACCGTCGTTATTGTTTGTGCTGCTTGCTTACAATATATTTTTTTTAATTTTTTTCAAAGACATTAAAGGAGACAATAAGAATTAAACGTCATTAGTCATCTTCACTACACTACTACTAATACAATGGAGTTAGAGGGTAATATCAAAAACTATGAATGGGGAAAATTGGGACCAAGTTCCGAAGTGGCCAAACTGGTTAAAACAAATAATGAAAGTTACAATATATCAGATACTACCCCGTATGCTGAACTATGGATGGGTGATCACAGCAGCGGACCATCTATAGTAAAATCATCAGGACAAGAGTTGGGTCAAGTGTATAAACAGCGTTTGCCATTCCTATTCAAAGTTCTCAGTATACGAAAGGCTTTAAGTATACAAGTACACCCAAATAAGGTAAGTAGTTACTGATAAAATAGTGGTGATAACAATATAACTACAAGCAAATAAATAGGCAAATATAACAATGCGCTCTATGGAATGCTACGGAAAGGAACGGGTCGTGCATTGGTTTAAAATTTGTTTTGTTAAGCGTTATGAAAACAAGTTTTCGGGTAACCAAATTTTTCAGCCTCTTAAATTTGAATTTATTTCTTTTCATTTAATTAAATCGCTTTTGCTGGAATTAAAAAGTGAAAAGGAATTATGGGTTTTGGTGTTTTTACATTTTTTGAATAAATTTTATTATTTTTTTTGTTTTGTTTTAATCAATGCAAATAAATTTGTAACACTAACCCAATTGGATTCGCAACCCTAATTTGAACATATACCTATACAGTGAATCACAGTGAAAATGGCCCACCAGTATTTGGTTAATATTTATTAAAAAGGAAGAAAATAAAATAAATATTTTTGTTTAAAATAAAGTTTATTTGGTATTCAATATAAGGAACTAAAAATTCTTTTAATTACATTATTAATTCATTGATTTTTTACATCAGAAACAAAAACATCAGAAACAAAAACAGATCAAAAAAATTTCTCCAAGTTACACAAAAAAGTTAGTAGAATCCATTCCTAATCGTTTAAATTCGGTAATAAGTCAAAAGGCTTTCCTACAAAATATTAAAAATAAAAAAAAACGTTATTACTTTAATAATAATATACTGGGCCATTTTCATTGTGAGATAAATTTGAATGAATTAATAATGTTATTAAAAGAATTTTTTAGTTCCTTATATTGAATACCAAATAAACTTTATTTTATACAAAAATATTTATTTTATTTTCTTCCTTTTTAATAAATATTAACCAAATACTGATGTAATTTCATGGTGTGCCATTTTCACTGTGATTCACTGTATATAAGCTCTTCAACACACAACTGATAATTAATATTCGAATAAGTTTAAAACGCTTTTTTTTCATTGTATCCCTACACGGTTTTGTATAATTAGTAAAAAAAATATTGTAGATTTCAAAAATAGTTAGTTTTTTTAATTAATTGAATGAATAGTGAGATAGCAATGCATTTGAACAAAGAAAACTAAAAATTAATAATAATTAGGGAAAACGTAACACATAGAATCCGTGAAATGTTATACTTTGACATTCTCGATTGACAACAAAGTATCAATAAAGTTGACACTGTACTCAACGCAAGTAAAAACATACGTTAAACTGTGCCTTTTTCAACTGACACCAGAGTTAAAGTACATGGTTCCTTATATGTTTTGTTTCAGTCGGTACTTCTCCATTAACGGAACGCATAAAGTTGGCCATGTTTTGATTTGTGCTTTGAAGTGCCACTTTAATGTTGTTCTCTGACGGCCAACGTTCTTTCCTGAGGATTTCCTTGGAATCTGGCCTTTTTTTACTCAACATGTGCTCAACCCAACCTCATATGTAACTGATGATTGGTTTCGTAAGCTATAAGGATTTAGTTGTTAGTTAATAACGGTTTGCAATTATTATGCCATTGCGCTAAAATTTATGATTTAAACAAACACTTGTTGTTTTGACGATATAAATATAAAAAAAGCCGACATTTCACTGGAATTTAAATTGTTAACTTTATGCGACTGTGAAGATTTCTGTTTGTTACGCCTTTATCAACTCCGCTATCTTTACTTATGATACTGCTGAGATAGGCTAATTTACTAACATGTTTCATCTCAATTTTGTTAGGAGTTAGTGGCTATGTTATTAAGTTTTCCTTGTATACATACATACATGCATACATAATTGATAATTGCAATCCTTTAGTTAAGATTCAGAAATATTCTGAGAGGAAGTCGCCAAAGAAATATTATTATATTTCACTTTGATGGAGATGTCTGACCTGGGGTTTTTCTTGTATTCCCTAAAATATTAACATGATTTTAAAAAAATTTGCCACATATGTCGAATGCGTATGATATTTTCGACAGTAGTCACTAGTGTTAGTGATATTTTGCATTTCTCTTTTTTCCAATCGGCAAAGAATTTGCTGTTTTCGGTATCGTCCTCAAGTTTCATGATATGCATACAATCCTTGTGCAATATTTTTTTTTACCAAATTAACAATTTCAATTCTTATTTGTTGCATCGTTTTGTTGACAATGGGTTTATTGCGCATCGACTTCTCAGACCTGTAGCTTTCGAGGATTTTGAGGAAAGATGAATAATTCATTCTCCGCTACATGAAACCGTGCTCTACGGTTCGGGATGGACAGACTAATGATCGACAGAGATAAAAATCATAAAATAAATATTTCAAATGGTTTAAAAAAATACAAAATCAAATATTAGATTTTGTTTTATTCAAAACAAAAACCTGGGAAATAAGCTCGTGAGAAATTCCTTAACGAACTTTTAAACAAAATTATATGAAAAAACCACAAATTTAAGTTTTTGTTTAAACTGGCCTCAAGATCTAACTAAGTATTTACTGGAAACATAAAAATTAAAGAAAATTATTGAAACAAGCGTAATTTCTTATAGTAATGACCGGTTTGTTATTGAATAGTTGCCAAATAAAAACCAGAGAAAAAACAAATCAACGAAATGCAAAAGTATTTAAGAAAAACAACACAAGTGTTACCAAAATTTATTTAAAACTCTTTTATATAAATGCATATATATTTTTACTTTTTTAAATATCAAGACATAAATTAGCCATTAAATATTAATTTTTGTATGCATAAACTAAATTAATTTTAATTTTTATCCATTCGATTTAAAAAAAGTTGATTTTTTATTGAAATTGTTATTAAAATTTAAAAATATTTTTTTTCTACATTTGTGACGATTTCATATAACGCAGCTGTTTTGTATTGTAGCTTCTTACCGGTATTGGCCTTAATTTATAAAATAGATTGACAAATAATTTCTACACTCTTTTGATAGCAATTGTTTTTGTTCATTTCAGGAGGAAGCAGCGCGATTACATAAAGAAAGACCAGATTTATACAAGGATCCAAATCATAAGCCGGAATTGGCGATAGCATTGACACCTTTTAAAGCTCTTTGTGGCTTCCGTCCATATACTGAAATTTATCAGTTCTGTCAAGATTTACCTCCTTTAAAAGAGTTACTTGGCGGCGATAATGTTGTAAACGGTTTGGCGAAGGACTCCAGCAGTGACCTTAAAAAATGTTATCAAACTCTTATGACTGCTGATCCAACTACCGTTTCAAGTGTTATTGAAACTATTTTAAACAATTATTTGCCAGGTTGGTAAAAATGTTTAGAAATAAATAATAGAATGGAAAAGTTAATTGGTAATTTTTTGTTATTTATTTACAGTTCTTGCCAAATACGGTCTCCAAGACACATTTTCTACAGTCAATACCGATTATCCCGGTGATGTTGGTGTTCTCTCATTATTCTTCCTAAATTTACTGGATCTCAAGCCGGGTGATTCTATTTATTTGGGTGCCAATGAAATACACGCATATCTTTCAGGAGATTGTATAGAATGCATGGCATGCTCAGACAATGTTATACGAGCCGGTTTAACACCGAAATTTAAAGATGTGAAACAACTATTAGCATCCCTGAATTACACCGGGTCGCCAGCTTCTTCAAAGTTATTCCAACCAAAAGTTCTTGATTCGAATACCAAAGTATTTTCGCCACCTGTTTCAGATTTTGCCGTTGTACAAATTACCTTAACTGCGGAATCGCCGTCGGAACACACCCTTAAATTACCAAAAGCTCCTGGTATTTTATTAGTTTTAAACGGTTCTCGTACTTTACGTATACAAGGACATTCCGATTTAGTATTAAAATGTGGATCAATTGTATTCATACCACCCGAAAATATGGATCATATAGAATTTTTAAATTTAGATAATACAATTAATGTTTTCAATGCTTATTTGGCTACTGAAAATTCATTTAATTAAACTTGTTTAGAGTATGTTTTTTAATTTTTTTATTTCTTACTCAATTTTTTTTTTTTTTTTTATTGATTTGTGTATAAAAATTTGTTGACTTGTTTATATTACATTTATTGTGTAGTGGATTTAATAAACTTTGACTGTTAAATTATATGTTGTGACACTTTTTTGTTTCACAATGATTGTACGGTGTAAGTATATATGTACATATATTTGGGTAGCTTCCCATTGTGTTATTCAGTGTGAGCTAAGCCAATTTTGGCGATTTTCTGTTATCGAAAAAATGGATCAAAGAAGTTGCATCAAATTTTGTGCAAAAAATTAATTGGTCAAAAAGGCTTTAAATGTTCATGTTATTTAACAATTCCTGAGCGATGCATATGCGACTTTTTTTTGGTCAAAATTCAGCAGTTTTAGACGAACTCGCTGACACACGCTTCATACCCCAAATTTGCGAATAAATTGCGTGGCAACAACTTCTCTAATTATGATTCTCATAACCATTTTTTCACTTTTTTAACATTTTAATCGGTTATTGGTGTTCTAAGGGCATCCAAGACGTGCCTCGTCATCCACAATTCTCTCGACTTGAAAAAGCTTTCTAAACTACTTGTAAACGTTTTTTCGACTATTAGTACTCTTGCCGTATGCAACTGTCAACATTTCACACGTTTTTGAAGTACTCCTGGTCTGAAGATCCGGAAGTAGTTTAGGAGGCCTCTTGAGGGTTTCCAAATTCTGGACAGAGCGGGCTGTAGTATATTTATATCAAACTTTTGCACAAGATGAGGACCGATCCAAGTCACGGGCCACAGTCTTATTGGTGGAAAGAATGCTGATGGACTTCGAATGACTTCTGCAGGAGCTGTGATTTTGAGAAAAAGGAAGAGACTATTTTTCACCTCATGTGTCAGCACCCCTTCTTGCCATGAAGAAACGGCGGTTTTAAAATCTAATTTTCTGTCGTACTTTCTAATATAAAGATTGCTGCAATAGCAAGATTTATTTTAGAATCAGGTTGCTTTGCTTTTAGACATTCATGATCCCTTGATTGGACACTAATTGTAGTATCACAATGGTCTTAAATGCTAACATACAGTAAGTGGGGGCTTGTCTTTCAAAGAGAAACCGCCAACTAACCTAATATAAGTGGTATGGTTTGAAAACTAGGAAGAATTTTGCTGTAAATGAAGTTTCTGGAAAGAATAATTCTGGGTGAACTAATATGTTTTTATTGTGAAGCAATCTGATCGACAATGTTTATTTTAAAATAAATATTTGATACCTTGAGAGACAGCATTCGGCGTGAAATTTATAAAATCTATGGTAAAAACAACAACGCTAATTTGTCATCGAAAATGTACTGGCATGAACGTATGATAAATTTTTCACTCAAAATGCTTTTTTAGTTGGCAAAACTGAAAATAAAAATATTAAACGTGAGTGGCAAAAGCTATTCAATAATTATTACTAAAACAAAACATTATTCATTTAAGGAAAACTTTAAAAACATTGTAAATGATATTAGTCATGCAAGAAATAGTCATAATAGAATTTAGATTTAAATTTTTATAAAACATATTTACATACACTACCGAATACCAACCGTTTTGTGGTAAATAAATACACAGTATATTTTTATTGTTTTTTCTTTATAATTATTATTATAGCTTATCAATTCTATAATTTTGATTACAATATATGTATGAATGGGTGTATATGTATATGTTTTTATGTAAATTTATACATATATATACTTATGTATTACTTATAAACAATTTTTACTTTTAAATTATTTTCAATTTAATAATAAATTACTTTAAAAGGAAATAAATATATTAAGAACTATAAATTTTAATTTAAAAATTAAGAATTTAATTTAATTTAACTATTTCAATTAATTTCAAATATTAAACCATTGTGGTTATTTAAGCTCAAAATTTTTCTTTAAGCACTATGGTAAGGAGCTTTCAACACTTTTTAATAGAAGTTAGACGACTTAATTAACAAATATGATTTATGTAGATAAATCAAAACATTTTTCTTTTCAATTTCAAACAAAATCTGTTCTGTTATAATAACCACAGAAATTTTAACGGATTAAATAGAAAAAATAGCAATAATTTCTCTTTATTATTAAAAACGTAACAGTAACATTAGCAAAGGCTATAAATATTTAGAATGTATTAAGTATTGCATTTTGTTTACACCTACATATGTATGTATATATTATTATATTTTTCTTTAAACAATTGCATATTACTATAAATATTTTAATGAATCTGTTTCATTCAAATGAAGAAAATTATAAACTGTCTAATAAAATGTTGATCTATAGCACGAATTAAAGAAATTAAAATATTAAATCTTCTATCGAAATTATATAAGTTTGAAAAGTTTAAATAGAATATTACAAAACATATGTTAGAAAAAACAAATGCTTTAAAATTAGGCATTTTATTTTAGCTAATTTTTTTAATTTATTACATACATACATATATACAAATTATTATTAAAAAAAAACACAGAGGGATATATTTTTCGAAATTCTATAGACTCAACATTTTTATAAGTTTTTACTCATACAAAATTCTCTAAAAAAAATTTTCTATCTAAGAAAGATATGACATTATGACACACTACAATAATATTTAGTTTCATGAAAACAAAAAAGACTTGTAAAACATTTAGTTGTAGTATAACAAACAATTTTCCTTTACATTAGATAGGTAGAGATGGCTGTCCATCCAAGGAGGTTTACATTAAGATATAGTTTAAATTCACAATTAAGATTTATAGTTTTATGTTATAGTATAGGACAAGTTTTAAATTGCTTTTTATAGTTTATATGTATTAAAATTTTTTATTCAATAATTTTATATAGTTTTTGTGTTTTATTTTGTAAATAAATATTGGTTCCAAAAAAGTTACAATTGAAATGCACAAGTACATATTACATTATAGTATATAAAAACATGTATCTTTCAGTTCAAAGAGTTGTATTTCTAATTAAGTATGTGTTATAATAATACTCATCAAAATAGTTAACGACTCGTGTAAATAGTATAATAGTAGTTGTCTTCCTTTCAAAAAAGTAATAAAAAAGTATTTTAAATCATGATTAACAAATTATAAGTCAATTTAGTAGGTTTATAGTTTTTATTTTAATTTAATAATTATTTTGAAAACAAGTATACATACTTGTATGATTGTATATATTAATACAAATTTTGTATATGTTTATATTTATTATAATTTATATTTGTTTACAAATTCTTTTACATTTATAAAAAATCGGTAGGTTAGTTTTGTGTCTTTTTATGTATTTTTTTTTGTTCATTTTAATTTCGAATAGAGTCATTTCTTCCAATTAAAAAAAGTAAAAAAATGAAAGTAATAGCTTACAGTGTTGATTGGTGGGTGGTATTTTTTGTTGTATTATTGGTTCCATGTAGTATAGATAGGACATACATGTTGTAATATTTTTATGTCATATTTACTTGTATATAAATTCTGTTGTAAATCATATAATGATGTGCTTTAGTTGATCTTTTTGTTTGTGCCAGTTGTACGTTTGTGTCTTTCATTGTGCATTTTATTAGAGCTGGTTGATATCATCCAGTTTCATTTTTCTTTTAATTTGTTATACCTTAAGCTGTGTATAAAAACAAGAATTGTAATTAGTATCCAATATATTAATATTAAACGTAAATATAAACAATAAATATACTAAATTAAAAGTATATTTTTTTTATTTAAGGCACTTATTTATATGTATATTTAAGGCATTTTTAAATTTACTAATTTGTACTCTGTAATTTAATTTTATTCTAAGTTTAACATACTTTTAATGTTTCGCATTCGTAACATTTTAGAAAATACTACAACACAAAAAGGACATGAAATTTGCGTTTGTTGACAAGAAACAAAGAATATCAAATTGAAAAGTATTCATAAATTGGCAATAAATAAATATAATTTTTAAAATTTGATACATTGAAAATTCACTTGATTTTAAAAATCAATCATAGTATCCGTTACTCAGTTATTAATATACATTGTGGGCAAAATAAAGAGAATTGTGGCGATTTAATTTCAGAAATCTTATACACTTCTGTTGAACAACTTTGAAAAAATAATTTGCATTCGATATTCGAATTTCCGTTCAGCAGTTATAATATCTATAGAAGCAAAACATATGAGCATTTGAAGTAAAAACGTTTTCCTCCTTTAGAGGCAGCAAATTAAAAAGACTTAAACATTCTAAGCCGTATGGTTTAAATGACTGCTGCACATACATATTTTAAAAATATATGCTTAGGATTAAGCTTTGGGAGGCTTTTGAGTGAGGGTTGTGACTCAAATAAGAAATAAGAATTTTATGATCGAACAAAATGCACAATTTCTAAAAACTCATTATTCAATGAACATCTATGCTCTTAAGGGGACCTTGTTAATAAATGTATTCACCTTGCTTGATACCGTACTAAATTTAAAAGTTTAAGGTGTCAAAAAATACTGTTTGTCAAATCATACTACGGCAAAAACTTTGCAATTACTATATTTACGAAATTGAAATGGTTTGAGTCATATTTGACAAATAGAAGACATGCAATAAAAGTAAATAATGTCAAATCAAGGACGATTGTTAATGAATAGGGAGTACCACAAGGGTCAATTTTAGGAGTATTATTTTCACCATATATATAAATGATATGTCGGACATAATACATGATTGTAAAATAACATTATATCGTTAGTCTCATTCGCAAATGTATTAAGTCCTTTTTTTCAAATTTTACAGGAGACACAAAAAAAAATGTAGTTTTTTCAGTTTTTAAAATTTCTAAACTGTTTAAACGCAATTATTTTTACAAAATAATAATAATATTAATAACTAATAATGTTAATTATTATTATTATTACTAATTAATTAATAATATTAATATTAATATTTTTCGTAGTTTTGTGGATTTAGCGTTTTTGCAAACCACAAAATTACAACAACTTTAAACTATATAATGACATGTTTTTTTGTTGTAAAATATGTATTATGTATAATGTTACCGTTTTGCATTAAAATCTCAATTTTGGAAAAAAGTGGACTTAGCGTCTTTGCGAATTATACTAACGATATAGGGATGACACACGTATTCAAGGAGATACGGATTGACTATGTTATGATAAACTTAATTATGAGATGGAAAATTTAAACAAATGGCTGAGAATAAATAAACTTAAAATAAACGAAAGTAAAACTAAAATAATGGAAATGGCAAACTGCTGCAGTGGGGGTTTTAAGATTAGTAATGAGAAAATTGAAAAGGTTAATATAAGTGGGATAAAAAAGTTGAATTTGACTTCATTTGCAGGAAAATAAAAAGAAGAGAAACTTTTTCAGAAGACTAAGGAAAGAAGTATCGGTAATGATGGTTATCAATATTCACAACACAATGATCAAGTCTCATTTCGAATATAGGTCGATAACTACACTTCAATTAATTACACAGCCCTGCAAATTTGGATTTTTTTTTTGTGCAAATAAGATGGATCCAGGTGTTTCCGAAGGCATTTTGCGCGCTGATCACGAATCTGGATTCCAAAACTTTCCATCACGTCTGGTTTTCGAGAAAAAGGGGGCTGAAACCCCTAAAAATACCGTTTTTGGCCACTTTTGAAGAATTGTACAGCTAAACACTGACGTGCTAGAACCATCGCTATTATCAGGAATTGACAGTTGATCTTTGCTCTTTAAAATGAGCCCAAAGTCAAATTGTTTGCATGCACCCTTATAGTAGGGGGTGGGTTTATGCCAGGGGGTGCAAGAGAAAAAGAAACACATTACGGAGGTCCGTAAAAATTAATCAGATTTACTTGAAAATTGTTACTAAGGGGTTTTTGGGGTTGCTGATTACAGATCTTCATTCAGATTTAAAAAATTCAAAATGGCGGATCCAATATGGTGGTCGAGGTTTATAAAAATTAATCGGATTTACTTGAAAATTGACAAAACCCGTTTTTTTTTTAATTATAAAATACAATTCATCAATTCGGGTTATGGTCGATACACTTAAATGGCTGAATATTGAATAACGACTTGAATTTAATACTCGCAGTTTTAAATATAAAATTAAAAATGGTAATGATCCTGCAAATCTGTGCAATCAAATCAAATACGTAGGTGAAGTACAGTCATATCAAACCGTAAGGGAATCAAATACAACGGCAATGTAAAAATCTATAAGGGAAGAAGAAAATGTGTAAACTTTGTAAGAAATAATGGTAATAACGCAGACCTTTTATGAAGAAAAAATAAAAGGAAATTTTGTAAATTACATAAATGTAAATAGAAATTTTTAAAGCTTTATAAATACTAATAATGAATAAATAAATTAATTAATTAGTAAATGATAACTAAATGTAATCTCAATTTAACAGATATGCTCTAGTCCACCAAGTTACACAACCACCACTCGAACCGATTAACACATTATCCAATAAAGTGCCGGAGCACCGTTTCTTTCAGACCATTACGAGTGTAAAATTATTTTTCTTTTGGATTTTATTAAAATTCCGGTTTAAAATATATCCAGAAATATGGGACTTAACAAAACAAAAATTAATTAATTCACTACATGCACTGGTATAAATAAATGTAATCATCGATTTTAAAATTAACTTAAAAGCTTTAACCTTTAAACTATTATACTATATTATGAATATAGTATAAGCTGTATACAAGGTATTTATTTTTTACATTTTTACATCACCCGCATACTCGTGCGTGCAACTCTTTCCTTTTTCCAACTTATTCTCATATATGAATAGGATATTATAAATAACTACGGCATAAACTTAGTTACTAACGTACTTTACGTAAGTATTCTAATAGAAAACAAAAAAGAAATCGACATAAAAAATCATGTATAAGAATGCGAATATAAGTGGCAAGAGTGCTTAGGGGTGGTAGTGGTGTTCATATTGTTGGTGTCAGTCAATCTTATTTCTTTTTTGCTTTTGAATTAAAGAAAAAAGAAAAACATACCTCATGATATATTGTTTTGATTTTGTTTTTGCTTTTTGTGTTTGTTCTGATATTAATATAATTAAATATTAATGTTGTTGCTGCTATTGTGGTACTTTTCGTAGATATTGTTGACGGCGACAATGTTAGTGACTGAGTATGATGGAGATGTTATTGATAGTGATGACGTTATTATTTTACAATGCCGTATTCCACACAGCTCCTTTAGTGATTTGGGTTTAAATAATTTAACTCTTAAGCAAATTGTTGGCTCTCTTATTGACTCCAGTCATACGCTCATTGTTTGCATCACCCTTGGCATTAATACGATCGATTTGTCTATTTTGATTCTCCAACTCTGAACCCATATCCAATGCCATATTGCGTAGGTTACCCAGCATTGAATTAACTTGGCCCAAATTCTCATCCATTTCGTCTTCACGAGCATCGTTTGTTATGCGGGCTATATAACCAGATTGTGGCGCTCCTCCCATGCCAGCTCTTTCTCTCTCGTCAATAACACGTTGTGGTTGGTTATTGACTACTTTGCCATCATCATTATTTTTCCAAGCGCTATCACTGTCGTCCTTGATGGACACTTTTTTCCATGGCAGTACACAAATACCACAGCACTTTTCCATGCCGCTAAGATTCTTTTCGGCCTCTTTCATATCGGCATTTATACGATCCATATCTTCTTCTATGCGGTCCAGTTGTTCACCTTGATCGTCGAGGGCCACAAGCGTACGTATGCCCGCTTCTTTACTTTCCTCCACTAAGTTTAACATACGGCGGGTGCTTTCTAGTGACTCATCGGTGACCTGAGCGGCCTTGTATTGCAAATCTTGCAATTCGGAACGTGGTGGAGCACCTTCTGTAGCCATTTTTGTTAATTTCTCCTTTAACCTTTTAAATCAAGTAGTGAAACAAACTGTTTTTTTCTCAACGTTTTTCACTTTGCTTTCTGTAAGCGAGTATTTTTGTTCACTTTTTATTTATTTCCGTTTTTTAGACGTTTTTCGCAAGTGGTTGTTAATATACAACAGCGTTTAAACAATTGATTTAACAAATTTATCTCTGTATGGAAATATGTTGTATGAACTTGAATTCTTCTCTATAAATAAAAATTCCCAATTTATTTTTTTTATTGTTGTTGTTGTGAATAAAAAAAAAATTGGTGATTTTTTATCTTCCTCGCTCTCGCGTCAATTATTAGCGTTAGTCACTATTCGAATCTCTGGATTTTTATATCTACAACCGTCTCTCAGAAAATTAACTTTCTTTAACAACAAAACATTTATAAACTGCTAAGTTAAAATTGCAATGAAAAAAAAGAATACTTTAAGCAATTGAAAGTTAATATAATACTATCTCCACATACACCACAGAATATACACAGAAGGGAAACGAAAATTTGACGTTTACGAAAATTATCTGAAAGAGACAGCAAATATTACCAACAAGTTTTCTGTCTCTGTCTAAAAATAACTCTGTTTTGTTTATGTTTTGTTATTTTTCGGGGTGGGTTTTTATTATTGGCGCGTTATAAAGAAAAAGTGTGTGGTGTTCAAATTGGAATGAACTGTTTTATTGGGGAAACGTAATACGGAACTAATGTATTTGGTGACACCTTTCATCGATTGTCACTAACTTAGTATTTAACCAATTTGGGGGTATATTCACAAATTCCTGAAACAAAAAGTTATGAGTATATATTTTGTTATATTTTTCTTTTTACTTATCTTTTACACACGTAACTTATTTCATTGTGAAGAGAAATTGCTAAGAGTTCGATTAATAATAAAAAAATTACGCAATTTAAACTTTTTCATTCA
Organism: Sarcophaga caerulescens; assembly: GCA_927399465.1. Classification (NCBI taxonomy): domain Eukaryota; kingdom Metazoa; phylum Arthropoda; class Insecta; order Diptera; family Sarcophagidae; genus Sarcophaga; species Sarcophaga caerulescens. The sequence continues at coordinate 76,634,555 of OV656872.1, read as the reverse complement.
AGAAATTAATAAATACTGAAAAAATACACAAAGTTCTGCAAGAAAAAAATTTTATGAGCAATATGTCTTATTTGATCTTGATATATTTAGCTTCTTACTTACCTTTTGCACAAGAAATTATATTCATTGCGACCAAAGACCACATACATTTCGATTAATAATTAAATATTTGAGAATCTTTTAACTTTTCATTGAAGAAATTAAAAAATATCCCAAATTTTCCCTTTTTTAACACAAAATCAATGTTTGTTTACATTTAATTTTTCAACTTTATCCGCCAGTTTTCAGTCTGTATATCTGTTGCTTCTAACACATTGCTTTGCAAAACTTATAATTCATTTTTTTTCTCCCTCTAACTATTTTCGTAAAATTATGTTATGAGAGTTTGTCAAACGTCATTGCTTTCCCTTCTGTGTGTATTCTGTGACATACACCCACGGTGTTTTTTTTCGTTATACTAAAATATTTCCGTCTTTTTTCATATTCCCTTTTAATACGCATACTATACATGGGAAAATGTTACCAGATTGTTTGAAGAAGAATAAAAGAAACAAAAAAAAATATAAGAAAATAATAGACTATATTCTAAATCATTTATATTGGCTTAAACAGATTTAAAAGTCATTAATTTAATTTATTTGTAGTTAATTGTTTAATATTTGTTTTCACAAATTAATAAAGATTTCTGTTGAAGGCACAGTTAGCCGCCGTATTAACTCCACGGTTATATGTACATTATCTAATAAGTATATAAAATTCTTGTGTCACGGTGTTAGTGGTTAAACTCCTCCGAAATGGATCGACCGATTTTCATGAAATTTTGTGTGCATATCGGGTAGGTCTGAGAATCGAACAACATCTATTTTTCATATTTCTGAATGTTAAGAGGGCGTGGCAAATCGTTAAAATTGAATATTTAAGTACATATTGATAGTAGACGAATAAAATTCGGTGGGTAAGTTCGTAGAGTCGATATCGACAATCCCACCAAAAATGGGCGTGAAAACCCTCCCCCTTCAAGTGATACCTATAATTCTTAAACTACTGAACCGATTTTAACCATTCTTTTTTTGTTCGAAAGCTTATCAGGTTTAGATGGTTTAAAACGAATGCAATTTGGTGGTTAAGTTCGTAGAGTTGATATCGACAAACTCACCAAAAATGGGCGTGGCAACCCTCCCCCTTTAAGAGATACCTATAAGTCGGCTAATTCGATGGTTTATAACTACATATGTACATGTATGTCTGTTAGTTTTTGTTTTGGAGCGAGTACAACAACTACAACTTCGTCAGCGCTACCCATGATTCGGACGTCTTATTGTTATTCTTTGTATGCCTCACCTAAATAACGTACCGACTTCGATTAAATTTTGAACTAGAAAGATCTGCGTACCATAGAACACATATACGTTTACGTTTTTCAATAAAAAAAATTAATTTTGGGCAGGACGAAGTTCGCTAGTATAAGCTAATTAGTGCAAAATATAAATATTTATTATCTATAAATATAATTAAATAAAAAAAATTCTAAAACAGACTTATTTATATTATAAAATATATTATACTAGCAGATTGTACCCGGCCTTGAGCGGGTTATGTAGTTTGGATTAGTTTAGAAAATGAAAAATGTTTTTAAATTAAAAAAGCAGTGACTTTTTCTTTAAATTTAAAAAAAATTATTATTGAGTCTTTTTTGCATTAAAAATAACAATAAATAAAAAACCGGTTTATCGGTTTCGAAACCGGTTTTGAAACCGGTTTCTTAAAAAAATGCAATTTTTCAAATTATTCGGAAACCGGCTTAACAAACAAGCCAGTTCTTTGAGTACTCTAAGTTCTAAATATAAATGCACTCAATTTGCCCGTTTTTGGCCCTTTTCCCCCTTTTTGGACCCATTTTGGTTCAACTTTAGAAACGGAACACCTCCAATAGCTATTTGGGAAACTTAACCAAGCTAAATCGTAAAAAAATACCTTTAAAACAGATAAAATACAGCATTCATGCATAAAGTACTAATTTTTGCCCATTTTTTCTCCCTTTGTCCCATTTTTTTCTTCTTTGGGTCAAAATTTTGAAAAGATTTATTGCCTATAACCTGCACCGACAAAAGCTCGATCAATATCCCAAATTTCAAGAAAATCGGCCCAAATAACCAAGCTAAATCGTAAAAAAATACCTTTAAAACAGATAAAATACAGCATTCATGCATAAAGTACTAATTTTTGCCCATTTTTTCTCCCTTTGTCCCATTTTTTCTCCCCTTTTGGTCAAAATTTTGAAAAGATTTATAGCCTATAACCTGCACCGACAAAAGCTTGATCCATATCCCAAATTTCAAGAAAATCGGTCCAGGCGTTCAGGCGTCATTGGCTAACAAACAAACCCACAAACAAACAAAAAAACAGACTTACAGAAAGATTTATAATATATATTAGGATTAGGATTAGGATAAAATGTATGTATTATATAAAATATATTAATAAATATGTGAAATATCATAAAAATTGTAACGACCAGCATCAAACCGTATGCATCTAAAGTTAAAAAAAAAACTTTTTTAATTTTGATCTCGTTTTGGGAGAAAAATTAATTAAAAACAGTATATACTCTGAAAAACAAACCGTTATGTTGTATTTATTTAAAAGTTAGAGAAAATTATTTATTTTTTATTTAACAAGTCATTTGCCGAGGTATTGACTTGATCTAGATGGATATTGTTGGAGTCGGCCTTTTGAATAATTCGGACAAGTTGCCCATTTTGTGACTGCAGTTCAGAATTCATGTCTACAGCCATATTTCGAAGTACGCCTAGCATAGAATTCACCTGATTTAGATTCGAATTCATTTCATCCTCACGAGCATCATTTGTAATACGCGTTATATATTCATTAGAAGACGTGCCAGATGTACTCCTATTTGTAATACCATCGTTATTTGTAAGCCGTGGCTGGTTAACGATCACGTTGTGCTCTAAATTAGTTGCAATATCAGGCTCCGTATTACACTTATCTTCTTTTGGTAATCTATCCGAAGGAAAAGAGCAAATATTACAGCATCTTTTCAAATTGTTTAAAGCTTTTTCTGCGCTTTTCATATCACTGTTTATATTATCCATGCCTTCTTCCACGTGATTCAATTGCCTACGTTGTTCATCTAAAGCTTCAAGGGTGCGACTGCCGGCCTCCCCACTCTCTTCAACCAGTACTAGCATGCGGCGAGTACTTTCTAATGACTCATCGGTCACCCGGCCTATCTGAAGTTGTACCTCTTCTAATTCGGTACTACGTGAAGGATTTATATTGTTCATTTTATCTGACCAATTTCAATGAAGACGTTTTGCACTCGATATTGTTTTAATTAAAATGATTGAAATGGTTTCAATCGGTTACATATTATATTTATTTCATTTTACTTATTGTAATTTTTGTGGTTTTGATAAGTAAGTATATATAGCACTATAAAATTATATATACAGTGCCGGTAAAAAAATATCACTTCTATCGAGTATATGCTTTCTCTTCATATGAAACTTTTACTATACATTTCACTTTATTTTTAGTTTTACTGTAATATACTGTGATATGAATACTATCTTTCTAAAAGAGATCGACTCTCTTAACTTCTACGTTTTTTTTTTGTATTAAAGAATTTTAAGAGTTAAAATATAACGGTAAAAAAATAGCACTGATCTTTGTTTTACTTTGTAAGCCGCTTCTTTAGTATAAATTTGTTATTTTGATGCGTGTTCTGTAATTAGGCAATTAATTTTTAATAATATAACAAATTTTCGTGATAAAAGTATTAAAGATTTACCAATAATGGTAAAAAATTAAATTAAAAAAATGTACTCAGAAGGCAAAACATATGCCGAAATAGGACAAATACTCAACTGTTCAAATAAAATGATTCGGGACGCTCTTGTATACACAAAAAAATCGAAACCCGAAAAATCGAAGAAAACCAGCCATGTCCAACTTATTGGTAAAAAGATTGGTCCGCGAAAGCAAAAAAGATCCGTTTAAGCCAGCTACAGTGCTAAAAAAGGAGCTTCAGATAGAAGCATATGTTGAAGCAGTTCGTAATCGATTGAGAGAAAATAATCTTAAAGCTTGTAGTCCACGAAAAGTTCCACTGTTGTCATCAAAACATGTGCGGAATCGTATGGAATTTGCAAAACAGCACCTTGACTGGCCAATCAGTAAATAGAGAAATATTTTGTGGACGGATGAGAGCAAAATTGTGCTGTATGGTGGAAAAGGATCTCGTTCGTATGTAAGACGACCACCTAAAGTAGAATATAACCCAAGATTCACTTCTAAGACCGAAAAGCACGGAGGTTCAAGTGTAATGGTTTGGGCATGTTTTTCATACTACGGATTGGGGCCAATATATTGGATAAAAACCATAATGGATCAACATGTTTACGTTGATATATTGGAAAACGTAATGTTGCCTTATGCTGAAGAGGAAATGCCTTTGTTATGGGTCTTCCAACAAGACAACGACCCCAAACATACCAGCAGAAAGGCTCGTCAATGGTTTTTAGACCATTCCATTAATATTATGAAGTGGCCTGCTCAGTCGCCAGACCTGAACCCCATTGAAAATCTTTGGGCTGACGTCAAAAAAAGTGTGTCAGAAGCAAAACCTACTAACAACGAGCGGCTATGGAAAGTAATTAAGGAGTCGTGGGATAAAATTCCGAAAAAAAGATGTGAGGACTTAGTCAATTCAATGACAAATCGATGTGCTGCGGTTGTTGCCAACAAAGGCCATTCAACAAAATATTAAAACCTTCCATTTATTTAGTTTTATGATTTATTTTATATTTTCTTAACTTTTTTCTTTTTTTATTGTATTATTTTGTTTTTGCATAAGCTAATATTCATAGTGCTATTTTTTTTACCGGCCAAATTTGAAGTGTCAATTGTTTTTTTGCTAATAATATTTTTCAAACTAAATAAATATAACAAATTTTGTTGTTTTCTTAATGCAATTAAATATCTCATTTCATTAACGTGTTTCAAGCTCAATTCAAATAGAATATACAAGTTGAAATCAAGTACAAAGTCTAACAATGGCTATAGAGCTATTTTTCTCCCCGGCACTGTACTTTCAAGCGGAAAAAGTAATGAATCACAAATCTATCAATATTTAACTGATGCTGTCGTCAGTATTCGTAAATTTAATTTTAATTTACATTAACTGGAAAGGTTCTATTTAAATTTCTACCTAAATAGTTTTCTTCTACTTCATAAGTTTTATTTGATTAAATTTTTTATTTATACGAGTATCAATAATGCAATTACCTTAATCTGATTCGATCACAATCACCAATACCACTGTCTTCCCGATTATCATCATCTGTATCACTATCCGTTGCTTCATCATTCATTCTAATGGGAAGGTAATTATATCGACGTCCTGGATTTATCTGTGTTCCATTGGTAACGAATTTATCAATCTCATTGAATTCTTCAGCATCGCTTTGAAAATCGTCGTTATATTGACTATCAGTACGGTCCTTCTGAATTTGTCTATTTTGTTGCTCTTTATTCGACATTTTAATGATTACCTCTTTAAGATTCTTTAATTGCTCAATTAAATGAAACTTTTAAAACAACGTTTTTCTTCTTTAGTCTAAGAACGATTAATAAATAAATTTATTTTTATTATTTCTTTATTAGACGATGTATTTATTATTCAGGGGTATTCACTATTAATTATTCAACTGAGTGATTATATTTATTCAATTTGTGTAAAATTAGAATGAACTTGTCCAATATGATGATCTATAAATAATGCGCACTAACTAGAAAGTGATTTATTACAAGTTAACTGATTTTTCTTCAAAAATTTCGATTTTTAACAAAAAGTTGTAATAAAATGATAAAAAAAAAAAATGGTGATGATGAAGAAATTTACAACCTTTACTAATACCTAGCTTCTATTTTATTCCGAAATACAAAAAAGATTTTCGTTAAAATTTTCACACTTTTCGTGCCTGAATTTTTATGTTTAGTTAAATAAGTCGGAAATTATGTTATTTATGGGTTCTTACTGGTCACTACTATGTTAATACGATTACTATAAAATAAAAAAGATAATAAGTGATAAAAAGAAAATGATATCCTAATTAACGCGCTAGGTTTATAACTGAATTCTTAGTAAATTCATCAGTTCCAAAAAGACTAACAATTGTGAATAAATTTTTTAGAAATGCTTAAAACATTTATTATATAATTTTGTTTGTCAAAATGAAATAAAAATGCTTTTATTATTAAAGAGTATGTCGTCGTTGAAAATCCAAAAGTACGTAACATCACTTTTTCGAATTTTTTAGGTTATAAAATAAAAAATATGGGGTCCGCCAAATAACTTTTTATTTTTGAAATTATAAAAATAAAAAAAAAACTACTGAAATGTTCTCAAATTTTTTTTTTATTTGAAAGTACAATCCTTCCGGTTAAAAATGGAAAATAATTTCATTCAAATGGCTGCCTCGACTAGCCATGCAGTAGCCTACACGATCGGTCAAATTTTCAAGCACATTATCGATTGTGTGCAGCTGTATTTCACCAATGGCTTCACGAATATTGTCCTTTAAAGCGTCAATTGTCTCTGGCTTGTCGGCGTAACACTTATCTTTGACGGTGTCAAATCGCAGCTAAGAGGTGGCCAAACGACATCAGCTCTGCGACTGATAATGCGATCTTCAAAAACAGGGCGCAAAACATCGTGTGTAGCTTCAGCTGTGTGGCACGTAGCGCCGTCCTGTTGAAACCAAATGTTGCCAATATCCTCCTCTTCAATTTTTGTGAACAAAAATTCGTTCAACATGGCCCGATAACGATGGCAATTGACTGTAACGGCCACTCCTTGCTCATTTTCGAAGAAAAATGGCCCAATTATGCCTCTGGACCAAAATCCGCACCAAACCACTGTTTTGGATGCGTCGGCTTTTCAATGTATGCGTGCGGGTTTTCTGTGCCCCAAATGCGACGATTTTGCTTGTTTACATACCCGCCAAGATCAAAATGAGCTTCATCTGCATCGGCATCTTCTGTAAGTCGCTCGCAGGCCCACTTAGCGAAGCGAAAACGCATTGGATGGTCAATTGGATGGGTCATTGGATGGTCATATTCGTTCAGCGGAAGGATAAAACTAATTATCTGTCAAATCAGACATGAGCTAAGTGTTACCATTCACGAAATAAGCACTAGTTGAAAAAAAAACGTTAGATGGCGGACCTGATACTTCATATGGTACGTCATTTTGAATTATTGATATAAAAACGTTATTTTTGGTCGCAAAAATCTAAAAATTGGTAGAGATATGTTAGTTAACCTTACGAATCATAATCAATCAAAAACTCAATTTTGATTTTTTTGATGTTACGTACTTTTGGATTTTCGACGACGATATACAAACGTTAATGTGAAATATTACCAGTAAAGAATTGTCAAATATTTTGCAGATAAGAAGATAAAATTATGATTAAAATTATCCACATGGATATACCACTTTTCTCTTCTTTAATCTTTATTGGAGCTATGTGCCATATAAGAAATATAGAGGCCATAAATTATACTTTTTACGTTTGTGCTATGGCCTGTAAAGTCCTAAACATAAAGGTTAAGGATATACAACCATGAAAACTTAATTTAATATGAAGATAATGATGGAAATTAAACCCTATCATGGCCAGTTTAACGTACAGTTTCATTGTACAATACAATTACGTACACCCCAAATATGTTTCTCGAACTTACACCAATGGTCCACAAATACCGATTTTTAATAACAGTATTTTACTATTTTTCTACCGATATTACATAGTCGGTACGTTCTAATTAAAATCATAGCTGTTTGAAGGGTCACTGAATAAATATTAGTTTTCTATTTACATTTTTAACTGGTTGAAGTTATTGAATCAGGATTTAACAAATTTTCTTCAAGTCTAGAAATCCATAAAATATGGAATGCGCAAAAAAGAATGTGTCAATTTATGAACTGACTCTGGAATATTTAGAACATTGATAATAGATAACAAAATAATTTAATTTCGTAAAATATGTTACAGATTTCTTGTATTATGAAAATTATATAAAAACTGAAATCCCTGGTTAAATTCTGAAATGAAACACTGTGAAATGACATCATGACAAATTAGCATCTGGCAATGCTTAGCAATATACAACGAATGCAAGAGCAAAAAGAAATAACAAAAGGCAAGTACAATTTTTGCAATTTTCGTTTAGTTTGTGTTTCTTCGTCGAGAGGTGTTGTTGTTTAATTAAAGAAAAACGGAAACGTCGCTATAGTTTCGTTGTTTATTTTTTTGTTGGAAATTTTATTTTTTTTTTGTTCCCAAAACAGAAAAGAAACAAAAACTACAATAAGAAACAAAACCAAATAAAACGCGTTTATTTTCGAATAACTAATTAAACAATTATAACGAAAAAAGTGAGAAAAATTATGTTATAAAAAGTATAAAAAAAGAATTTTGTTGAGCCCCATCTTGCCTTGTGTTTTTCGTTCTATTCTGTTTTTTTTTCTCTCTATTGCCTTCTTTTTTTGTTTCTGTGCTTTAACCAACCTTTTGTTGAGTGTGTTTAACTCGAAATCATAATGATGATGACGATGAGGGCAGTGGTAATAATTGTTGTTGTGTTCTCTAGATGACGAAGTGGAAAATAAATAAAAAGCCTAAAAGATAAAATTAAAGAATGTTAACCAGTATTTTAATAATAAAAAAAAGAAAAAAAATGTGTATATACATATATAAACAACAAAAGAAAAATTAAATATACATAAAGTATTATAAAATGATAGAAAATCGCATAAGAAAACACCAGCAAACCTGGTTAACGAGAACCAAATAAAAGAGAGATAATTCACCAAAAGAAGTGCCAAAATATATTGTGTTCAAGTGCAAAAATATTGTTGAGCCTTACAAAAATAACCGCTTTATAGTGATTTTATTTCTGTATTAATTCGCATTTATCGCAAAAATTAGGAGGGAACATATTTTCCCAACCTTACCACCCACCACTCATTGTGACCGGGGTGTGTCAATAAATGTTTGTTTTTATTAAATATTTAGAAAAATTTAATTTCAATAGCTTGAAATAATTATTCACATTTTATTTCAATGCTTGGCTTACATCCAAGATTGTATGTTCGACTTGTGTCTCTTTTTTTATTTCCTCATTGTCTCTTTTTCGTTGTAAATTCCCATTAAAACATATATGTATGTAGTATGGTACACCTTGCCTTTTAACAACAAAATAGAAAAATAAAAAAATCTATACCATATAACACTAGACAATGGGATTTTGTTTGAACACCGAGAACAAATTCCTCTGCTTTAAACTCTGTTAACCAATACATTACCAAACAAACGAATGAAAACGATGACGGCCAAGTGAGGAACGACAAGCAAACTAAAAAGTAGCTTGAGAGTAGCGTAATATTATCTCAAACAAAAACCAAACAAATAAGAATATTTGGTAAAAAAGAAAAAAGTAACAGTTATTTTATTAAGCAGTACATTCTCATAGTGTTGCCAGATTTGTAATCATCTCTTGCCTGAATTTAGTGAAAGAAAACTGTAGTACACACTAGAGATGAGCGATATTTTCAAAACTGTGATTTAATCACGGTGATTGATAATTCACTGGTAACTACAGTGATTGAAATTGTCAAATAACAGTTACTAATAATGTCGTTCTTTCAAAATTGTTACATACTCAAATTTATTTCATTTGATTATGATCGAGGCAAAATTACTATTAGATGATGCTGATTATTTACTGTAAATTAAAGTAAAAGAGCGCAGCAAAAAGCACAGTAAAAGCACAAGAGAAACCACAAATGCTGTAAGCAGTAGGGATCGCTGCGAAATTAATCGCTGTGCTTGACTGCGCAAGCAGATAACATTTCACTGTACCAGTATAGCTAAACAGCATTTTTTTATTTTTTCACTTTGCTGTTAGCTATTGCTTGTTTATTTTCTCTTAGTTATAGTTAAGCAAAAAAGCAAAAGTGAAACACAGTGAAGCAAAAACAAACACTGGTAAATTTTTCTGAGTTCGACACAAAATTCAAAATCTTGCATGGCCAATATTGTGTGTTTGGCGCGCAATTTGGAAAGGGGGCATCGAATTTTGTCATCCCTGTGAACATGGCACAATGTTCTGCGTATAAATCACAGTTAAAATATTGTCTTAATATAAATTTAAGACAGAAATTCACGTATAAAACACAAAATAAAACAGGATAAAAGATTAGATGAATGAAGTATTGAATCGGGGTTTTTTAACTGTCAATTTGCATGGAAAATATGAAGCTGTGTCCTTAGACTGATTTATGTAACGTTAACGGATTCCTTTGTATCTTAGATCTTGAAACCAGTAGAAGGATTATCATTTTCCTTTTGTAAATTGCTCTGTTCGACGTCTTCATAATTTTTGTCATTTCATCCCTGGTTTGATCATATAAAGAGAGTATTGATAAACGTTGTAGTTTCCTCTTATATAAAAACACATTTATTATCCTCACAGCTACTCTCTTTATCAGATGTTTTTTAGTTTCCTTGTATTCGAAATGTTTTTTTCCATTGTTCTTTAAAATATGCATCCATTATTCTTGATTTTGAATCCTATGGAACGATAAAACGATCCACTATTATTCTCGTTACATAACTGCATAAAAAATATTGGCAACGTAAATTTAATTGCTTAATTTTCAATTTCATTGCATACGCAGTGTTTTGTTTACATATACATACAATTATATGAAGTCATTCCCATTGCCATATATATTTTGAGTGTTGTTGTTTACCAAAACCCTGTTATTTCTTGGTAAGAGCACATACATTATCATACATAATCTTTTACAAGCAGAAAACCAAAGACGAGTATACTCGTCGTTGGCAATAGGAAGGCAGTAGGACTCGATATCCTTTTTCGTATTTGCGTACGTTTTAGTATAAGTAAGAAATAAAGTATTATTTTTGTAAAAAAATTTATTTGTAGTATTTTTCAAGTTTTTTTACATATTTACTATATTATGTTTGTGGCAAAAAAAAAAAAAATTGCTAATTCAAGAGCCTGCATGTTATAATATATTTAAAGTAGGACGAGTATACTCGTCTTGGAAGTGCGGGATACCCTGTCAAAGACGAGTACACTCGTCCTTGGCAGCGAATGGGTTCATTAAAATTTTCACTCTTATATTTCGCAATACTACATCAACCATCGTAGGCATATATTGTTGACTCAATGCTTAAGACTACTACTCGTTCATGCCGGCTCTATAATTCATGCTCTATAATTCATGTTGGCCGCTGCAGTTAGTGGTTTTCGCTCTATCGGACAGCAGCTATTATTGATTAACTAAGGGTAGATTCTTCGTAAATTCTTCTGATCATCACTAAATATTTTGAATTTTTACCGTGAAAATAGAACAGTGCTCAATAACCTAAGGAAGAAATAAGCTCATTTATTGGAATTTTGCTTATAATTCAAGTCCCAGAAATAAGATTATACCTATTGGTAAAAAAGGACATGTATACGAACGCTCTAATAAAAAAAAAAACATTAAATGGTACCGAAAAGTAGTAATGCAATTAATATGCGGAACTACCCTCGTAAAATAAAAACAAAAATAAATGCTTTTAATAGAACTTAACTCTCAAATATTCTTTTTCGGCAGTCGAAGTATTAAATATCTAAATATTTGATGTTTCGTACTGTCTGATAGCATAATCAAATGTATATCACAGGTGGTACACTTCATGTCTATTGCGGGCCACCGGTGATACACACCATCCGATAAGGCAGTCTAGTGCGCGCCACTGGTGGTACGCGCCGCCCGATAAGGCAGTCTAGTGCGAGTCACCGGTGGTACGCGCCTGAATGAACGTGTTAAACCTTTGGAAAAATTAACCCAAAGGCGGGATTATTTCACTTCGCTCTATCGGACAAAAAAAGTTAGAACAAGAGCCTAGAATACGGTCCGTCAAATACTTACTTAAAATCATTACGAACCTTTAGTCAGGATTACGACCTTGCTTCCTACACCAACCATGTTGTGTCGTTTTATTTAATAGCACAATTAAATGCGTCCCGCTGTGTGTGTCGGCCTGAACTTGTTAAGTACAATACTCGATACGATTCTGAGTACCTATGTATATTAAAAATTGTTTCAACTACCTTATTTATTTAAGAAAAGTAGTAAGTCGGGCAATACCACAAGAGTTTCTTTTCGTATGGCAGACGGTAACTCTTGTATTGAAATATGTTTGAAACAATTTTTAATTAATAATAATTAATAATGGATTAATAAACACCAAAAAAAAGTAAAACCATTCTTTGCTATATGTACAAAAAAGCAGGTCCCAGAATTCTGATAAATAATGGTTTCTTTTTTCTTTTTCAGATAATTTGTTAAGTTTGCTGTTTTATTTAAAGTAAAATACAAGAAATAATCTCTTATCACTGTTGATAAAGAACATTTTTATTAATAAGCTCTGTAAGAGCTTTGTCAAATCGAAAAGAAAACGAAGAAAAAACGTTTTCTTTAGGCAGTAACAAGAACAAACATTTAGAAGATCTAATAGTTGCTCATTATCCTTAATATTAAAAAAAAAAAAAATATATTAAATAGATCTATGCAATTGTATGTTGGAGTGCTTTATATTACGGGCGTCGCGTTTAAAATCGTTCTGTAATTGTAATCGTGCGGTGTTTTTTTTTTCGTTTAGTGTTCGTTATTGTTTTGTGTTTACGCCTACAGCAATAACTTCAACATGTTTAAGTGCATTCCAATATTTAAAGGCTGTAACCGCCAAGTGGAGTTTGTGGATAAACGTCACTGTTCTCTGCCCAGCGTACCTGAAGAAATACTACGTTATTCACGTACATTGGAGGAATTATTTTTAGATGCAAATCACATACGAGATTTGCCAAAGGTGAGTCATTTTTGTATTAAATTTTGCTTATATTTGGTTTAAATATTTTCTACTCTAAATATTTTCTACTTCACAATCATACATTGTAGGTACATTTGTGAGCGTAAAAATGCGTACATCATTTTATTCCATTTATTTTTTTGTAAAATTACCAATTGATACTTTCTTAAACCTTTAAGTAAGTAAATAAGCAAGTTGTGTAAAGACAAATTATGTTGCAAACGTGCTATTAACACAACCATGTGAGATGAGAATTCGCTGTAATTGTAACAATAAAGATATCGACGGCTCCGTTCTATAACATTCTAAGTCGAAAAAGTATGTTTTCACGCGCCATATGACTATATGTGTATTCTAACTAGATTTTTCCCTATAACTTCGGAACGGATCGGCGCATCTTAATCAAATTTTGACAGTATTTAAGTTAGAGAACGTAGAATTTAAAAATGCAAGAACATTAAAAACGTTCTAAGTACACTTAGAACGTTATAGAATGGAGGCGTCGATATGTATATCATTTTAATCTTTTTCAATTGTAAAAAATTACACATAAAAAGTGAAAATGAATCAATATTTGGTTAAATAACTTTTATATTTCATGAATGCAAGCGGCATGGTGTCAAAAAGATGATAGCATTGATGCAGGAAAATATATTTTCACGAATCTCACACGACTTTACACGATTCATTTGAATTTATCGGTTTTTCTTAAAGCAACTTCAAAGACTTTCTGTGCGATATATTTCAGATGGTACGTTCAGTGGTACTTTCGTCAGACTAATGGCAAATAGATCAATCCTTATAAATCGGCTAGAAGTAATGATCAAATTAACGTAGAATCCAATCTCTTATATTTTTATTTCGACACTCAAATTACATTGGCTAAGTTATGCTATATGACAATTGTTCACAATCGAAATTTTACATTTACGGCATTGAGTTACGTTCTTTTTTGGTGTCCTTACAAATTTTACCTTGATTTCCAATGATTTCAATTACATTTACTTTTTCTTCATTATAGAACTTGCCTTCGTCCCTCTGTTAAGCGCAAATGGAAAATGTATTCGGCAGTACTATTTTTAAAAGCAATGAGTTATACTGATTACTGCTTATGATTATGAATATTTATTGGGATTACATATTTGCTTTGTAATTTACTTTTTACGTGACTTTGTAATGAACGTAAAACTATCATAATAGAGCTACCGAAGTAGAAAATTAAAAACATCAAAATATCAATTAACACCTCTTCTATTACTATGTTTACATGTACATATATCATAGGTCAGCAATGAGTATTCAAAAGGATGAGTAGAATCGAATCATACTCATGATTTCTGATACTTATACGCATTCATATTTATTTTTTAATATCATGGAACCTCTACTCATATTCAAAGTTTAAAGTACTCATCATTCAAATCATACTTAACAACACAACACGTATGATGTTGTTGATTTCGACTCTCCATAACGCAACATTTACAAGAATCACAAAATAAGTATGATTCGCGTACGAGCACTAAATTCTCACTAGAAGACTGTGGGTTTGCCCTGCTTAGGTTAGAGGACGTGTACTTGTCAACTGTGACAAGTACAGTACCCGGAGGTCGAATTGACCCATTGTACAACGTCCTAGCTTCTCACACTACTCGTGTTGTGTGCGTTAGTTTTATACATGAGTGGCGGGACCTAGAGTTTAAAGTCGACTCCGAACGACAGATTTTTTGAGAAGCTTTTCATGGCAATTTTTACTCTCAGAGTTTTTGCCAGAAATCTGCTGAGAGGAAGTCGCCGAAGAAATATTTTCATATTTTCGTTTTGATGTCTGACCTGGGATTTGAATTCGGGCCTTTCGTCTAATAAGCCAACACACTACCTACTAGACTACGACGACTTCTCTGCTCTGCTTGCTGTTCTGTCTTTTTTTGCTTCTGTGTCTTTTTCCTTTTTTTTTTGCAAATGCAACAATAACTGAGACTGTTAAATTTGATGAATGATTCGAGTCACACGTAGTAGTCGAGTCAGAGTAGTTAAATTTCAATATTGTTGTCTCACTTATATTCAAAATTTCATTAGTGCTTATGAAAAACCGATTCATTGCTGATTTCTGATGTATATCTTTACCAGTAAATGTTCTGTCAACGACGGTACGTAATTTATTATCTACAATGCTATTTTTGTAAGGGCATTGCACTTCATTTCACATAAATTCTTAAGTGCATTGTGTCTGCTTTCAAGTTTTACCAGATATTAGTAAACAACTAATATTTT
The DNA here is from genome assembly GCA_927399465.1 of Sarcophaga caerulescens. Classification (NCBI taxonomy): domain Eukaryota; kingdom Metazoa; phylum Arthropoda; class Insecta; order Diptera; family Sarcophagidae; genus Sarcophaga; species Sarcophaga caerulescens. The sequence goes on along the minus strand of OV656872.1, from coordinate 76,619,304 downwards.
TTCCCTTAATTCTCAAGGATAAAACTTTAATTCGAGCATTTTTGTGTCTTCATCTTTAAGGGTTGTTGTTTGCGAAAACAAAGTCTGCCTGCAATATAATTTAACTATTATCCAGTGCCATATTGCCACTGTGTTTCTTCTGTGTTTCTATATCAGAGCATTATGAATAAACATATGTCTTTGAAAAATTTCTCATAAACGTGTAACTATCGTTCTAATAAACTAGTATTTCAAATCGATCTTTTTCAATATTAAAATGTGCCTGTCTGTCGTGTCCAATTCCAACATATTTATTGCATATGTGTGCCATTTTATTAAATTCATAAATTCATTTTCTATTTCAAATCAAATAAAAAATTCTCTAAAGAAGCAAAAGATTAAATGACAATAAATGTAAAACGGAAGTGCTTAATTAAATTTCACATTTAAACTGCAGGCCAAAACAGAAAGGAATGCAATCAGTGTGTTATTAAAGACCAAGCAACTGAATACCACGACATATGTACAACATTCGTTCGTTCATTCCTTTTACTAGAACAGTCTCTTCATATTACTAAAACAAATTCAACTACATATTATACAAATGCTGTTCCTCTTGACCTGCTAAATGCTTATGGTGTACCATCTACTGAATGAATGATAATTACACAAAAAGATAAATGGTTTGCAACAATAGTGTTTAGCTTTGGATGTTGGTTGCATGCCGGCAACTTGTGGCAATTTAAATTGAAGATTTTGTAATTAATTTGTTTTTCATTTTCACTTTTCTTTTTTACAGTAGCCGACTGACTAGTTACAATAAAAGCAAATAAAAGAGAGTCAGTAATTTGTTATTGACAACAATTTAAATCTTTAAATGAATAGAAAATATCTTGAAAGAAAAAATAAAAACACTTGTCAAAACAAGCTACATTTACATACGCAGTTTTGGATCCAAGTGATTGTTTAGAAATCTTATTAAAATTTATTACACAGAAAAATTTCTAAATGGAAATAATTCTCCAAATTTACACACAGTAAGCGTTTAATTTTTAATTTACAAGATTAAAATTGAATTTCATTTGTTTTTGTGAATTGTCGTCCACGTGTACTAGGACACGTTGTTCGTTTGTAAGACGATTCATGGTTAAATTATAGACCAAACTGAAGATGTTTGACAGTGAAACAAAACACGAAAGGTGCGTAAGCTGTTTAAACCAGTGTTGCCAAAAAGATAATAGCTAAAAAATCACCCGTTTTAAAATACATTTTAAATCGTTGTGAAACGTATTTATATTTTTATAAATCTAGCAAAAGAATTACTCCAACATTTCTATATCAGTTTGGTTCTAAATTATAAGTAAATACCTTATTTAAGATGATTAGATTAAATAATAAATTTACCATATTCTAGTTGTCATTGTAGTTCAAACTTCTTTTCGAAATCATTCCCAGACGTCGTTGGGTTTCAAATATTAATTGAATTGGAATGCCCTTGCTAGTGTGCATAGGAAAAACTGCGGTATCCCCTTTTAATTACCATGATGATCACTATTTATCGGCTTCTCTTTTTTAATGATGTTTCTGATCTTTAACGACTCTTAAACTTACTTTATCGAATTATAATTATTTTTATTATCTTGCAATTAGCTTTTTTCCCAGTCCGGAAGTGGTAATGTTGATGGGCTAATGCAATGCAAAAATGTAATAAAACTGGCTGGTCATTAGTTTTTCTCCTCTATAACATTTCATTCATCTGCGCCAGATTCTTTTGTTGTAATTCATTCAGTTGTTTGTTTTTAATTTATCTTGCATCGTTTCTACTCAATCATGACATTTTTTGGTCACTGAACTTTTAGATACAATTCCATAGATACGAAACTATAATAAAAAAGTATTTCATATTGTACACATGTGTACATACCCTCCATTGTACTTGCTACTCAGATAGACATAAATTTAAATGACACACCTTTTTGATGATTAAATTGTTTTCTGTTTCTGTTTCTCTTGTTGTTCCGGTTTTAGTTTTTCAATTCTTTTTCTTTGTGTAGTCCACTGTAACATCATCATAGAGTTGAGTTGAGGTGATTTATTTAGTTTTAAATATCAGATTTATAGTTTCATATGGATATTCAGATCATAATCTCATAGTCATAAAAATAAAAATGACTGTCTGTCTTTTAGAGAAGTTTGAAAAGTAGTGTATCTCGTACGTGAATTTAACAAAACAACGTATTGTAGGCTCCCTGCAGGAGATTAAACTAGTACCTAACTAGTACAAAACTAGTACAAAAACCACCAGTAGTAGTACTCAACTGTCAACTTTTCTATACCATCTTAATGATCAAATTAGCATTGAGAGTGTTTGAAAAATTACTAGTACCATTGGTACTAGTTTCGTACTGGTATATTTGGATATAATTGGGAACCACTTTATTACTAGTTCTTTTGTATGGAAAAAGTTACCAAAATTGGTAGGTTCCTTTGTTGGTTAAATGAAAAATAATAGTTAAGAAATTAGTTTTTGTATAATTATTTATTAAAATATTTACATAGAAAAACTTAAAATAACCATATTCATTTAAATCACAGTTTAAAACAAGATAAAATAGGCCCATTTTTTCAAGGCTGGTTAGACCTTATAAAAAAAGTACAATTCTAAATAATATAGTTCAAAATTGTTTAAGTCATTGCCCAGTAGATGATTCATTTTGCTCATTTTTTAATCTTCCTGGAAAGCTTTTCTTAAAGCTATATCGGGTTCATCAGAAAATACGCAATAGCATCTAAATAATCAAATAAACAAGTTACACAAAGAATTTAACATTTAGTACATTTATAAATCGGTAATTAACTCACCTATGAATGCAGTATACAAGCTTTCAAGTCGTTTAAAGCTTTGTTTTCCATGGGTACCATCAACGTTGAATTTGTGTATTATGTTTGGTCCCAAAATTTCATTTAGGAATCGTCCACCATTTCCTTTTAACAAAGATTTCATTCGCCGTAACTGAGTTCTTAGTGAGATCCCTTGGCAATGAATGTACTTTTTGTCGGCTAAAAACAAACATTAGAAGAAAAGAACGGTTAGTAAAACATATACATTGATTTAAGTCGATTAACTGTACATACCTGTTTGGTAATATTTCAATTTTGCCTCTGAAGGCTGTTGGTTGCAGTCTTTTGGCATTTTTGTGGTAAGCAGCTGTGCAAAAGAGGAAGAAGTTCAAAATCCATACTCCTCTGCACAGGCTGTTATATGTAGAAGACTATGTATATTGAACGAAACACTATTTTCACCAAACACTCTTTGATTTTTATTTTTTAATTGATTATTTTTTTAAATTTTAAATTAAAATATTTTTGACGCACTTCAAAACACACAGCATATTGAAATAATATTTATAATAAAATACGGGCTTGCCATATTACTTCTCGTTTTGAATGAGTGGCGATTACAGTGGTGTGATATGGCAAGTCTTTAAAAAACAATTAATTCAAATAGAAAATTAGCATTTTGCATCAAAAATTTTATTTTTCACAATAAAATGGCATGATTGAAAGATTCACAATTTAATTCCAAAAACAGTATGTGAATATTTGTTTTGTTACACAAAAAATTCAATCAGTCTATGAGTTGTGTATTTAAACTACTTCTACTACTAGTATTTTCCTATAAAACCTTAAACACGGTGTAATCTAGTGCCAGCTGTACCAGTACTTGTACTAGTAGCTTTTAGACAACTGACGCTTAATCTCCTGCAGGGCTGTCGTCCATATTACAAACACATACATACGTACACTATTGCAAATTAACGCCAGTATTGTGTGAGTAATACTTTAATATGCATCGGGTCTTGCAACAGGAACTTTCGATCTTTGATTGTTGATAACGGTCATGTTATTGGAGCGACATCTACTGTTCAAATAGTTGTCCATTATTCAGCCTATCAAATCACCATGGAAGAATATAGCGTTCAAAATAAAATTATTTTATCAAAATGGGTCTACTGTCGGACACAAATTTTCGTCGAAAATTCATCTTCAGCGATAAGGCCAATGTGTATTTGTTTAGTTTTGCCAATGACTTATGAATGCAACCTCGTTTTATTTTTATAAATAAATACGAAGAGAATTAACACTTGTTAAAATCACAAATTTAAGGTGTGGCTCTTATGGCTCGAATAAATATAAAATGTGGCAACGAAACTTGTCTCTCTTAAGATTTGACTTTAAAACAACGATTTACAGACTCACTACTCATTTCTATTCTCATTCCCATCAAAATTCACATGACTGTGAAATTGTAATTGAAATGAGTTCCATTTGAAAACCCCAAAATTGTTATTGTTTTTTCTCTAATACGTAGTTGATTGTCTTGTTTTATGTTATTTTTTTTTTTTTTTCAAAAGTAACAATTTTACTGAACTTCACCTAAATGTTGCTTTTGGTTGTTGCAATTATTTTCTATATAAACACGAGTACTTATTTTGTTTTCGAAAAGGTTTTTTTTTCCTATATTTTTATAAAAAACGTTTACAACCTGAGGAGAGGTAAGGAGTACGTACGAGAGTAATTTATTTCTAATTTCTACAATAAAAACTAATACGAGTACTTACATATGTACGTCTGAATGAGTGTTGGAAGTAATGCATGTTATGTGACAATATGTTTTATTAAAACACTAGCTCAAACCCGGTGTGCTTCGCTACTCCTATCGATATGAAATATAAATATTCAAAATATATTGATATACATTTTTTTCTTATGTATATTTTTATTATTTTTAGTCAATAACCTCAACGTAATAAAATAAGAAGTCTGAATATTTAAATATTTATTTTGTTACTGATATTTACAATGTTTCGTAATAATTATTTCTTATTCTAGTTATATATATAGATATATATATTCATATGGGAGGTGCCACGCCCCTTATTGCTAGTCGATCCATTTTTGTCTAAAATATTCATGTAGATACTAAAGTGGGTTCGAGAAAATTTTAGGAGTCTAAGGGCCATTATTACAACTTGTCGTTAACTAAAGGGAGGATTTTAACTGGCAGATAAATTGTTTTTCATTATTATGAGTACCCAATAAGATAGAAGTGATCGTTAAGCTAAAGAGAAGATCATCCTACTTTTAACATTTAAAGGTCACTTTATGTTTGAACTTGCCATATCATATACTATTTTCGATATGGCAACTTCAAATTTAAACAAAATGAGCATATGCAACAAAAAAACGAAGTTCGCTGTTGCCACTGCGTTAAAAAAAAACTTGTTTAATTGAGCAGTTTTATAGACTTTGCTCCGGCACTGCCATATTTTCATTTTATTTTATCTGTAAGTTAATCAGTTAAAGGTAACTTTACAGTTCCCTTTAGCTAAAGGTACCTTTAACTGAACCTAGGTTTAACGGCAAGTTGTAATAATGGCCCTAACTGTTATATATTCTTAGATATATTAATTTAATATCTTTTATAAGGCAGGTGACACGCCCACTATAGCCAATTCGTCCATTTTGTTCATATACGTCAAAGTCGTCCATACAAAATTTGAGGACTCTAGCTATTGCAGTTTATGAGATATGCGACATTAAATACTTATTGGGTATGTGGGCGTGTCACCTCGCCTACTTGAAATTTTAAAATAAAATGTAGCCTATAGTTCCTTCCAGACATACAGGAAGGTACTGCTAAAATTTCAAGAAAATCGGTCCAGCCGTTTAGCCGTCTATAGACTTCAAACAAACAAATAAACACACATTAATTTTTATATATGTATATATGCAGATTACTAACAAAGCTAAACAAGAAAAATAAGTAAAAGAAAACTACTGGGTACAATTACTATAAGATTCCCTACATCATAATGCGCTTTAAAAAAAAAAATTCAGTATTGTGTGCACTGGTTAGCAGTTGCTATGAATCGTTACAATGATTTCTATAACACATTATAAATAAAGGCAGTCCACTCCGAAAATAAGTATCACCAAATTTAGTGTGGTAATTCTGTAGATCTAAAAAGTTTTTTGATTAAACCCCTTTTTTCAGATAATGGAATGTCCGGAATTATTCCTCGAAAAATGGGGTTTGATATTAGGCTGTGAGAAGAATATTAGTGAAATTGGCAATAATCGTAAAGAATTTGCCTTAAGGAGCCACAAATATCTGCACAAACTCGTTATACCGTCATTAGATAAAATAATATAGTGTAGGGCTTAAACACTAACCGCCTTTGCTGTGGCGTTACGACCATGAAATTTATTTATTTATGTTACTACAACAACTATAAATGTGTATGTATGTAAGTGTAAGTCAAAAAATTATGTCACATACTTCTAATATTGGAAGTAACAATTAGAGTGTATTTGTTTCTCTTTTTTTGTTTTTTTTTTTTGGTATTGTTCATGTGCAGTGATTGTTATTAAATATGAGAAGATTTTTTTTATATATAAAACAGAAAAACAAAAAATAAGACAACAACATGAACATTATTATTTTAGTTCGTATCAATGACGTCTAATCAACAGGTTGTTTGTTTATGTTTATGTTTTCGTTTTTATCTTATTTATTTGGTTTTGATTTCGGTCGTCCAACACAAGCGATGAGTTAGAAATTTCATGTTAGTTCTTCTATGTTAGCTCTTTTTATTTGTTTTTAATTAAAAATTATAACAATTTTATACTTCAAGAAATGAATTCGTGGAATAATTTAGTTAAAACCTTGAATTTAATAATATGTATTAAATATTCGAATATAGTAAGTAGTTTTGCGTGAATTGAAGTCTTTGTTAAGGATTACATTTGGTTAAATATGCTGTTTTTAGTTCGATAACTTGTTGCCTTTTTGAAATGTTATTGGTAACCATTGCAGTAAAGTTTTCACTACGAAAATTATTTTTCATTGTAAATCACTTGATGCCAATTCTCAGAGTTCCGGAGCATTAGGTGCGAGTGTAGACTGCTTTTGTCCTGATGGTACAAAATTATTCTACTATTCGCCAAAGTTGCTGTTGATTAATATACCAATTTGAAATTACGTTTTATTAGTTTTTTCACTCATAAGCGCTGTTAACATTTTCAGCGATCTGGTTTGTGCGTTTGCTACTGTCGAAGTAAAATTCTAAAATGTGACATATCGTTGTTTCGATGTGCGGTCAAACATTATTTGAAGAAGCACTTATAAAAACTTATTTTTAGGACTAAATCATATATTTCTAATGCCATCTGGAGTGCTCCAGGGGTATACATATATACAACTCGGTATACATCTTCACAAATCCTTTTGATTTTTTAATACTGATTGATTTCTTTTTACTACTTCTTGTGATATTTGGTTTTCAATTATTGCTTTTATATTTTTCGCAACGTCAAATAAACACCCATTTAACTAAAACTCTAAAAAACGCTATTCTTTAGCATTTTTCTGACGAAAGACAATAAAACTGAACAACAACATTATATTGCGTATAATCAATTATAATTAATAATTGGTTAAGTTAATGAATGTGTATTTGTCATTGATAGAAGTACAATGTCAAGAGGTCTACTGAGCCATGGTAATCGTCCTAATATGCAGAAAGAAATAAAAAGAATGAAGATAAGTAATAGAAAATGAGAGACACAATCGGACGCATTTCACCCATCAGAATCTCATTATAAAACTCAGGAGAGCCCGAACATCGGTTTTCGGCAGATAGTCTAATCTATCAAAGAAATCTGGGGTCTAAACTTCATCATACTGTCTCTGACTTCTTTTCGTTGCAACAATACCCCGTAAGAAACCCGGTAAAGAGTCTTACGTTGAGTTTGCCTCAATCCAACAGCAAGCCTATTCTAACCCTGTTTATAGAAATCTATAGATTCCTAGACACATAGCAACCCAAGGACATCTCCTTTTTCTCGCATGCCCCACCATAAGTTCAATAAATTCTCCAGGTGGGGTTGTATAGACACCTGTACAAAAAAGAGGAGTGTCTAACAAATCCAACTTAATTCTGGACAAAATACGGGTCCTCAGACCACAACGTCCTACCCCAAAAGATATTAGGTTATGTGGATTAACGCGATATCAACGTCAAGGCGGTTTAGGGTATTTAAGAGATTGTGTAAGGCAGTGATGCAGACTAATTTGCGCAATTTTCAGCCTCCTTGGAATTTTTGGCATTACGGATGCTTGGATGTCAGACCCTCGTTGAGCCTACCTACACCACACCCTTTCACCATTTTGCTTTTAGCCACTACATTGATGCTTGGCAGTCCGAAGGTCACAGCCTTATTTACCATCACCAGCGAGACAGTTAACAACTATCCACGACCTGGTGTTCAACTCATCATCCAATTTCCCAATTGGTTTATTTACCCCGTCCATGTGCCTAATCATAAGCGGAATCCTTACCGGCACTATTGGGTGCAGTGTTAGATGGAATTGATGGATCACCTCCAATCGAGCTCTAGGTCAGATTTCCCAAGTGTGTCGCACTATCTTATCTTTACTACCGCTGCCGGCAGCATCACGTCAAAGGGTACCGCTCAGCTATTTAGTTTTACGCCGCGAAAAAATTCTCTTATGTTGAGCCCGAGGGTAAGAAAATACATATACAGTGTACGCTCACAGTATATCGCAGTTTGGAAATTGTTTTTAAGATTGTGCTTGGTCAGCCACATGAGTTTCTCTCTCGGTGTTGCGTTAGGATGGGATACCTTTATCCATCCAGTTCGCATCAGTAATTGATTGCACTAGAGGTTTATGGTAACTGCATGAGGGGAAGAAGAGGGAAGTTGTTCCTTTATGGTAGGTAGGATACGACTCAAGTGGAGTCTTTCAATGATTGTGCTATCATCGTCCTCAAATGTTAGCGGGGAGAAAGAGTCTAAATCCACACATTTATCGTCCGTGGAAGTGGGAACCGCTAAGCACAGTTATTTTCATTACTGTTATCAACAAAACTGGCAATTGCAGCAATTGATTTAATTATTGTACCGGTATATAATTAAATTCTTGAAAAAAACAAATTAATTTTATTTATTTAGGGCATAGAGTTTAAAATCGTTTAAAGTAACACACCAATGCATTTCAAGCTCTATCTCGTACATAGTTTAATAGTTTGAGAAGAAGAGGAATTGGCCGACATACTAACCACTAAATTTACCAACAATCTGTGTATGCTTTTAGCCAATAATTACATTTTAAATGTATTATTTTAAACAGGCTTTCAAATTTCCAATATTAGATTTGGCTTTTATTCCTAGAAGGCACTTTAATCCCGCTGCCTCTCCCTCCAGTTGTTATGTATGTCCATAATCAGATCTCTGTTGTGTTTCATTATATTAAATGATGTTGTTGTTGTTGCTTTTATACTCGTATATTAACGACTGGCTCTCCCTCTGGTAATAATATTACGATGGCTCTTTGTCTACGTGTCTGAATAGAAAAAAGCATCAACAAGTGCTGTAGTAACAAAAAAAAAAAAACAAAACTCGGTCTGCAACTAACGACAACCACCTACTCATTGCGATGCAATACACTCAGAGAAAATTGTTTTGGTAATTCTGTAAGAGTTAAATGACTTTAATTACACTATCTGCTCTCGAGTGAATCTTTTTGTTTTAATACATTAAATTACTCTTTACAATTTTATAACAATTGAAATTTCTCTCTTATCAGTTATTACTATAAACGAAGTGCTCACTCTAACTCCATAAATGTTTGTTAAAGTTGCACTACTGTTTCAACCGGAGTGTCAGTCGGATTTGGCAACAGTTTTTTAATTTTAAATTTTATTATTTCAAATGATTAATTAGCACAAATCGAAAGGAAGCAGTTGATTAGTTTGCATGTGAAGAGAGAACAATCCATCCAGGCAACTCCGTGAGGGGATAACATCATTAACGAATATCTTAAGAAGTTTGGTCAGCACCTCCTATTTAGCAACTACTTTTTTGCAGTGTATCCCTTTTGAGTTTTTACCGTTTGTACTCCGTCCGTCAGTACGGTGAGGAATATTTTTTTTTTATTGGTTTTGTTTATTTACCACAGTAGTGGTCAAATAATAACAATAGCGCTGTTGCGAAAGGAAAACGATAATATTGTGGGAACATGTAAAGGGTTGGGTGGCTCTGTTATTTTCACAGCTATGGTGGAGGTGTTTATTCTGTTTGTATGGAGAGTATGTTTCTCTTTTTTTTCTTTTTTTTTCTTTTTTTTTCTCTCAAAGAAGACCCTCATTCCCTCACTCTATTTGGAATCAGAAAACATTTTTAATGACATTTTTTTTTCGCTACAACCTGACTTTGTGAACGAATCGCTTTTTTCCCCTTTGGCTATTGATTTATTTTGTTAAAGATAAAACAAAAAGAAAAAGCGATAGATAATCTAATAGTGAGTGACCCTGTTTTCATTGTTCCAATTGTTTGTTCGTAAATCGTACAATATTTTCCCAGCAATATAATATTGTTGCTCATCTTGTTAAACGTTGTTTAACATGGTATAACATATTGGTATTGCTGTTGTTACTGTTGCAACAGTATATTGAGTTGCATATGTGGGAATCCTCCACCTATGTATGTACATATGTATGTATATGAGAAAGCATTTTAACAATTAGGCTTTCCATGTGAGCAACAATAGAGAAACGCAAACATGGGGGATTTCTGCACCAGCCTTTTCGTTTCGATGTCATTCCGTTCTATTTTTGATTTTGCCAAAGGGGTCATTTGAAAATCGTGGGTATTTTTTTGTTGTTATTTTTCTTTTCTGCGCTGGCGTCAGTGACAACGTACATGTTTAGAAAGTTGTGACACAGAATATTTGACAATCATGTTTGTGGATACAAAAAAGTTGATGACATTTCAACGAGTTGAGTCTAGAGTGTGCGGGATGGGATGGGAAGAATTCAAATTTAATTCACAAAATTTTTGTAATCAAAATGTATTTACTTCGTTTTGTGATCTCGCTTCAACAAAATTTCTGGATAATTTAACCTCAAGAATTTAGTGTTTATTGACCGATTGTGATTTGGCAATTTACATGATATTCACGTTATTACATATACATAATTGGTCATTACAACCCTTCAGTCAGGATTTCGACCTAGCTTCTCACACCACTTATTTTGTGTGTGAGTGGCCGGACCTACAATTTTAAGTCGACTCCGAACGACAGATTTTAAAGAAGCTTTTCATGGCAATTTTATTTACTCTTAGAGTTTTTGCCAGAAATCTGCTGAGAGGAAGTCGCTGAAGAAATATTTTTTCATATTTCGTTTTGATGCCTGACCTGGGATACGAACCTGGGCTTTACGTCTAATAAGCCTATTAGACTACGGCGACTATTCACGTTATTAGTACAACATATTAGTTAAAGTATGATACAAACAGCCATTTAGATCTAGAAATTATCTTCTTGTAATAGAAGGAATTGATTTGCAAATATGTTTTAACTTAAATGTGCTCCTCTCCTTTTACTTTATTCTTAAGAATATCTGAAATATGGAAATTGGAGAAACTTTATATTGAAATGCCAATTCTTTTTTTTATAGTTCGTCAAGAAAATAATATTCAGCACTGTTTCCTTCCGATTAAATAAATGTTTTTAGTGCTGGTATTAAAACGAATTATTGTACGAATGACTTTTTTTTTAATTAAAAACCAAATATGATTACGGAAACATTGTGATGTACACCAAAAAGAGAAGAACTCACTGCATTTAATTATTTTTTAAATCTTTTAATTTTATTAAATACAATAAATGTTTTTTTTATCGCTTATAACAAACACTGTTAGCTGTTGCTTTTTGGAACATTTAAAGTTTACTCTGATCAATTCTACTTAATAATGATTTTTAATGTCTTCATGAAATTTAATTTTTGTGGAATTTAATTGTTTCCTTGTTGTTGTTGTATTATAATTAATATCGCTTATAGTTGTTGGATGAACTTTAAAATTGTGTCAATCGTAATTGGAAGAACGCGGAGAGAAGATTTATTTGATTTAATTGGATTTTCCGCTTTTTAGGTTAAACAAATTGTAAACAACAAGACAGTGATTTAGGAGGAATGGATAAAGCTAAACTAAAATAACCTATCTTCACATACAAAAAGGTTAAAACATAGTAAACAATTCTATTTAATTCAATTAAGTTCCTTAATTATTCTTATGTAGTTTTTGTTTTTGATGATTTAATTTTTTCTTTGATAAATCTTGCTAATTGTTGGCTGAAAAATATCACATCTTATTTCTTATTAGCCGATTCCATGCGGCGTGCTTTACCCTCGACCAGAATAAAAATTAATGAAATAACAGTGGTTGCAAATCCCGATGGATGGTGAAAAACCATCCATTTGTAAATAATTTTTAGTTTATTTTTTGATACCATACTTTTGGAATTAATTACTACATAATATACTAAAGGGTCCGCCAAAAAACTTTTTTTTTTTGAAAATGCTTTAAAAAAACTACTGAAACTACTTTGGTACTGCCGTTGATTCTGGACAAACGTGGAGATGCATTAAGGAAATTGGTATTGGTAGAACGGATATGGGAGGCCACCAGTTAGATGTTGAGGAGATCAACAGGGATTTCATGAACTTACCTATGGTGCCAGTCGATAATAGTTTTTACAGGTTTTCAAACTTGGGCTCTAATGATATTGATACTGGCAATTTTCAATTCTCTTGTGTGAATCAGTCTGACGTCCTTTTATGTTTCAATTTAATCAAGTCGAATGCGGTAGGCTGTGACAATATGCACCCGAGATTTATAAGAATGTTGCTGCCTGTACTTCTGCCATATATAACATATTTATTCAATAGCATAATTACTTCTAGTACTTTTCCATTACGGTGGAAATGTGCGAAAATATTGCCAATACCGAAGAATAATACCGAGTTCAGACCAATAGCTATTCTGTGCTACCTATCCAAGGTCCTGGAGAGAATTCTTAACTCTCAAATGGCATCATATATTGAAGCTAATAAGTTGTTAACTGGGAAACAATCAGGTTTTCGCAAGAACCATAGTTGTGTTTCTGCGCTTTTGGATGTATCTGAAAATATACGACATGAACTGGAGGAAGGTAAGCTGAATTTCTTGGTCCTCCTTGATCATTCAAAAGCCTTCGACACGGTTGATCACGGCATGCTTTCTATGAAGCTTGTGCACTTTTTTAACTTCTCTGGAGCTTCGGCACGGCTTTTATCATCATATCTCTCAAATCGTTCCCAATTTGTTCATTCGATAAATGCCCAGTCTTCTGCCTTGAATTTATCTAGAGGCGTGCCTCAAGGTTCAATTCTTGGACCACTTCTTTTTGCAATGTATATCAACGATTTGCCAAGCCAACTTCAGCACTGCAGAATTCATATGTACGCGGATGATGTACAGTTACATTTGAGTAGTCCTGTGTTATCTATTAGTGAGAATGTAAACAGACTCAATGATGACTTGAATCGAATATATCATTGGGCCAAGGCAAATGGCCTTTGTTTAAACCCTCATAAGTCTAAGTGCATGGTTATTCGTAGGAGGACGCTTGATTCCAATATCGGTCTTGATATTTTGATGAACGGGGAGAAGATCAAGATTGTGGATGCTGCCAAGAACCTTGGGTTGACTTTTAATGACAATCTTACATGGACAAATCATGTTAACACACTCGTAGGTCAGACTTATATGAAGTTGAGGTGTCTTTGGTCGACACAATACTTTACGCCTTTGAACATAAGACGGTTGATTGCAAGATGTTATCTACTTCCTGGTTTAATGTACGGTTGTGAACTTTTTGCAAGTTGCGACTCCGTTAGCAAGGGGAAGCTCAACGTCTTATTCAATAATATTGTGAGATACGTCTATGGTTTAAGGAGATATGACCATGTGTCCCGTTTTTCCTTGAGGCTTTATGGTGTATCGTTTGACAATCTTTTGAGCATCCGTGTATTATTACTTCTGCATAAGATCATTTATTCAGAATCACCAGCATATCTTAGCGATAAAATAAGATTTGCTAGATCACTTAGAGGTAAAAGGATCATAATTCCCCTACATCGTTACCTTGTATCTGAATGGCACTTTTTTATTCATGCTGCACGGCTTTGGAATTGCCTTCCACATTCTCAGCAACTTAATAGCAACGTAACTAGTTTTAGGAAATTTTTATTTAATTTTTTTGCACCGGAGTAGATTATAATTTTTATAAATTATGCATGATTTATTACTATTGTTATTATTATTATTTTTTCTCTTTTACTTTACTTTATCCATTAGAAAAGTTTGATCTCAAAGGTTGTTTATGAACACTTCTTTCTTGTACTTTAAATATAAGATTAAATCTTGTTGTACAGGAATTGAATATACAAATAAATAAATGAAATGAAATGAAATGAAAATTTTCTCAAATTTTTTTTTTTTTGAAGGTACAATCCTTCCGGTTAATAATGGAAAATAATTTCATTCAAATGGCTGCCTCGGCTGGCCATGCAGTAGCCTACACGATCGGTCCAATTTTTAAGCACATTATCGATTGTGTGCAGCTGTATTTCACCAATGGCTTCACGAATATTGTCCTTTAAAGCGTTGTCTCTGGCTTATCGGCGTAACTCTTATCTTTGACGGCACCCCACAAATAATAGTCCAACGGTGTCAAATCGCAGCTCCGAGGTGGCCAAACGACATCAGCTCTGCGGCTGATAATGCGATCTTCAAAAACAGGGCAAAACATCGAGTGTAGCTTCGGCTGTGAGGCACGTAGCGCCGTCCTGTTGAAACCAAATGTTGCCAATATCCTCCTCTTCAATTTTTGTGAACAAAAATTCATTCAACATGGCCCGATAACGATCGCCATTGACTGTAACGGCCACTCCTTGCTCATTTTCGAAGAAAAATGGCCCAATTATGCCTCTGGATCAAAATCCGCACCAAACAGTGACAAGTTTTGGGTGGTTCAATGTATGCGTGCGGGTTTTCTGTGTCCCAAATGCGACAATTTTGCTTGTTTACATACCCGCCAAGATCAAAATGAGCTTCATCTAAAAAGATGATTTTTTTTGCCAAAATCGGCATCTTCTGTAAGTCGATCGCTGGCCCACTTAGCGAATCGTTGTTCAAGCGTATACACAACCATACTCGTTCAGCGGAAGGATAAAACTAATTATCTGTCAAATCAGACATGAGCTAAGTGTTACCATTCACGAAATAAGCACTAGTTGAAAAAAAAACGTTAGATGGCGGACCCGATATTTTAGCAATTCTTTATAACTATGACGTTAGCGCCAGAGTTGGCATCTATGAATATCGTTTTTTAGTTTCTAAGTTCTTAAAAATTTTAGACAACTTCTTAAGATTGCTTTTATTGGAAATAATTGACAAAATTTCGCTTTACGTTTATGTCAGAGTGATTAAAAATTCGAAGTAATTAGACAATATTAATTTATACTTCGATTAAGCACCAAAATCCTATCCGTCTAAATTGTTAATCGTATGTTGTGTAGTAACATACATACATACATAATTGGTCATTACAACCCTTTAGTCAGGATAACGACCTATCTTCTCACACCACTTATGTTGTGTGCATTAATTTCATACATGAGTGGCGGGACCTACAGTTTAACGTCGATTCCGAACGACAGCTTTTGTGAAGCTCTTCATGGCAATTTTATTTACTCTCAGAGTTTTTGCCAGAAATCTGCTGAGAGGAAGTCGCCGAAAAAATATTTTTTCATATTTTCGTTTTGATGTCTGACCTAGGACTTGAACTCGGGCCTTACGTCTAATAAGCCAACACACTATCTACTAGACTACGGCGACTTCATGTTGTGTAGTAAAGCGAAATCTATTATTTTGTCAATATACGAGTATATACGTATGTATGTATGTTGTTAAAATTCTATACTAAACTATTTTTAGAATTTTGCTTTGTAATTAATTCGACGGCTGACACTTCGTTAGATTCCTTTCTGACAAATTGGATGTCAAATATGTACCCCATATGTGCTACCGCATAAAAAAAAAGAAAAAAAAAAACGATAACTACTAATGTAACTGTCAAAAGGGCCAAGCGAAAAAAGGAGCATTGTTGAACCACAAAGAGTCGACTCAAAAGATGGGCAATTCATGCATGAATGAATGAATAATCGTTCAAACTCTGCTAAATAAAGGTTTTAGAAGCATACTAAAATGTATATCAAATATTTGTTGACCTCCATAGAACATTGAAATAAAATTCTTCTGAAGGAAATTTACTGGCGTAAGCTTTATGTTTGCTGTTTAATTTCGGTATACTCTGCAACAAGTTTCTATGATTGCATTTTTTATCGGCAGTGCAAGTGATTCAATTTCTAATTAAAGTTTACACTACATAGCTTTTATAAAGCGAGTTATGACAATTTTTGCTTATCGTTTAGCTATACTTTAAAGTCTTATTAATATCGGATCCTGTTTATAAATTCAAAGAATTATTACGACCCGACAAGCCCATTCGAAAACTACAGTTCTCCCCATACACACAATTGGATTAGTAAGCAATTTTATATTGTCATGTTCTACAACATGTTTTCATACAATGATTAATTATTTTCATAGTTCCATGGTTGATATTGTTGTTATTATGCCAACACGGCGTCGTTGTCGTTGTCATTGTTGTTGTCATCGTCGTCAACCAGAATAAGAAATGTTAATGTTGATGATAATGATGATGACTTTGATCACTTGAATTGATTACCTTCAAAGAAGTAGAAGAAAATGAGAAAAAAAAACGAAATAGGAAATAGGAAAAGCACAGAAGAAATACAGAGAAATTGTCGTATTTTACAAGGAAATTAAATTTATTAGATGACACAACATATGTATCCCATAGTATTGTATAGTTGATGAATAAGAAAAGTGTGCAACTGCCTAAATGACTGACGACTGATGGTTGCCTCTTGAGCGATTCAATTTGCAACGAAAACTTTGTATTACATATACTACATATGTAAGTATTTTGTGGTCATGAATTTTGTTGTCCTCTTTTTATAGCCATTAACTGGAAATTATAATTTCATACAGATTTCAATCTGAAAACGGGTGGGTTGAATAGGTATTGAAAGTCGATGCGGTTGTTTATTGTCGGAAATTCGATAAGACCATTCAATGGTCTAATCATTATAATGGTCTGATCATTGCATCCGTATCACTGTTGTTCTATACAATTAAATTGAATTTGTTTTTATAAGAATATTGGGTTTAAACTAATCTAAATAAAAAATGCGATATATTTTTATTTGAGTCTCCTGATATGCAACTTTATAAAGTTTTTGACTTAACTTTGTATGATTTTTTATTTTCATAATCTATGTTGAAGAAAATACCGGGTAATCCATTTCGTGGTTTCAAAAGTAAACGTAAATAAAACACATATAAAATATTTTTTTCGTGATATTTCTTTTTTATTGTAAAGTTTGAACGTTGACATTATGTGTGAAACACTACATCATTTAAATGACCTCCACGGGAGTGTTGCAAGCATTGATTCTTTTTCGACCACTTTTTGGCACATATTGGGCGGTATCTCAGCCATAACTTGACGAATGTTGGTTTTTAAGTGCTCAAGAGTTGAAGGTTTATCTGCATAAACACGGTCTTTCGCGTAGCCCAACAAAAAAAAGTCTAATGGTGTCAAATCGCATGATCTTGGTGGCCAGTTGATATCGCCACGACGAGAAATTACGCGGCCAGGAAATGTCTCTTGCAATAAAGCCGTATTCGCTCGAGTTGTGTGGCATGTGGCACCGTCTTGTTGAAACCACATATTCTCCAAGTCGTATTCTTCAATAGCAGGAAAAAAAAGTCGGTTATCATATGACCATAACGCTCCGAATTGACAGTGACAGTCGTTCCATCGTCGTTTTCGAAGAAGTAAGCTCCAATCACACCTTCGGACCAAAGAGCGCACCAAACAGTGACTTTTTCTGGATGTAATGGCCTCTCTTCAATTACTTGAGGATTCTCAGAACCCCAAATACGACAATTTTGTTTATTAACATACCCACCGAGTGTGAAATGTGCTTCATCGCTGAAGAAAATTTTGTTCGATACGTGGCTGTGGCAGAATCACCATTTTTGTAGTAGGTTTTGATAATTTTTATACGTTGTGTGATAGTTAAGCGATCCATTTTCGTCAATGTCAGACTTTCAACTGAAAAGAAAAAAATTGGTTTCACAACTTAGTTTGACAGATGTCGAATTCCAGTCCCATACTTTTGAAACCACGAAATGGATAGCCCTTTATATCCGTTAATCTCGTATTTATTATATTCTTTAACAACAAATGGACAATAAAATCAGAGCTTTTTGATTTCATCTATTATAGAACTTCCGAGTCTTTCCTCTGAACAACCTTAAAAAAGGTGTTCTATATCATCGGGAAAAATCAGATAAAAAAAATCCTTTTTTTGTTCTTGTGGTAGAAAAGTTAGGTGCATCTTCTATAAGTCGGATGTCAATTAATGTCCGACCGTAACGAAAACTGTTGTGGATTTTTTGATATCATGGCTATCCAAACCAATAAGTCAATTTTCCCCACCATTCTATTTTTTATTCGATTTTGCCGCATTTATGGAGGATATGTTTGGTTAAAAAAATTTGATCTTTTCACTTGAATATCTTTGATGTGGAAAAAGTTTTTTTTTATACGTATTTGTTTTGTTGAAAAATTCAAAGTGTTGCCTTCGACTTTCTTTGTTTCTTTTAATTTATCACCAATTTTTTCATATTTTTGTGAATTTTTATGATTTTCTTTTTGTACTTTTACAAATTTTTCAACTAAATTAACCTACAGCACACTCTCTTAATACGACTTTCATTGTAAAGGCAAAATATAATTATCGTAGCTAACTACACACGTATCTATAAATTTGAATTCTTTTCAATATTCTAAAATGTACATACATATATGTAGATTCTGTCTGATGTATGTGATATATTAAATGCATTGAACAAACCGCTATTAACAAGATATTTTACTACCGTTTTTGCGGTTTAAAATATAAATTTTGAAATTTCAAAATGTACAATAATAAAACACTTTACAAAGTATGTTACGTACAAAGATCGGCAAAGATCTACTGATGTACATATTTGCTATTATGCGGGCCCTACACGTTCTGATTGGTTGTACAACATTTGGGCAATTCACACGTCTTTGTATTGTGTATGTTGTATTGAATACATTTGGTTGTTTGTGAACGCTCAATGCTATGCTGTATTGTGTATTTCGTATTCCAAATGTATTTTTTTTGGCATTCAAACAATTTGATATCACGAAACCAACACAACTTTTGAAAAACATATGAAAACATATACACAGAGCGCCATAAGTGAGTCAACACCCACTATAATTTTAAATTTTCTATTATAAAAAATATACTTGTAGCACAACAATAATTTTTGCGATTTTTTTGTTTTAACATTTTATAAGCAATAAATAAACATTTTTAATTTATGGAAATTTATTCGACTATTCTCATTTACTTTTCTCGCTATCCTAAGAAAATGAATTATTTCAGCGGCGTTTACTCACTTTTGACGCTCACTGTACACATTTTTTTCATTCACCCAATTTGATAGCAAGAAACCAATACAACTTTTAAAAACATATGAAAAAAATGTGTATAATATACAACGATACAACGGCTTGTGTGAATTGACCAATTATAATTGTGTAAAAACAATTTTTATGATGAACAGCTGGTTGGTCATCGTCAAAAAATTTTGATTTCCATTCAACCGACAAAAAATACGTAAATACGTAAATTTGATTGAAAAAGAGAAACGAATTAAAATTAATTTTCTCTATATTGTTTTAACAATGGGAGAGGCTTCATTTCCCTGGTAATGCAACAAAAATTAGTGCCACTGATTGCTAAAGAGAGCGATATAAATTTCAATTCATTAAAATATTTTTTTTAAATGTATAGATTTTGTCTGATATCGTAAATATCGATTGGATTACATCGGTTTTTGTGACGCAATTTAGATATTTCAGGATGATATATACATACATACATAGATAGATGATATATATTTACAAATATTTTTGGACCATCTTTTTGTTCCATATTGTTAAGAATACCTTCTTAACGCTCAATACACTCATGATACATTTGTAACCCTTTAGGAGGCAGACAGTAATCGTGCTTGATCTGATCTATCGGAGCGAACGATATTAGGCAATCAAAAATTTATACGAAAATAGCTCAAAAATATTTAAGCAAAATTTTTACTGAAGTTTTGTTTTTCTGCACTTACAAATGCGGAAAATTGGAAGAGTTTTAACCTCATGTTATATTATTGATTTTCTTTGGGTACTCTTGCTGAATCCTATTTTAGTGATTCACATAAATTGATTTTCTTATTGCCAATTAGATGTTGGCTTATTAGACGTAAAGCCCGGGTTCGTATACCATGTCAGACATCAAAACGAAATATGAAAAAAAAAAATATATCTTAGGCGATTTCCTCTCAGCAGATTTCTGGCAAAAACTCTGAGAATAAATAAACCTGCCATGAAAAAGTTGCTCAAAAATCTGTCGTTCGGAGTCGACGTTAAACTGTAGGTCACGTATAAAATTAACGCCCACAACATGAGTGGTGTGAGAAGCTAGGCCGTAATCCTGACTGAAGGGTTGTAATGGCCAATTATATATATCGATTGCTTAATATAGAAAGGTCGTATCTTAAATTTTCAGTACTTTACAGGAGATGGAAAAAACTTAATAAAATCTAAAACAAAAATGTTATAAAAAAAAGTTTAAATGCAGTTTTTATTAAAAATAAATGAGGAATTCAATCATAAAATAATTTTTTGAATTTCGGTTAATTTTAAGGAGTAATTTAACTTAGGGCTTTTTGGAATTCAAATTGTTGAAAATTAATGTAGAGATAGGGCTTTTTTCTATTGATTTAAAGTGAGAAAAAACAAAGATAATAAACGTTTAATGCAAAGTTGTAAATCTATGTAATAAACAAACATCAGGTAATTGCATTAGTGTGAGTTCTAATTAAAATTAATCTTTATGTGGCAAATTATCATAAAAATACTAGCAATTTTTTGTAGATTTCGTAAGTGGTCCCAGTTTTTTATTTATTTATTTTATTATATTATGTATATTATATTATATGTATGTAGTCCTAAAACAATTCATGTTTAAATTAACAAAAAATAAATCAAAGCGCATTTTTTTGACAATATTGTAATGAACAATCCTCTCCAAGTTACCTAGAAGGATTTTGACAATGAACCTTTTTGAATATACCCAAATATTGCTCACTTTTCATTCTTTTCTTTTTATTAACATTTTGCTTCCAAGCAGATTTGTTCGCCACAGTTTTCCTCATACAAATGTTATTTAAATTTTTCATATCAGAATTAATAATCTCACTTTAACAATTCATTTTATTTAAACTTTTTATGAAATAAAACTTATTCCAAACTACTTATGGACTGATACACAAACACTACTTTCATGTTTACAAATTCTGACTAATACACAAAAATTCTTTCATGTACACGGTACAAAGAGTCAAAAATATTTATTCAACTTTATATGAGTTAGGGCTTTTTCTTTCAAATATTTTTTGAAATGAGTTAGGGCTTTTTCTGTTTTTTACTGTATTACTGTAAATCAACTATTCGTCAACATAGGAACCTGAATTTTTCAGAGGATATGTATGGGGCTTTTGTCTACCAGAATATGTAAAAACCCCGATTTTGAAAAAAAATCGAGATACGACCTTTCTATATTAAGCCATCGATATGAATGTATTGCCAATTAGACTCGGTTTTTCTTATAGAACAGAATGAAATGATCGAAGCTTTTAAAGAGATATAATTTGACTCCGAAGCTTTGTACAACATTATTTCAGTTGTCTGAGTTAAATGTCAGATTGAGAGTTGAATCCATTGCAACGGAGAGCTTATCTATCCATCATCATTTCAAGAAATCAGTTTAACTTTAATTCTTTTGGGTATTTATGTTTTAATTTCTCCCTCCAACATGTTGGAAAACAACTGTTTTTGTTCTCAAGTCACCCCAGTGACACTAAAAACTCGCTTGTTGCAGTTGTCAACCAAAAGTCAAACAAACAACTATAACAATAAAACTTAAAACAACTGCCTTTCAAATATTTCGTTTCTTCTATTCTTCGTCCTTTTCTTATTGTAAAAATTCATCAAACCATTAAAATGAAACAGAAAAAAAAAAAAGGCAACAAAAAATCTAGTATTACCGGCCGGCCGGCATTTACTGGTTTTTCTTTCTGTTTTACTCCTTCCCTGGATTTCCTTTATTATTTTTCTAAATACTCACGTTTCCAACAGAGTGCAATTGCAGAAACATAAACAACAAGAACACAACAATTGCAACAACATGATTTTTGCTTGAAAATGTTACGAAAAATACCCACAAGGAAACTTTAGACAAAACAAACGATGGGGCTTAATCTCTTGCGAAAATGCAATGCAGGCAGGCAGGCAGGCAGGCAACCAGTCAGCCAGGCAACAAACAATGACAGACAGACGAATTAATATAGAAAAGATACTCAACGACATACACACCGATGGATGTGTAATCAACTCACCTTAACGTCGTTCACTTCGTCAGCAAATAGACAAATTTTTACTATTGTATCTATTTTGATCAGGCGTACAGAAATCTACCTAAAGACACCACATTTGCAAAACCTACTGCTCTCTCGCTGCAGATTTGTAAGTCTATTTAAGGCAGGCAGGCAGGCAGGCATTCTGTTACTGATGCTGGTGCTGCTGTGCTTATGTGCATTTTATTCTGTCATGATTTTGTGCATTTTATAAATGTTATTGTTGTTGTATAATTTTTGTTTATGACGAACTAGAAATTAAATGCCACATTGACTGACTTAATGACTTTGTGTTTGTGGCCGACTGCGAAGTTTGCCTTTCAGAGTTGGCTTTTAAAATTGTTGGTGCGCTTGTCTAGAAAACAACAAAACGAATGCGAAATTTAAGACTTGAAATCAGCTTAACCAACAATCACTACTAAACAATTTTATTCTATCTCTCTCTCTCTCTCTCTCTGTCTTTCGCTCTCTGTATTTGAGTGTATACACATATACAAATGTACACCTATCCCCCGTTTTACACGGTATTCGTTTTACACGTTTTCGATCTTACACGGTTTTTGAAAATAAAATTTTTTTAACGAAATTTATTAATTTTGCATTAACACGAAATTATAAACACTAAACTATAATTTGCTTATATCTACAGTAACATTTTCATTGTTTTACTGTCAAAATATTTTACTGTCAAAATACAACACTACAAAACATATGTTACAGTTACGAATTCTTAGGAGTCTATGTCTATGATGGAAATAGATAAGATGGGAACTCCCCGTTTTATGATCAAAACTAAATTTTATGTGTGTATAAGCTAGTTTGTTTGAAATACCAAAACAAAGAGCATCATTGTTTTTAAACTTTGTTTTTAATTATTGTT
The DNA here is from genome assembly GCA_927399465.1 of Sarcophaga caerulescens. Taxonomy (NCBI): domain Eukaryota; kingdom Metazoa; phylum Arthropoda; class Insecta; order Diptera; family Sarcophagidae; genus Sarcophaga; species Sarcophaga caerulescens. The sequence continues at coordinate 76,595,807 of OV656872.1, read as the reverse complement.
TATATATAATTGATAGCGTAAATTTATTCAAGGTGAGCAAATAACAGAATTATTTTTTACAAAATCTATAATTTATAAAAATGTGTTTGTTATTCATCATATTAAAAACTGACAAAAAGGGCTTTTTTATAGTGATTTTCGTTTAGCACGGTTTTTCCATATAAGAGTGAATTTTTCGAGTTACACGGTTTTTTATGGAACCTATCTTCCGTGTAAAACGGGGGATAGGTGTATATATGAACAGAGGTGCATATAATATCGGAGTATTATTCCGTTTCTTTGGGCTTTTCTTTTTGCAACTAAATTCGTTGTACAGGTAGCTTTCAACAGATGTGTGCCAGAATCTTTTGACCGAAAATGCAAATTCAATTTACAACTTAAGATTCATGTTTCTAGAGTCTATTTTTAATTTTCATTGCATTTTTGTAGGAGAGCTGTGAAAACCTTAAATTTGTATTCTATTTTAAAGTACAGTACAACTTCGACAGTCCGGACATGCGCCAGTCCGTTCACTCCAATAATTCGGACGCTTCTGCATTTCGGACAACTTAAAATTTTTACCTCTAAAATCCGGACAAATTTTTTTTATGCAAGAAAATTAAAAAAATTATTCCAGAAGTAAAAGGGTTTCTAACACAGGTTAACAGACCACTCAAAGCATTATTGATATTAGATAATGCTCCTTCACATCCTAAAACGGATGAAATTAATTTTCACCCAAATTTCAAAGTTCTTTTTTTTTACCATCAAATTGTACGGCCATATTACAGTCTATGGATCAAAATTTAGTACAAAATGTAAAGGTTACTTACAGAAAACAATTACTGCAGCATATTTTATCAGAAAAGATGCTGCTTATTTCTTGGACTTAGCATGGCAAAGCATTAGTGAAAAAAATATTCAGAAAAGCTTGTCTGCATTATGGCCAAGAACTGCATCGTGCTGGGATGATGGAGATATGATACCGCTTCAGGTTCTGCGGCATGAACTGCAGTCTGATAGCATCTATGATGGCATAAAATCCATCCAAAATATGATTGGAGCTATGAACATCAGTAATGACATAACTGAAGAAGATATCAATGATTGGGCAACTGGTGCAAATGAATTTTCATTGGATTTTTCCGATGAAGAAATAATACAAAACGTTAAACGAAAAGAATCGCCAGTGCTGCTCACAGACTCTGAACACGACTTTGTAGAAATGGATGCAAAAACAAAGATATCTAATGCAGATTCAAAGAAATCATTTTCAGTTTGTATTCAGTGGGCTAAGGAGAATAATACAGATATGCAGGATATTCTATTGTTGAAGAGGCTAGAGCAAAAAGCACAAATCAACCACCTTAACAAAGTTAGTCAGCACAAAATAACTTCGTTTTTTAATAAATCATAGTTTGTACATACATACATATGTATGTATGTATTTAATCCACTTAGATTATTTTAATAATTTTCACTACTATAGTCCTTAGAACTCGATAATCCGAATGTGCCTAAAACTATATGTGTCCGGATTGTCGAAGTTCCACTGTACATCATTATCAAAGTAATGTTTGTTGTGTAAGTATGTACATGGAGAATATCGCGACTTAACGAATGAGTAGTCTCTGTTAGAGGTATTCTGGGTATAGCCTGTCCTATGTGACGAGGACAGGGTTAATGCTGGCACGAGCGAGTTTATTTACCATTTGATATAGGATCTTTGTTCTGAGGTAGATTAGTTAAAAAATTTCTAAATATTAACTTATATTCATAGTAAAATATTTTTTATTTAAAAATACAAATTTAAAAAGAAACGCCAATAAAAATCCGAATGGGTAAATGATAGTTTCTGTTGTTTATGTACCGACTACAAAATCGTAAAACAAAATGAAATGGTGTGTGCCTTACACTCAGCATAGTAAGATTGATTTCAAATATGCGCAGTTCAAATTGAAAACTTAGCGTCAAGTAATTCCATTATGCCTTTTTATGATTGTAATTGGTGGGTGCGTAAGAAAGTCTCAGGTGCACAGGTGAAGCAAAATTCCCACCTACGCACAGTGTTCGATTTTCAATTTTAGGTGGCCAAAATTAATAACTCAAGAACTAACAATCGTAAAAAAGTGATTTTTGGCATAGTGATTTCTTACATACTAAAGAAGAATTGGACAAAAAATCCGCCCAACGGCACGCCCACTTTTAATTACCCAATTATGAGAAATAAAGAAAAAGTCTAAAAATTTACAAATATTTTTTTTTTTGCAATTATATTTCATTTTAAATAGGTTTAAATTATAGAATTCAAATTTCTTTAATTTATAATTATAAAAAAGGTTAAGCAAAAAAAACACAATTATGAAGAATTAGCATCTATATCACTATCATTTTCACTATCAGACTCTTGTATATTATAATAGGTACTTTTTAGTAGTTTTAATACATCTGGCGTTAAATTTCGTTTTTTAACTGGGGGAGTTTTCCTCAAGCTGCAAATGTAAGGATCAGAAGATATTAATAACCTTTTTATTAAATCCGCATTAGTCTCTTCCCGTGAAATTTTCCGCGTAAACTGCAGTCTATAACGCCTGTTATCTTTATTCCTCGATTCTTGAGCTTCTTCAGATAATTGGCCAATAGGAAGGATGCAATGTTCAATTATAGCTTTGCCATGCCAAAGAACTTTGTGCACACACTTTGTCCATCTTTTCTGAAACTCGCTGCACATATTCATACTAAAAGATTTTAATTTATCAAATTGAATCTTTGCTGCTGAGCTGCTAACAAAATTTGATGAAATAAAGTCCACCAAACGATCAACACGTTCATTTTTGACACTGGATATCCATATGTCGAAAAGTTCCATCCGGGAAATATTCATCACGATAAAAAAATAAATAATCAGTAGACCCACTAAAAAGTTTTTGTTTACAGTTTTTAATTGAGTTTAATTTACACAAAACAGAACACCAAAATAAAAAATATATTGCATTCTTTTTGCCAACAACAATATTTAAAAGAAAAAAATCTACAAAATAACGGTTAATTTCTACAGATGAATAATTAATTATACATGATCACGTAAGCCCACGATCAAAATAAAGCTTCTTATTCAAAACATAAACTCTTAAGAAATAACTTGCAAACAATTTTATTAAATTTTGTTCCACGTTGAAGGATGGTGTATAATTACGGTGACCATTATTTCCAAGAGAAAAAAGCGGACAAATATATAAAATTGAAAAACAAAAAAATTCATTCATTATAATTAATATTTTATATAAAGACTTTTAAAATACAGACATAAATAGGTACAAATAATATACACAAATTTAAATTTATACATATATGTACATACATATTGATATACTTATGTGTATAAATTTACTTCTGGTATTTCTATACAGAATGTATTTTTTTAAAGTATTGAGCCTGTTAGATAAAAATGTTTCAAATTCGGAACAGTCCATTTAAAAATTGCATTTTATGGTCAGAAGAGATTCTAAAGTTTCTAGTCCAAATTGGGATTTTCTTGAAGACCAAATATTGTTTGATATAGAAAAAACTCTTTCTGCTCCTGCGTTAGACGCTGGCAAAGCAAATCAGAAATCCAGTAATTTCAGGATGTTTTTGTAAGAAATAAATTTCTTTTCGAAAAATTTGAAAATTTCAACCCACTTTTTATCGGGATTTAATGCTACGTAGCTACGTAGCTACGGTTACATTTTTGACGGTAGGGCATCGCAATAGGAGTTAGGAGATAAGGTGAAAGAAATTGCTATCATATCACATACAGCTGTACCTTCCTCACTACATATTCCGATTTACATAGAGTCGCATCGCTATCAGGCAACGAGGTCTTCAATACGGCATTGTTTTGAATTATTTTCCATCTCCATCCAAAATGACTCGATTTTTGTCTGATCACTGACATTTTTTTGTACCCAACCTTTGTAAGGGGTGATTTTTTAAGAGCTATAGGAAAATTTTTCCAAAAAAAAAAAAACATAAAATTCAGAAGAATGCATGAAATCTTTATTTGAATCGATAGTACGGTCCATATAATTTAATGTTTGAAGATTATTTCATGCAAATGTTGACCGCGACTGCGCCTCAAATGGTCCATCCGCTTAGTCCAATTTTGGCATACTCTTTCCAACATTTCGGCCGGTATCTCACGAATAAATGCTTCAATGTTGTCTTCCAATGCGTCAATTGAAGCGGGCTTGTCTGTATAGACATGAGCTCTAACATAGCCCCACAAAAAATGGTCTAAAGGCGTTAAATCGCACGATCTAATCGGCCAATTGACCGGTCCCGAACGTGAAATAAAATGTTCACCGAACTCGCCTCTCAATAAGTCCATTGTTACGCGTGCTGTGTGGCATGTGGCACCGTCTTGTTGAAACCACATGTCATGCAAGTCAAGTTCTTGCATTTTGGGCAAAAAAAAGTTGGATATCATCTCACGGCAGCGCTCACCATTCACAGTTACGTTACGATTTGCAGCATCTTTGAAGAAGTACGCATTTTGATAATAAAATTCAATGATTTGCAAGCGTTGTTCCTTTGTAAGACGATTCATGGTTAAATTATAGACCAAACTGAAGATGTTTGGCAGTGAAACAAAACACGAAACGTGCGTGAGCTGTTTAAACCAGTGTTGCCAAAAAGATAATAGCTAAAAAATCACCCGTTATAAGGTTGAACTGTCTGTTATAGGTTGTAATAATATCAGGCATGTGTTTCTTCTCGCTTTTTTTTTTCAAGAAAGACAAAAAATATTCGATATGTATGCATGGCTTGGTATCTACATATTTGCTGAGACGCATACAGAAAATACTGAGCCTAGCGATCACAGAAAAATACGCTCCAACTGCTAATCACAATTAATTCTTGACCCTAAGCAAATAAGGAATGCTTGAGCCGAATAGTGATATCAGTCTTAAAGCACTTTCTTTAATCAGCTATTATCCTGTTTTGGATAACTTTAATACTGTTGCTCAAATGAAAACTGTTGATAAACGGATTTAACAAGTTTATATTCAATGCACTAATGTTCTAATGTTATCATATTTTAATTTTTTTCGAAGGGTTTCCAAAATAAAAAGGCCATATATCCAATCATGACTTACTTGGGATCTATTAGATTAAGATAAAAGCGCGAAACAAAACGAAAAATGCAATTATATTTCCTAACATTATGCTAAAAAAGTTGCATTCCATAAAAGAATTCAAAAGAGTTCAATAAGGCAATTATGTCCCTCTTTCCAGTCTCTCAAATCAAATGTATCAGTTTTATAACGTTTTGAAGCGATCTATCACTTTGTGTAACTGACTGCCAGTTCAGGGAATCTCTTTGTCCAGGCATTACAGGCATGTTAAAAAGAACTCTCTGACAACAGCGCTTAAGCACTGCTTGTGTTACGCACGATGATATTCAAATCAACGTAAACAAATTCTGTCGAAGATGAAAAAACAAGAACTGCAAGAATTACATTATAAGGAAGGGCAACAAAATTTCTATTGAACAGCAGACAACAACGACTGAATGCCTAAATGTGCCAATATGCAAGTGTGCAGCAAAATTGGAGCGTTTGGACGTTTTTATATCGTTACAGGAATATGAAAATTAATAAAAGAAAAAACGATAAAAATATCAAAACGTGTTTATTTCACCCCATGCGCTTAACAACAACAACAACATAATTATTATCACCATGCCATAGTATTGTAGGCATTGCCATCATTGTGTAGAAAATATTCTCAAAACGCGATAAAATTTTATAAAAATTCCAATGACAAATTCAATTATTTATTCGTGTGAATCATACTTAACTACTACTTCCGTTTACCCGGGCTACGCAACGTGAACTAATCCATTGCATTACGTTGCAAGTGCAAGTGCAAGTGCGTGAGTTTTATTTTTTCCATTACAACTTTGTTTCCTGTTTCAATTATTTGTTTGTGTTTGTGTGTTTTCGTTTGGCGGCACAGAACGTAAATCATTCTGGCCTATTTGCTTTAAATATTCTCTTCAGTGTGACGGCTAGTTTTGTTCACTAAAATTTGCTAAATTGAAAACGTTATTGGTAAAAACAATTGCCCACTCCAGGGAATTCGATTGTGTTTGTGTCGTTTCAATTTCATTTTTGGTTTATTGGTCTTCTTTAAGGCTGGTGTGTTAAGTGGTCGCTTTTTTGTTGCCATTATTTTCTATTGATGGAAAGTTTAACTATTTTCTACAGTTTTAAAGCATTTTTTCATTACATAAGGTCTTTCTTTCGTCTTGCCTTCTGACTCGAGTCCTTTTGATGAGGTAATTATTTTGTCTTCCTTTTTGAATTTGTTTAAACTAAGCAACTTTCTGGGCGTTAAAAAACTGTAAACCTGAACTCAATTTTAAAACGCAGAAAGGTCAGTGAAAAATGTTACCAGCATTTAGAATTTTCTAAACGGAAACAAACTTGAAATACGACTCTTGCGCTAGAGTCTTAAAAGTGTATAAGATCGATAATGTAATAAATACCCACAGTTACCAAAGTATACATACGGTTAAAAAATCCGTTTTCGTTGAAAATCTTTATAATTGTCTGATATCTTTCCTCGATTTTAAGACGGTATATTGCATTGGTTAAAAAATTTCTGAAATTTGTTAACTGCACAGGCTGCACAGGCCCACAAAAGTATAAATACGATTAAGAAATTTCACAAATTTCTGAATGCAATGCAAAAGACCGTCTTAAAATCGAGGAAAGATGTCAGACAATTATAAAGATTTTCAACGAAAACGGATTGGTTAAAAAATTTCTGAAATTTGTTAACCGTATGTATACTTTAGTGACTGTGTGTAAATGCGCGTTGTAACATGCACTACTCATGACTTTTTATTAAGCTATGGTTTCTTCTAATATCTGATTAAGATTTGCCGTGAATAAAATGGGCTGATAAAAAAATATATAACTTGTTAGACCGATTTAAAGTTAAAAAGTCAATCTTTAGGCGTCAGTTAAGCAATCTTTTCTCATCGAAAACTTGTTAGTCGAGCTAGTATTATCAATTCAAATTAACTTCATACTTTGGCAAACAATAAATATCAAAAAATCAATGGGTGGCACAATTTTTTTCATTTCCATGGTATAATTTAAAAAATTTTTGCACTCATATCCAAGACTTAAAGCATGCATGTACGCCTTAAGTCTTTAAGTGTTTATTTTATATTCATTGTTTGGATAATCTCTCTCTATTTATCCGTTACATATGTAATGAATACGATTATATTGTTATTGTGGTGACTCTTTGATTTTCTTTACACATTCTATACCATACACTGAGTCAGTCTACCATTACAAACTTACATTATGTAGTTTTGTAATGGGAGCTCATAAAACAAAGCAAGCTGACACACTCATGACATTTTCACATTCGCATTTCCATTCTCATGTTAACGTTTCGTTGGATGAATTACTTTCAGGCCAAATTGAAAATAGCGAAACCGGCAATGGCAAAAAAAAGCTCGTATTCGTATTTTACTTACATATATCCGTAGATACAGCAACATGGCACATTTATTTTACAATACTTATGCTTTTATATTAAAGTTGTGTTTGTATATATAGCAATATATGTACATACATACATGCATATGTATTTAAACATGTGTTATGTTTGTAAATGTTTATGTATCACCTGTCTTTAGGCACCATTCTTATAAATGTTTCTGTGCATAAACAAGAACACTATGCAACAAGCAAAAATATCATTGATGTTCGCAATATTTTTTTTTTGAATCGCTATGCTCGTTTAACTTCAAAGAGCATCAGCATTTCAGATTTAATGGGTAAATTTATTTTTTAAAGAAATTTTTTTCAAAAACATGAGTTTTCTGAAGGGGCAGCTTCATGCCAGCTTATCGTAACTATGAAATGACATATTCGACTTTGTTACGCTTTATGTCAAAATATTCCCAATTAAGCCATCTTTCAATTATTCTCATAAATTTTTTAACATAACCAATATTTCTGGAGTTACTCATTACAAAAAAATTTAAAATTATTTTTTTTAGAAAATTTTTAATTTCTGAAAATTCACAAAAATTGAAAACAACAAATTCTTACCAGTTTCACATTTTATTCATAATGCTAAATGTAATAGAAACAAAATAAACTATAATTTTTGAAAATTGATCTATGAATACTCATTTTATTAGTAAAAAGTGAATGTACTTACTTTTGTAAAATCTAACTTTATATTTGTAGCATGCAATGGACATCTTATAAAAATAATCAGTTTTTGTCTTCCTAAAGTAGAGAAACGGAATATCTTTCTTAGTAAAATCGTGCGGTACAAGGTCTTCTCAGAACTCATCGATTAGTCCAAAAATTGCTTTCTACTAAATATTCAGACTACAAACAAATAGAGATCAGTTTAGATCAAAATAAGTTTCTTCAGATATTTATTTCACAAGTGTTATCGTTAGAACAAATGTAATAAGAATTTTAAATAGTTTTATCTGCCTTTGACGTACGAATAGAAAATTTACATTAAAATTCTGATGTCACAAAAAAGAATCATTTTAACTAATCCCTCAATAAAAAGGCATGTGCAGTTCTTATTTAAATGGAATCTAGAATTTTTCTGGCTCAAATCAATCACATTCCGAAAATATACGTGCATTATGAATATACAGTCGAACTTCTATTACAGTGCACGCGCGCTAATGTGAACTAATTAAAACTGGCGTTGTTCACTTTTGCGAATTGTTCACATTTCCAAATACCGCAAATTTTAAAACGGAATTATACCATCTTTTAAACAATAATCATTATTTATGAATTTTTTTATAATTTAATCTTCACAAACTTTCTTCACAGTATCTAAATAGCAAATGAAGAATAAATATGCAAGCAGATGTACTAACACATACATATATATACACAGGGCCACAAAAGTATACATGCGGTTAACAAATTTCAGAAATTTTTTAACCAATCCGTTTTCGTTGAAAATCTTTATAATTGTCTGACAACTTTCCTCGATTTTAAGACGGTCTTTTGCATTGCATTCAGAAATTTGTGAAATTTGTTAATCGTATGTATACTTTTGTGGGCCTGTGTATGTGCACCTAAAACTGGGATTCCCGCAACTAATAAACACAGAATTTTAACGTTTCAAATTAAAAAAAAATTCTGTTCAAATTATAGGGCTGTTTACTTTTTTTCATCTTTTAGAGTAGTCAATGAAGCAAAAAATGTTCATATTAAGCGGTGTTCATATAATGCGGTGTTCACATTAGCGCGCGTGTACTGTACTTGAATTTTCTATAAGTTGAAGCACAGCAACAGCATCTTGGAGAGAAATTCTATCAGGTTTTGCTTCTTTAACTTGAAATTTTTATAAGTTAAAGTTTTTTTCTGGATAATGGTGGTTCAATTTATAGAAGTTCGACTGTATTAGTCATGTTAATATACGCTAATTGTTCTCTTATATTCTGCGATCCCATTTAACATCAACTATTTCGTTATAATATCAAGGGTTAATAGATAGTGTCGTATATTGGAATAAAATTAAAATTACGAATTGTTTTGGATCAAACACCGTGTATGAAATAGATTTCGTTTTTCTACACCTGATACACAGTAGTACTACATGTGATATGTAAAATACTTGATAAAAACTTTGGAATAAATTTCTATTGTAACTTTTTAGGGTACGAAATCAAGCTACCTATTAATTAGAAGGATCACATAATTTACTTTATATCTAAATCACATAAATAATACATGTTTGTTAATATTGTTCAAAAAACATCGGATACTAATATCCTAAAAATTTCGATTTAATATTTTAATAGCATTGACTGATGATTAAATCTTCATTAAAACTAATTGCCTCCGCTGTTAGATTATCACATAACACGGCATGCACTTCTAAATTTTACGTCATTTTTAAGAATCGCAACTAAAATCAACTCATCGGCACATCATTGTCATTAAAGACATCATCACCGCAAAACGTAAAATAATATTTTAGACAAGAATACTTCAATTCAGCAATACTTTCACCTCGCTTAGATACTCAGTTTGGATTGCAGACACTCGGATATACTTGCTATTACCACTCATGTTCCTACGTCATAATTTTATCTACACACACAACCAAATGAGTTTGAGTACAAAAAAATGTGCCTTCACGATTATAGAAATCCAAAAATTGTAAATTAATCACACGGTTCAATTAGATTCGGGAGATTGGGAGAAAACCTTTAGAATATAGTTGCTTTATATATTGTGAGAAAGATACTGGTGCAAAAACATAAGGTGTAATAAAAAGAAATCGCTGTAGACTAGTAGGTTCAAACCCCAGCTCAGATATCTCCAACAAAATGAAATACGGAAAAATATTTCTTTGAAATTTTGAAATTTCATGAAAAGCTTCTCAAAAACTGTCGTTCGGAGTTGACTTTAAACTGTAGGTCCCGCCAATCATGTATGAAATTAACGCACACAACATAAGTGGTGTGAGAAGCTAGGTCGTAATCCTGACTGAAGAGTTGTAATGACCAATTATGTATGTGGATACATGTATACCATATTAAAGGTCCTGCTCTCCCCTTTCCAACAAGATTAAAATTTTGGAAATCGGATCAGAAACGTTTGAGTAATCCAGAAATTTGTGCGTAAAGTAAAAAGAAACAGTTTTTGTCAAATAAAAAAAGTTTGGAGGGTTCGATAAATATAAAAAAGGTATTTTTGAGTTCTACTCAACTAACTGAAAAACGTGGACTATGTAGTTACTCGGGTGTATTTTCACTGTCGCACCGTGTTATGTATGTAATAAAAATATACTTATTATTGAATGCTTTATTTAACACTATAGAAAAAAATATAATTCCATTATGATAATCCGTTTTCTTCCACTACTTGTTCTCACTCTAATAAGTTGCTTTTTATATTTATAAGGGACTTGAATGGAACAGAACAGAAAAGATTGCATGCATTAGTGAAATAAATTGTATTCGGTGTAGATACTCAACGACAATTTTTGAGGTATGCGACCGAAGGCATATTGATAATGGTATCGAGACTCGAATAGTTTTTATTTTATGATCATCGTCTAAATTGATTCAGGTCTCGCAGATCGAAGTACAGTTTACGCTTAATAGATTTTTCGCACACAGAAATCGCTTTTTAAAGCTAGTTTATGAGAACAGTAAATCAATTTTTAAAGTCGCATCCTTATATGTAGATCCTAACAGACTCTGCATATCTACTCAACAACTAAAGACAATAAAAGCAATAAAGATAGCACCTGCGCTATTAAATTTATCGATTAACCTTTATTCACATACATCAACGAACAATTTTCAGATTGTATAAATAATCAAACTTTATAAACTTATAAATATAAACTGTTAACATTTTACAATATTTTCCTTGTTCCGAAAGTATTTTGTGTGAACCGTGTTATTATGTTTACACTTAACATGCTTAACCAACACTGGTCTGATGATTCGTTAATTTTTTTTTTTTTTTCGCTCGAAAACAAATCTAAACTATAGTCGTCGTCTTCATTATGCCGTCATTCTAGATTTTCTGTGCGCCTGTTACTTTTAGCTCATCTTCATTTTTCTAAACACTCAAATCTAAACAAAACAACAACAACAAGCAAACAGTAAAGTAAAATAAATAAATAATAATAATAAAAATAAGAAAAACCAGAGAAAGAGTAGTAGATTGTAAACACAAGCAAAATACAAAAACAATTTGTCCATGGTATAGAGAAGAGTATCTCTATTGTTGTTTATTGTACTCGTTTAAACTCGTTAAAAACAACAGAAAATGTTGACAGAAACAGAAAGAAGATGATGCAGTAAAATAAATTAAAACGTAACGAATGTATGTATGTATGTACATATGTTAGTTGTAAATGGTAATGCAGAATAAGTATTATTTTGTTTAATTGTTATTTTTGCATTTATTTGTTATTGTTTTCTGTATGAAATTTTTGTGTACCTCATATGTATCAGGTATACATACATATGTATACATATATTATGGTATTTGCTTTACCAGACAGAATATGTATATACATACATATATTTACGATGAATAAATGTCAGAATATGTTTATATAGAATGTATGTATGTCAATGATTTTGGGGTATAAACATTAAAAAAGCAGTATTTAAATTAAAAAGAGTCCTTTTGTTTGGATCACCATAATTAATGTTACTAAGTATGCTTAAAATGTTGTGATAAAAGGAATTACTTTCGAATTCGTATAATACCGGGTTATCCATTTCGTGGTTTCAAAAGTAAACGTAAATAAAACACATATAAAATATTTTTTTCATGATATTTCTTTTTTATTGTAAAGTTTGAAAGTTGACATTATGTGTGAAACACTACTCGTACATCATTTAAATAACATCCACGCGAGGCACATATTGGGCGGTATCTCAGCCATAACTTGACAAATGTTGGTTTTTAAGTGCTCAAGAGTTAAAGGTTTATCTGCATAAACACGGTCTTTCACGTAACCCCACAAAAAAAAGTGTAATGGTGTCAAATCGCATGATCTTGGTGGCCAGTTGATATCGCCACGACGAGAAATTACGCGGCCAGGAAATGTCTCTTGCAATAAAGCCATATTCGCTCGAGTTGTGTGGCATGTGGCACCGTCTTGTTGAAACCACATATTCTCCAAGTTGTATTCTTCAATAGCAGGCAAAAAAAAAGTCGGTTATCATATGACCATAACGCTCCGAATTGACGGTGACAGTCGTTCCATCGTCGTTTTCGAAGAAGTAAGGTCCAATTACACCTTCGGACCAAAGAGCGCACCAAACAGTGACTTTTTCTGGATGTAATGGCCTCTCTTCAATTACTTGAGGATTCTCAGAACCCCAAATACGACAATTTTGTTTATTAACATACCCACCGAGTGTGAAATGTGCTTCATCGCTGAAGAAAATTTTGTTCGATATGTGGCTGTGGCAGAATCAGCATTTTTGTAGTAGGTTTTGATAATTTTTATGCGTTGTGTGATAGTTAAGCGATCCATTTTCGTCAATGTCAGACTTTCAACTGAAAAGAAAAAAATTGGTTTCAAAACTTAGTTTGACAGATGTCGAATTCCAGTCCCATACTTTTGAAACCACGATGTGGATAGACCTTTATAATTAACGATTTTAATCAAAAATATCTTCTGAATTAATAATAAACGTATTTCAAATATTTAACTACTGTAATAATACAAGACATTTTGAATGTGTGTGAGGACGATTATAACGGGCAGATAAATTGTTTTTCATTATTATGAGTACCCAATAAGATAGAAGTGACCGTTAAGCTAAAGGGAAGATCATCGTACCTTTAACATTTAAAGGTCACTTTATGTTTGAACTTGCCATATCATATACTATTTTCGTTATGGCAACTTTAAATTTAAATTTAAACAAAAAAAAAGAAGTCCGCTGTTGCCACTGTGTTAAAAAAAAACTTGTTTAATTGAGCAGTTTTATCGACTTTGCTCCGGCACTGCCATATTTTAATTTTATTTTATCTGTAAGTTGTAATAACGAAAATCAGTTAAAGGTAACTTTACAGTTCCCTTTAGCTAAAGGTACCTTTAACTAAACCCAAGTTTAACGGCAAGTTGTAATTAATTAATAATGGCCCTAAGAGTCATAATTACTACTTGCCGTTAAACTTGGGTTTAGTTAAAGGTACCCTTAGCTAAAGAGAACTGTAAAGTTACCTTTAACTTATTTTCGTTATTAAAACTTACAGACAAACTAAAGATAACTTTTTCAAAAATATGGCAGTGCCGGAGTAATGTCGATAACACTTCTCAATTATACAAGTTTTTTTTAAACGCAGTGGCAACGTCGGGCTTTGTTCTTTTTTGTTGTATATGCTCATTTTGTTTATATTTGAAGTTGCCATATTGAAAATAATATATAATATGGCAAGTTCAAATACACACTTAACTTTAAAAGTTACCGGTAGGATGATCATCCCTTTAGCTTAACGCTCACTTCGACCATATTGTCCACTTATAATAATGAAAAACAATTTATCTGCCCGTTAAAATCTTCCCTTTAGTTAACGGCAAGTTGTAATAATGGCCCTAAGTCTCTTTTTATACGATAGATACTTTCCCAAAAAACTCACGTTAAAAAATTCGTGTAAAAAGGGAATTACATACATACATAATTGATCATTACAACCCTTCAGTCAGGAATACGACCTAGTCTAGCACCACTCATGTTGTGTGTGTTAATTTTATACATGAATTGCGGGACCTACAGTTTAAAATCAACTTCAAACGACAAATTTTTGAAAATCATTTCATTGCAATTTTTATTTACTCTCTGAGTTATTGCCAGAAATCTGCTGAGAGGAAGTCACTGAAGAAATATCTTTTCTTATTTCGTTTCGTTGGACCCAACCTTACCTGGGTTTTTTCTGTAGTCTCACGTTTAATGAGGCAACGCACTAATAGACTACAGCGACTTCCAGAAAAAAGGAATTCATTGAAAATAATTCTTGTGGTTCGTGTAAAGAAAATGTTTTATTCGTCTTAACTCGTGTTAAAACAAATTTGTGTAAAAAGAGAATTCGGTGTATTTTTTCTTTACATTGAATGTTATGGTAACCGAGACTGTTTAATTTGCACATTCAAAAATTTAGAAAAAAGCAAAAAGATTGGAGAAAAAGTGAAAGGAAAAAGCTAATTTTACACAAAAAGAAAAAATTATAATAACAAATTGTTTGCTGGAGATAATTATGTTGAAAAATAAATTATCTTTTTAAAGATGTCCTCGAGAAATCGGTAAAATTTAAAAAGCTGCTTTAAACGGTCCTAGTATGCTGGATAGCTATTTGGTTCAAGGATTCCAAAACAGTTCTTGTTACGTTTGGATTACCTTTGCCTTCGGAGATGTATCTGTCAGGGTTAGTTTTTTATATGAGCATAAAGGAGTCCTCTTGATAAATTGGACAAAATTCTATAAAATTTAAAAACGTGTAGTAAACGGTTCTAGTAAGTTGATTAGTCGTTGTATCGAGGAATGCCCGACGAAACCAGTTTTTTATATGTTGGAAAAAGGTGTATTATATTAAATTGGGAAATTTCGATACATTTTATTGCTCATACTATATAAAAGGTTAGCTTAATCGGCTATAGCTCCATTTATCTTGAAAATTTTTATGAAAATTAACTCTTTCGCGGCGACACCCCTGTACCACACTTTACAACTTTTCACGACGGTGCGACTGACCACACATCCTCATCATTGTTCATGAGAACGCAAGTGAACAAATAAATGATTGCTGTGTACGTACGTATGTACATTAGTATATGCAGCATCAGCACCTGTGGACCAATAGGTAACTGCCGTTGTTATGCACCAAGTGGCTGTTGTAGTATATAAACGGTACTTGTCGCGAAAGGATTAAAACAATTGTAGCCCAATCTTTATGAAAATGGACACGAAACATTAACGAATTGAAATTTTCTTTTTTATGTTCAAAATGTTCCCATTAAATTTCTACGGTCCTGCTTGTAATGAAGAATTCGGTTTTTCCATTGGCAAATACATCTGCTTCATTTCGAATGCAGAAAATTAACAATGATTCAGTTTTAATTCAATATTAATATCAATATCGCATTAAATTGTTTGTTTAATATGAATATTTTATTATTGAAGAAAGTTCATATCGCTGTCACTCAATCAAAGAAATATCATTAACCTCAATTGTTCAGATCGAAGCATTAAACATTTTGTATTTGAAATACTATGGTAATTGAAATTAAAAAGAAATTTCAATTATTTTCCTTTCACTCATTTTATGATTTTCATTGCCATCATTAGACACTCTTGAAGTGTTAATAACAATCAAAAGAAACTTATTAACAATGGAGGGGGGGTTAAATAACAAAAAGAGAAAAGCAATTGACTTCAAAGCACTCAGTCAGTCAGCCATTCAGTCACTTATTTCCTCCCTCTTAAGCAAAACAAATGAAAATATAAATCGTGATTCTAATAAATTGATCTTTTCAAACTCATGAATAAAATATGTAAAGAAAAACAACATTTTTCGTGTGGTTTATATTTTACAAGACTTTCTTTTTTTCCATTTTTTTTCAATTCTAATTTATTTCCACAATAAATAAAGAAAGAAAAAAAGTACGATAAGAAAAGAAAAGCTAGGTCAAATTGCAAACACCTTTTACTCTGGTCTGAATGAACGACTTTGTAAAGTGATCATCGGCAATTTTAAGTGGATTCTTCTCTTCATCTTCTTTGTTGGTTATGTGGTGGGTCGCGTTTAAATTTATCATTTTAAGGGATTTTATTACAGTCAGCCTCTGAACCATTTGTAAACGTTAGCGAAGAATACATTTGGAAAAGAATAGTTATTGTTGAAGATAATCTACTACGGAGTGTATCAAGTTTGAGTTTTCTTTTAAAATGTAAATCAAACAAACATTTTGAATCGAATCATATCATGTTTGTCAATATGCAATATAGACATATATTTCAAATTGTAATACACGCTTACAGACGTATGTACATTTTGGTTGTTTCGCTAAGACGACATTTCATCCATTTCTCAGTGAAATCGCGTCAACACACATTGATTTCGAAATTTTCAGTACCAAAAATTCTGGAATCTTCTTGGTGCACATAATTTTTTAGATAAAAAGTTTTAGCATTTCAGCAGATGCATTTAACATTGTACCGCAACATAAATTCATTGTTCCTAAAATGAGTGTTTATTCTTGATAAAGATTGTATCAGTTCGTATTGGATTTTAATTTGTATCCGAAAGTTGTAGTTTTCTTCACAGGAACTATCCAGTTTTATATCGGGTCCGCCATATAACGTTTTTTTTTCAACTAGTGCTTATTTCGTGAATGGTAACACTTAGCTCATGTCTGATTTGACAGATAATTAGTTTTATCCTTCCGCTGAACGAATATGGTTGTGTATACGCTTGAACAACGCTGGGAAATATTGCGACATTACTTTTAAATTTTGCAGAATTTTGGTAATGTTGCAGAATGTGTGCGAAAATTGCGTACGGATTTTGGAAGAAGAGAAGCACCGTCAGCTCCGTATGTTCGTTATCTTGTGAAAAAAGTGAAAGAAACTGGCATCCTCATCGATAAACCAAAGCGTGAAAAGCCAAAAACAGTGCGTACACCCGAGATTATTGCTGCTGTGGCAGAAAGTGTGCGTGAAGCGCCATCAACATCAATTAACCGTCGTTCTCAACAATTGAACATTTCGGAGACATCATTGAGACGAATTTTGCATAAAGACCTTGGTATGACGCCATACAAAGTCCAATTGGTTCAGGAGTTGAAGCCAATTGACTATCCAATGCGTTTTCGCTTCGCTAAGTGGGCCTGCGAACGACTTACAGAAGATGCCAATTTTGGCAAAAAAAAATCACCTTTTCAGATGAACCTCATTTTGATCTTGGCGGGTATGTAAACAAGCAAAAATGTCGCGTTTGGGGCACAGAAAACCCTCACGCATACATTGAAAAGCCGACGCACCCAAAACGAGTCACTGTTTGGTGCGGATTTTGGTCCAGAGGCACAATTGGGCCATTTTTCTTCGAAAATGAGCAAGGAGTGGCCGTTACAGTCAATGGCGATCGTTATCGGGCCATGTTGAACGAATTTTTGTTCACAAAAATTGAAGAGGAGGATATTGGCAACATTTGGTTTCAACAGGACGGCGCTACGTGCCACACAGCCGAAGCTACACTCGATGTTTTGCACCCTGTTTTTGAAGATCGCATTATCAGCCGCAGAGCTGATGTCGTTTGGCCACCTCGGAGCTGCGATTTGACACCGTTGGACTATTATTTGTGGGGTGCCGTCAAAGATAAGTGTTACGCCGACAAGCCAGAGACAATTGACGCTTTAAAGGACAATATTCGTGAAGCCATTGGTGAAATACAGCTGCACACAATCGATAATGTGCTTAAAAATTGGACCAATCGTGTAGGCTACTGCATGGCCAGCTGAGGCAGCCATTTGAATGAAATTATTTTCCATTATTAACCGGAAGGATTGTACTTTCGAATAAAAAAAGAAAATTGAAATTTTTCAGTAGTTTTTTTTTCAAGCATTTGCAAAAAAGAAGTTATTTGGCGGAACCTTTACATACATGTTTTACCAAAGTAATAAAAGAAGAAATAAATAATAATTAAAATATTTATTAAAAATGTCGAAATATATTCACAATAAAATTCACAGCCAGAAAAAATTTTTCATCGTCCTCTCAAAAATAAACACCAATTTTTGAAAAAATTCTCTAATCTGATAATATTGTGCCGGATGTTGGTTGTATCTACATACATACATACGTACATAATTGGTTACTACAACCTTGAAGTCAGGATTACGACCTAACTGCTTCTCACACCATTTATGTTGTGTGTGTTCATTTTATACATGAGTGACGGGGGACTTACAGTGTAAAATGGACTCTGAACGACAGATTTTGAGAAACTTTTCATGGGAATTTTATTTACTCTCAGAGTTTTTGACAGAAATCTGCTGAGAGGAAGTCGCCGAAGAAATATTTTTCTCATATTTCGTTTTGTTGAAGATGTCTGACCTGGGGTTTCAACCATGGCCTCACGTCTAATAAGTTAACACACTATCCCCTAGACTACAGCCTTGGTTGTATCTGTTTTAGT
This sequence comes from Sarcophaga caerulescens, assembly GCA_927399465.1. NCBI lineage: Eukaryota > Metazoa > Arthropoda > Insecta > Diptera > Sarcophagidae > Sarcophaga > Sarcophaga caerulescens. The sequence goes on along the minus strand of OV656872.1, from coordinate 76,577,097 downwards.
CTAACAAACTCTGAGCCAAAGACCAGGTCATTTGCTATTTATTTCTCTTTAAAGGGGAGGGGCACATATTTTATTATTATTTTATTATAATTTCTTTGTTTAAGGAAACGGAGAGTTTTCTGTTTAATTTTTGATTCGACTATAAAACTCTCACATAGGTGAACATTTTAGTAGCGTTTAATACTGTGGTATTGTATACACGGTTGTATTATCTCTAATAGCGTCAACAATAAAATTTGACAGTCGTCAAAGAAGCAACCACAGCGTGGTCGTAGTTCTACGTAGGAGGTGGTTATCTGACTTTGTGAATATGTTTAGACACGAGCAGAGTACTGCCGATCCAGTGATAAACCTTCATTTTCGATTTGTCAAAGTTTTATTTCTCTTCTCCACAAACTTTTCTATTGACCTACTGTATTTAGTGATCGTTTTGTGCCACATTTCCTTCATTTATTACCACAAAAGTACTGTTGTCGGTTTAATATTACACTTTTTGTTACAAACGTCTTGAATTTGCCATTCAATTTATTGCCATTCAATATGCTAGAAAAATTTGTGTTGCATTGTTTTTCAAACAAAGAAAGCAAATAAAAAGCATTGAAGGCATGAGGGAAGGTGAAATTTGGCTGATCTGCAATGGACAGGCAGGCAGGTACATTCATTGTTTTACTTTTTCATGTTTAAAGTTTAAATACATTTCAGGATTTATTAGACATGCTTTTATTATTATTATTTTTTTTTTTTTATAAAAACTTGGTCATGAATTTATGTTTTAAGATTCGTATTTATTTTTCTTAGTTTCTGTCTCTAAAAAAAAAAAAATCGTGCCTCTCTAATGGTATATCGTTGGCGATGTTGCTCTGAATTAAAATTTTTTTAATTTTTCTTTTTTCAAGACAAATTTATTAATTTTTTTCATTTTTGTTTTTCTTACAGAACTTCTTTAGACTCCATCGTTTGCGCAAATTGGGTTTAAGTGACAATGAAATTGTCCGTTTGCCACCGGATATACAACATTTTGAAAATCTTGTGGAACTCGATGTTTCACGTAATGGTAAGTTTACAAGTTTTAAATTGAAATAAAAAAAGTAAATAAATAAATAAAATAAAATGAATGGAATAACAAGAATTTATTAGGAACAAAGTTTTAAAGTTTTTCTTACTCAATACTTAAAACTGCAGCTGGATATTTGCACTCGCCTTGATGCCTTGCAACATTAGTTCCACATCACACTTGTTACTCTGAGACAGCCTTGTCACCATTAATTGTATTGTAATTTTTAAATCCCCATTGCAATATAAATTTTAAAAAGTTTTTGCAAAGTGTGTGTTAAGAATTGGTCATCTCTGCTGGCATTACAATAAATTTATTTTTGTTTCGAGGTCATTTTGCCTTAGAAAATGCACTTATGTTGCACGAATGCATGTTCAACTTGCATTTAATTTTTCTACCAGTATTGTATGTATTGTATCTGCAGATTTTTCTGGTATTTTTGTTTATATAGTCATCATGCTGATAAAATAAATACTAAAATTAAACTGAAAAATTAAATAAGTGGCAAAAAAAAAAATTAATTAAAATACATATGACACACACAATAAGAACAATAATAATAATACATAACAATAAAAAATATGAACAACAGACAGTGGCATTATGAATTACAAGTCGTTTGATTCTGTGGCCAATGAATCATAAGTTTGATATTCAACTCCATTTCATGAAAAAAAGGCATTACTATTTAAAGATTCCAGTATGACGCTATTTCTTTGTGTTAGTTCTTCATAAGGGCCCACCCTGTTAAAGATAGCTATGGTGAAATCAAGGCAATCTACATATGTATATAAGAGTCGCCAATAAACATACAAACATATTCTAATGAACCCTTCGTTCAGATTCAGCTCGTAAGTCTTTAGACAGGATCATGGTGTACAGCTTCTCACATCTTCATGTTGTATGCGTTGTTGAGAAGAAGCAGAAATTTTGCCTAGATATTGCTGGGACGAGTCTTTAAATGTAATATTTATATCATTTTTTCCAAGATGTCCTCTGTTTGCACTCGCAGCTGTCGACTAGTAACCCAACACAAGGTACATTAGATTTCGGTGAATGTTTTCCGATAAAATGTAGCCAATGTTCACAAACAGTTTTGTGCCATCATTTGTGAGGTGAATTTGTTAAGAATAAAACATGTCACATTACCCTTAAATGTACCGGTTTATCCATTTTGTGGTTTCAGAAGTAAACGTAAATAAAACACATATAAAATATTTTTTTCATGATATTTCTTTTTTATTGTAAAGTTTGAACGTTGACATTATGTGTGAAACACTACATCATTTAAATGACCTCCACGCGAAGTGTTGCAAGCATTGATTCTTTTGAGGTAATTTTCGACAACCTTTTTGACACATATTGGGCGGTATCTCAGCCATAACTTGACGAATGTTGGTTTTTAAGTGCTCAAGAGTTGAAGGTTTATCAGCATAAACACGGTCTTTCGCGTAGCCCCACAAAAAAGTCTAATGGTGTCAAATCGCATGATCTTGGATGCCAGTTGATATCGCCACGACGAGAAATTACGCGGCCAGGAAATGTCTCTTGCAATAAAGCCATATTCGCTCGAGTTGTGTGGCATGTGGCACCGTCTTGTTGAAACCACATATTCTCCAAGTCGTATTCTTCAATAGCAGGCAGAAAAAAGTCGGTTATCATATCGACGCCTCCATTCCATAACGTTCTAAGTCTACTTAGAACGTTTTTAATGGTCTTGCATTTTTAAATTCTACGTTCTCTAACTTAAATACTGTCAAAATTTGGTTAAGATGCGCCGATCCTTTCCGAAGTTATAGGGAAAAATCTACTTAGAATACACATATAGTCGTATGTCGCGTGAAAACTTTGAGAGCTCATAACTCAAAACACACTTTTTCGACTTAGAATGTTATAGAACGGAGGCGTCGATATGACCATAACGCTCCGAATTGACGGTGACAGTCGTTCCATCGTCGTTTTCGAAGAAGTAAGGTCCAATTACACCTTCGGACCAAAGAGCGCACCAAACAGTAACTTTTTCTGGATGTAACGGCCTCTCTTCAATTACTTGAGGATTCTCAGAACCCCAAATACGACAATTTTGTTTATTAACATACCCACCGAGTGTGAAATGTGCTTCATCGCTGAAGAAAATTTCGTTCGAAAAATTGCCGATACGCACGATACGTGGGTGTGGCAGAATCACCATTTTTGTAGTAGGTTTTGATAATTTTTATGCGTTGTGTGATAGTTAAGCGATCCATTTTCGTCAATGTCAGACTTTCAACTGAAAAGAAAAAAATTGTTTTCACAACTTAGTTTGACAGATGTTGAATTCCAGTGCCATACTTTTGAAACCACGAAATGGATAGCCCTTTATAATTTTTCTTATTGAAATCTATTTAAATTTCACATTAAAAATATTGATCATACTTTTTTAGATAAATATTTCTTTAGTCAGATCGCACATACTTACATTAAAGTTACTAATTGAACTGCCCGAGTTCTTGATAATAATCAATGCCAAATAGGGAACTCACTTTATCTAATCGAACAGTTTGTGTTGAGGAATTATCTTTATAAACGGGGAAATACTCAGCTTTATATAGAAAAGAACCACAATTCTATTACATTCGCACAACATTGTAAACAGCTTGTTATCTGTGATAGGGTACTTCCGCTAATAACAATGTTTACAATATTGCTACGTATTTGAGCAGCTCAGTGTCGTTTGCCAACATGATACGGTACTATTGTGTGGCGTAAAGGAATCTAATAGATAAAAGTACCGATTTTCTCAATTCTACTGAAGTTAATAAATAAATTGTCACATACCTGCTCAATATCTACCTTCTCTGTGTCAATATAGCTTCTAAAAGATCACTGAATTTACTCGTACATACATGTATTTGTCCACAATGTTCTATTTCATGTCTCTGAATCCTTTAATGGAAACAACTATAATTACGTATGTCACGTAAGCAGAACGCTCTAAAACGTCGACTTTTTATTCCTGGTATCTATCCACCGTCTTATTTCACATCCAAATTGTCACTATATTGGGTGCCATAAAACGTTGAAGGTCGACTTGAATGAAACAAGAAACATTGATTAGATTTCGATAACTTTAAATGGCAATATTTCAGTATTTCGACAATGTGGACCACTGTGACAAAGAGCTAATGTTGCCCAGTAAGAGATGTTTATCTTTTTCTCACACTGAGTTTTAATACATAATTGTTATACGATATATTGTAGGAATATGTACTGAAGAAAATACAAAATTAATTAAATGTTGCATTGTTTCTATCACATGTCGAGAATATTGTCATTGCCAGTTGAGTGTAATAAAACAAAAATACTTTTTTTTTTGTCCAATTGGATGACATTTTTTAAATCGATTTTAATTATTATATTAAATATTTTTTCAACTTTAATAATATTAATGTCAATTTTTATCACACATTATCTTTACGATTTGAAAAAATATTTATTCTGCATTAACATGTTATAAACTATATATGTAATCAGGTCGAAGCTATGATGGAATAATAATTTCGAATTTTTTTTGGTAGCTAAGATAACTATCCTTGAAGATTCATGTTTCATTTAGATTAGAAACTCTTTAATATTTCACTATGCTTAGGGTTTTTCTATATATATAGTATAGTCATAATTATAGGTTCTTATTCACAGCAGTTGGCAACTGACCCCAATTTTTACCGAAAAATTATCTTCAGGGATATGACGCCCACTTTTGGATGAATAGGTACATGAACAAAAAAAATTGTTGACATTGGTACGATACTTATCCACGTGGTATTCAAGAGCGTCCAATGCATACCGAAAAGTTCATTGTTTGGCGTGGATTCCTTTTAGAACGGTACAAGTTCCTTTTGGAACTATGTTGTCAAGACCCTCACTGTCAACGACGAGCACTACTAGAAATTCTTTACTATTCCATTCTGCTTAGGGTTTCTCTATATATCATCTTTATTAGTGCCATATAGTCATAATTATAGGTTCTTATTTACAATTTAGAATTCCTTTTCTAAGTATCATCAGATATTTATCGTATATAATAATATTCCATCTGGTTTTGTGTTTTTTGTTAATTTTAAATTTAACCTTTGGTTACAATATCTTGTGTTACAAACATTTATTCGTATGAAAATATAGGAACTTCCTAACTTTGACAACTAATGACGTCCATTTTGTTGGGTTTACATCTCTCAAACTAGTTGTCGTGTACTGAGTCTGTTTTTCCAAATCAGTCGACTATAGCCAACGCATTGTTTTTGCGGAAAGGGCTTTAAAGCAGTTGGCAACTGACCCCAATTTTCACCGAAAAATTATCTTCAGCGATGACGCCCATTTTTGGATGAATAGGTACGTGAACAAACAAAATTGTTGATTTTGGTACGATACTAATCCACGTGAAATCCAAGAGCGTCCAATGCATTCCGAAAAGTTCATTCTTTGGCGTGGATTGCTTTTAGAACTGTTCAAGTTCCTTTTGGAACGATTTGGCAAGGCCATCACTGTCAACGACGAGCAACTTCTTTTGAACTGAATTGGATATTCTGGACACCAACGACATGTGATTTTAACAAGACGTCGCTATGTTCGTCACAGGTTATGTCGCATTGGCATGCATGAGCGACTTGAGGACATGGTTATCTCCCGTATAAATAATGTGGATGTGGCCACCGAAATCGTATTGACCCCGTTAAATTTTTTCATCTAGAGTTTTCTTAAGTCGCGGATGTACGTGAATAAGCCACAAACCACAGCGGTCCTCAAAGCCAACATAATCCACGCCATCGATTAAATTTACCTTAATTTATGAAAAGCCGTGGCGAACATTTGAACGATGTTGTATTCACATGTAATGGCGTCAACAGGTGCCTCAAGTGTATAAAAAATTTGATGATATCTCACACATACTTCGTTTTATTTAAATTTAAAGACATACATACATACACTGAGCGCCCAAAGTGAGTAAACACCACTGAAATAATTCATTTTCTTAGGATAGCGAGAAAAGTAAATGAGAATAGTCGAATAAATTTCCAAAAATAAAAACGTTTATTTATTACTTATAAAATGTTAAAACAAAAACAACAATTCAATTATTGTTGTGCTACAAGTATATTTTTTATAATAGAAAATGTAAAATTATAGTGGGTGTTGACTCACTTATGGCGCTCAGTGTACATCCATAATTGGTCATTACAGTCCTACAGTCAGGATAACGACCTAGCTTCACATACCACTTATGTTGTATGTGTTAATTATACATATACATGAGTGACGTGACCTAAAGTTTAAAGTCGACTCCGAACGGCAGATTTTTGCGAAACTTTTCATGGCAATTTTATTTACTCTCAGAGTTTTTGCCACAAATCTGCTGAGAGGAAGTCGCCGAAGACTACTAGACTACGGCAACTTCTGAAATTTAAAGATGGGAAGCGCTTAATGAAGGGCAATAAATATTTCGAAATTTTGTTCTACTTTACTTGCGTAATTGCTGGAGGTATGATTTGCAGTGATCCGCTTCAATGCGGTTGTTGGATTATAGGAATATGAATTAGGGAAGGAAAAAAATATTTCCAACCACACCAGTGGGTATTTTCCCCATGACAATTGTTGTTTGGAAAATTTTCTTTTGTTCTTTTATTTTAAAAAAGAAAAGAATATATTTTCGCATTTGTTCTCTTCGTTTTAAAAATATTTATTTTATTATGAACTTTAAGTGGGTCGCAACAGCATCGACGTGGCCGTCGCCATCATCTCTACCATAAATAGTCATGTTGAATAGCTGTTGGTGTGATGCATGTTGCTTTTGTCCATCCCTCTAAGTGGGCGTATATTATTAATTTGTCAGGGGTTTATAGATTTATTAAAACATGTCGTAAAATTCAATGAACTATTATGAGTTGTTGTAATCAATAATGTTATATGTGCACGGTGGTTGCTCCTTTAGATAATCTTTTTATATTTTTAGAAAGAACTATTTCCGTAGGCTTTGATATGTACGTGATTCGTTGATATTCCTCTCAAAAATATTACTTCGATCTACCAGACCATTAGATAAGAGTAAGGTAATGGCTCCACAGATTTCCAAAGTATTTAACATAGTGTTTGTGGTCACATGTCACATTTTTATTTATTGACGTTGGAGTCATGGTCGCTCCTCTTGTCCTATATCAAGCTGCTGTGTTGGTGTACGTACGATGATATCAAATTGAGTCGTGTTCAGGGGAGCTATACCCAAGATAATGGGAGCTACATTTATCATTAATAAAGCGTATACTGACCGTACGATGTAATTAGGTGCCACTAATCCCTCAATCTCTTGGACTCTTCAAGTTTGCAACTGACTATTGAAGAAGGCTGATATAGAAAGCAATCAGTATTTAATTGCCCTGACCTTTAAGGCTACGCATAGAAATGTACTCCATGTTGAAATGCATATCTACTTACACCAGAGATTACCATTTCATAGCATAATTGTGCAGAGAGCACTCACACGCATTCTTGTGTTCTTTGAATTAGTTGTCGATCAGACTGCGACAAGAAGACATATGCGTTGCATGCTTTATCATTTTATTTCAGAATGACACTCAAAAAATATTTTATGATAAAAATGTTGTGTCATTAGCTAGGCGTATTTAATTTTTTTTATTTTGTCGCATAGTATCGGGTCCGTTATCTAACGTTTTTTTTCAACTAGTGTTTATTTCGTGAATGGTAACACTTAACTCATGTCTGATTTGACAGATAATTAGTTTTATTCTTCTGCTGAACGAATATGACCATCCAATGATCCATCCAATTGACCATCCAATGCGTTTTCGCTTCGCTAAGTGGGCCTGCTATTGACTTACAGAATATGCCGATTTTGGCAAAAAAAATCATCTTTTCAGATGAAGCTCATTTTGATCTTGGCGGGTATGTAAACAAGCAAAATTGTCGCATTTGGGGCACAGAAAACCCGCACGCATACATTTAAAAGCCGACGCACCCAAAACGAGTCACTGTTTGGTGCGGATTTTGGTCCAGATGCATTATTGGGCCATTTTTCTTTGAAAATGAGCAAGGAGTGGCCGTTACAGTCAATGGCGATCGTTATCGGGCCATGTTGAACGAATTTTTGTTCACAAAAATTGAAGAGGAGGATATTGGCAAAAAAAAAAGTTATTTGGCGGACCCTTTATTAGTCTGATCCCAGCATTAATCTTAACCTTTGAAATTTCAGTTAAATTGATATCGATCTATAGTTTATATTAATGGATCGCTATATTTATGACAAATAAATAAAATCGAATTAGAAAAATAATAATATAAGCTGATAAACTATACAAGTATTCTTAGACAATTAGTTAATACAACCGTTAACAATTTGTTAACAATTTATAATAAATCACTATTCACACACAAAAAAAAAAATTAATTATTGAAGGAAATAACTTGTCACCCCTTAACATTTTTGTTTTCTGTTTGTCCTAACATAAAGGGGGAGGGTACTTACAATATTCGGGTCGTATGAATTAAATATTTTCAACATTTTGTCTCTATATATATATGATGATGAGATACATTCATTTTTGTTGTTGCTGCATCGAACTACATATTTTGCAGTAGTTTTTTTTATAATAGTTTTGTTTTTATTGTTGCCTCTTGAAAATACAATAGAAAAAACAAAAAAATTTTGAATAGGGTTGTCAACATGCAGATATAATAATAATAACATGTAATGCAATTTCTTTTTCTTACATCAACAACAACAATCAAAATAATAGATATTTATAAAATATTATTATAAATATGAAATTCTTCAAAATGTGTTATATACCATATATTAATGTACATATAATAAATTGTATATATAAATAATCGTATGTATGCATACATATGTATATTTGTAATATGAACTCAAACGTACTTACATATGTATGTACACGTTGAAAATAAATTGCAAATGACACTCAAGACTCTTTGTCTGGTTATATGTCTGTGCTGCACACACATTTCAAAGTAGCTGCTACAAAAAGTTTACTACAAAGACAATATTAAACATATATATACCACCAGTTGTTGCAATTGTTGATGCCAAGCATTTAAGTACATTGGCTTTGAATATATATTTGTTGCAAAAAATATTCAATTATTTTTAAAACGGGGATTTCCTTTTGGGATTTTCTTTTAATTACATATTTTCAATGTAACTATAATTGCAAAATTTTTGAAAATAATTTCATTGGTAAGGTGTTGCGATGAGAGATAGTAGCTAGACATTTTTATTTTATTATAATATTGATTAATTAACACCTGTGCCGTGTATTTTCAATTAGAATACATACATACATACATAATTCGTCATTACTAGCTTTCAATTAGGATTACGACCTAGCTTCTCACACCACTTATGTTGTGTGTGTGTTAATTTTATAAAGGGTCCGCCAAATAACTTTTTTTTTGAAAATGCTTTAAAAAAAAACTACTGAATATTTTCTCAAATTTCTTTTTTTATTTGAAAGTACAATCCTTCCGGTTAATAATGGAAAATAATTTCATTCAAATGGCTGCCTCGGCTGGCCATGCAATAGCCTACACGATCGGTCCAATTTTTAAGCACATTATCGATTGTGTGCAGCTGTATTTCACCAATGGATTCACGAATATTGTCCTTTAAAGCGTCAATTGTCTCTGGCTTGTCGGCGTAACACTTATCTTTGACGGCACCCCACAAATAATAGTCCAACGGTGTCAAATCGCAGCTCCGAGGTGGCCAAACGACATCAGCTCTGCGGCTGATAATGCGATCTTCAAAAACAAACGATGCAAAACATCGAGTGTAGCTTCGGCTGTGTGGCACGTAGCGCCGTCCTGTTGAAACCAAATGTTGCCAATATCCTCCTCTTCAATTTTTGTGAACAAAAATTCGTTCAACATGGCCCGATAACGATCGCCATTGACTAACGGCCACTCCTTGCTCATTTTCGAAGAAAAATGGCCCAATTATGCCTCTGGACCAAAATCCGCACCAAACAGTGACTCGTTTTGGGTACGTCGGCTTTTCAATGTATGCGTGCGGGTTTTCTGTGCCCCAAATGCGACAATTTTGCTTGTTTACTACCCGCCAAGATCAAAATGAGCTTCATCTGAAAAGATGATTTTTTTTGACAAAATCGGCATCCCAGGCCCACTTAGCCCACTTAGCGAAGCGCAAATGCATTGGAAAACCATATTCGTTCAGCGGAAGGATAAAACTAATTACCTGTCAAATCAGACATGAGCTAAGTGTTACCATTCACGAAATAAGCTCTAGTTGAAAAAAAAAAAAACATTAGATGGATACATGAGTGTAGGGACGCACAGTTTCGCAGTCGATTTCGGCGACAGATTTTTTGAGTAACTTTCCCATTACAATTTTATTTACTGTGTGTAAATTCTACTGAGTAGATGTCGCCGAAGAAATATATTATCGTATTTCGTTTTGTTGGAGATGTCTGATTCGATACCTTATAGACTACGGCGACTCCTTAGAATAACTAACTTAAAATGCTGTATTTTACTATCTGAAATTGTATTTAATTTTTTTGTATCATTTATTTAAAATTACTTCATATTTGTTAATATTACAATCGTTTTTGCAACTGCCCTACAAATTTTCAGAAAACAATTATCCTCCAACTGAGTATTCCATAATCCATACAAGTACATACATACATACAGTGGACATCAAAAGTCTTAGTACTCTCCAATATATTTTGACAATTTCATGAATTTTCACCAACAGTTTGTATAAAAAATTAAGGCTTTTAGATTTATTTTATTAATTTATTTCTGTTTTATTATAAATTTTTAATGTTTTCAATAAAACAAGAGAAAAATAAGGAAACGATTCAGATGAATCGTGAATTTATATGTAATTCGTTTAGAAAACATCGATGTTGTCGCTTCGCTTTTATCCTAATGAATAAATAAATGAATGAATGAATTGAAATTTAATCAAATTCACTTCAATTTTCTCTTTCAATTCAATTCTCCTTTATTTAGCTATGTGTTGAACAATAATTTCGTAATAATTTTTCATTGATTGCGAGACGTTTGTGCATCGTTTTTTCTCGTTGATTAAGAGTTGAATACGTTAAAATGAATAGAAATGCCTTTGTTGCTATTTAAACAGAGAAATTTCACTTTTAATTGTAATAACTAGTGAACAAGTTTTAAATGAAATTTTAAAATTAAACTTAAAAAAATCCTCTGGATGTGACAATATAACGTCTGAATGCCTTAATGAACGTAAGGAAATACTCGCACCACCACTAATGCAAATTTTTAATTGTAATTTATTCAGATATCTTTAAAATACATAAAATTTTACCAATTCCTAAGGGAGTCAACTGTTCAAAAGTAGACTATTTTCGACCTACGGCAGTCCTATCTGTAACTCAGGTACTCGTGGAAAGCATTTGAAATTTTTTTTTTTTTTTTGGTGAAACCAGCACTCAGGGGATGGCCCCTACTCATGCAGTGCATTGTGCAGGTTTTTTAGGAAAATGGGTTATAGGAAGGTGGAAAAGAGGGAGTAGTGTTTGTGGACATCTCAAGATGCGAACGGCAAGGAAACGAGTTGCTGCTAGGTGACTATAAAATGGCCAGTGCTATACCTTCACCATTAGACAGTCTACAGCAATCGTCCCCAAGAAGCCCGCACCCTTCAGTCCTAGCTTCTCACACTACTCATGTTGTGTGTGTTAATTTTATACATGAGTGGCGGGACCTACAGTTTAAAGTCGACTCCGAACGACAAATTTTATTGAGAAGCTTTTCATGGCAATTTTATTTACTCTCAGAGTTTTTGCCAGAAATCTGCTGAGAGGAAGTCGCCGAAGAAATATTTTCGTTTTGATGTCTGACCTGGGATTCGAACTCGGGCCTTCAGTCTAATAAGCCAACACACTACCTACTAGACCACGGCGACTTTGAAGCGTGTATAATAAAAGCATTTGAAATTTTAGAGAATTTCTGCTCTATATGGTTAACCCAAAGGGTTCTAACTCCAAAGTTTACCTCTTTAACTTCGAGAATAGGAAATGGGCATTAATTTGTAAATTAATTGGGTATTTGTGCACTGTACTCAACACTTAAATAAAAATTACACTTCAATAATACCATGACCTTTTTATATCAGAAGTGAAATTTTGTTTCACATGGGTGGGTGTATTATTTTGAAATACTAATAAATAACGGAAACCACTATAACTCCCACTCCCACTTCCATTCTTAAATAAAATTCAATGGATGTGATTGTTTTACTAACAACCAATTGAAGAATTCTCTCATAAACGTTCATTCAATTGCGTCTTTGTCCATGAATCAAAGTAAAATTTATATTTAATTGTCTAACAGAAATCATTTACTTCGAAACTTGGTGTTGTCCGTTTATAGATGGCGCCTATTTTTAATTATACATAAATCAATTATCTGTACGGTATTATTTTATTTAATTGTTATATTTGGGCAATTCACACGACTTTGTATCGTGTATGTTGTATTGAATACACTTGGTTATTTGTGAACGCTCAATGCTATGCTGTATTGTGTATTTCGTATTCCATTTCGGCATTCTAATATTTTGATAGCACGAAACCAATACAACTTTTAAAAACATACAATTCACACGACTTTGTATCGTATTCCAAATGTATTTTTTTTCTTTGCATGCAAGCGATTTGATAGCACGAAACCAATACAACTTTTGAAAAACATATGAAAACATATACAAATTTTTTGCATTCACACAATTTGATAGCACGAAACCAATATATATATATATGCACAGCGCATACTTTCGGGACATTTTTTCGATCTACCGTATAGTTTAAGGACATTCGCATAGTTTGGGGACTGTCCTCAAACTGATCATATATCGTGCGCATAGTTTGGGGACATGTTACTTTGAGGACATTTTTAATGATTTTTATTTTATTATTTATTTTCATTCCGCAATGTATTTTTAATTATATTTAATCATCGTTTTGTTTATATATACATTATTAATGCCATATATATCAATTTTAAAAATTATTTCTGACTGATGAGGTTGCCACACTTTCGTTGGAAATATCCATTTGCAACGGCGTTAACAAAGTAACAGCCGACCGTCTTTGGAATACTTAGTTTTTTGCCGCCTTTTATTTAAACGTTTGGTATAGTAGTCGTAACAACAAACACTAGTAAATTTGAAGGCTCTGTGTTGTGCCATCAACACAACTTTATAATGAGTTCTCTTTGTCATATCATGCTGTTATGCAGGGTTGTATTTCTTTTTGTAATCTTGTATTAACTTTATAATATGAGTGAATTTAATATCTTGAAATTATCTTTCTTCATAATAAACGTATTTTTTAGATTGTTCTCTAGTACTGAGCCTACGAAATATATTAAATTTAAATTTTTTTAATAGTACTTTTTGGGGTTGCTAATAATATGTAAAAAAGAACAATAAAAATAGACATTAAATTAAAAATTCGCCGACATGAATAAATAATAAAACATATAAGATTACTTTTTACTGATGGCACTTTTTTGGAAAAATTAAATAAATCTAAAAGTATGAAATCGACCTTAGTTTACCAGAAACTATTTAGGGATCTTTTAGCACATTTTTGATTTTTTACAGTATTTGACATATAAATATGAAATTAGGAACACATAGTTGTGTGTGTATCAGAAAATACAAAATAGTACCTTTTCGACATTCTGATAGTACTTTTTGAATATTGTATAATATTGAACAAACAATTCTGAAAATAGTCCTGTTTGTATGAGAAAATACTTAAACGGATAATTTGGTGCAATCTTCTAATGAATATTGTTGTGGTAACTGAAATATATTCTACATACACAGTAGTGGTCATATGATTAAGCATATTTTTTTTTTATTCCCACTAGAGACTCTGGTCTGTTACACAACACCGAGCACATGGTCCAAGCTAATCAGCTCGTAATAATCATTATATATAATTTCTAATTGTATTATAATTAATAAACAATTAAATAAAATATTATAATTACTATGTTTTAATTATATGACCACCAATGTATCTATACAGATTAACGTAAAGATCGCCTCATTCCTCACATCAATTTCAATATAATCGGACCATAACTGTATATAGCTCCCATGGTCCACTTTTGAAAATCACTTTATCGAGCATAAATTTAATAAACATGTTGGTATCCAAATAAATAAATCTTATATAAATATAAACCACGTCACTCAATTTCGTGGCGATCGGTTCGTAATTGCTCAGACCTCTCATACTATTTTCGAAAATCACTTTAACGATCATAAATTTCATAAAAATGTTGGTATCCAAATAAAATTTTACTAGAAGAATGATAATATAGAAATATATCACATGAAAAAATTTCATGGTGTTCGGCACATAATAGGTTAGCTCCCATTTAAACCTAGTTCCGAAAATCTCTTTATCGGGCATTAATCAAATAAAAGTGGTTGAATGAGGAAATACGTATGTCATTCCCTGAGTAACATTCAGAAATACTAATCTTAGACACAAATAACTGTACTTTTAATTTGTATGAGCAATTCCTAAAACCAACCTCTTTTTGTAAATAAATAGAACTTTGTAGTTTGATATATAAAATTTGTGTTATTAATATATTTAATTTATTTCTTGGTGTTTTATAAATGACATCTTTTTATAATTTTCCAAAAATGTTGTAATTTACACAATCCTTAATTTTTAAATAACTTCTTACATGCCCTTTAATTTATATTTATTTTGAAGCTTTTAAAACTTCAATCAAAATAAAAGATTTTAAATCTAAAATATGTAAAATTAAAAATAATATAATATATTTAAATGCATATAATATTAACAAAATTAATTAAAAAACAATTATTATTTTATATTCATATCGTTTTTTTTTTTTAATATTTTATTAGTAATATGGAAATTTCTCAAATAAAAATGGACATTTTTGAAATACAATTTTAAATTTCTGAAATATAATAAGTAATTACTGAAATTAAAAGGGTTAATGTAGATTTTTTATGTTATTTTTTGTGCAATAAATGAATATTTGATATCTAATGTAAATATTGAATTTTTGTTGTTGTATTCTATCTTATAAGATTTTGTTTTTACAAAATTAAATAAAAAAATTCATAAAATATTATAAACTATTATTATATTATGAGCACGTCTTTAGGGAGTTTTTACAAATTGTGTGAATATTTCAACATATGGATGTGTTTTATTAGAGCCATTTCACATTAGGCAATTTAGTTGAGCAAGTCTCTTGTGTTTCTAGATGGGTTAAAGAAACAAAAATTTTTCATATTATTTTGTTATTGATTATTACATATAGGATTTATAGTATTTGTTTATAATTTAAACATTATCTTACCAAAAATACAATTCAGGACAATTGTTATGTGAAAAAAAAGGAATCAAAGATACTACTAAAAATAGAAACAAATTATAGAAATACTTTATTCCATTTGGTATCGTCTTTGGTTATCTATCCAACTTTTCATTTGCTGTGGTGTCCTCTTATTTAAAACCGGACATTGGCGAATTGCTCGTAGACATTCTGCTAGAGACGGCAGTTTTTTTAATTTATGCAGATTGCCAAATACCTCATATACTGCATTCATTTCATCGTTACTCCATCTGCATCGCTTTGTTTTCCCAAATGGAGAAGCTAATAAAAAAGCAAATATTTTAGATAGAATAAAATATGTATCATAAAACATTGTTCAGTAAAAATTAGCTAAATAAAAAAAACACTAAAAAATAATTAAATATCTATAAATTTCAGTTAATGGCATGTAATGTTAATGTACTTCAAACATGTTTTAATTAATACTAATACTCACTACTTCTACGTTTTCTGTTTGACGAGGAACTTGAATTTTTGCTGTCTTCAAACAAAGTTTCCTCTGATTTAGAATTTCCTTCGGTATCTTTTAAGTCATCAATATTGAGTTCTCTGTCGTCAATATTGTTTTCTGGGTTATCAATATGGTCTTCTAGGTTATCAATATTGTCTTCTATGTTTTCACCTTCTAATTCATCATCATCCCCTACAGCAGCCATTAACAATTTAGAAACGCATGTTATTTCAGCAACGGGAATCGACATTCGATAAATGCTTTTGTGTATATCCTTATGATGTCCCATGAAATTAGCAAGTCTATCAACTGATGCCTCTTCAATGTTTAGCAAAGATGTATGCGTAGCTATATGCTTCCTTAATGTTGTTCCTCTAAGGCTTTCAGGAATTTTTGCACCACATTCTTCCGAAAACTTTTTTAATAACGGACATGCTCGGCAGTAGGGCTTAGTTAATTTTGAACTTGTTTGTCTACTAAAAATATATTTGTTCTCGTTAGTTATCCCTGCCTCTGCTCTATATTTTAAAATCAGTTCGATGGCTTTTACGCTCATTGGACAAAGCAACACGCTAACAGTTCTACCAAGTTTACCACGTAGTCTGAGTCTTACAAATTGTTTAGCAAATTTCAAAGATTCCTTGGAAACATTTTTTAAAATGTCGTTATCAACGTTGTCAGTAATCACTTCCTTGTTAATAAAATTTTCGATGGTTAGACGTTCGATTTCTCCAGCTCTTCTGCGGTTAAATATTTGGATGAATATGAGAGTGAATTCGACTAATTTTATCCAGCTTGACATACGAAATTTGTTCAAAAGTTTTGCGATGGCTTTAATAATATTTTCCTTTAAATAAAGGTACAATATTTTTATGTCTTCTTTTGAAGGTAATACCACTTTTTTTACTAGTTTTTGACTAGTTTGATCTTCAATTGCCTTCTTATTTATTAGTGTTGGAATCTCTTCTTCCCATAATAAAAGAAAGTTTTCTAGTTCCAATTTCAGGTCTTCACGTTCTTGTTTAATAAGTTCTGCTCTCTGCTTTTTACCACACTTTTTTATGAGCGATGTTAAATTTTGCGCTACTGCAGGAGTTTTGAACCACATTAAAGTTTCATCCCAATGAGCAACAATTCGAAGTGCCTTGATGCACTTATCAAACATATTGGGTTTAAAAATGTTTTTCAATTCATTTATATCCGGGTCTATTTTTTTCAGTTCTAATTTAAAACGACCAAGCAACCTTATATTGGCCCGAATCATATCATGCTGATGTTCCAAGGAATACTTTTCAGTTAATTTGTTTCCAAATTTTATGATAAGTTCGTCATATCTAACAGCTTTTGTTACTTCATCGTTTCTCAGAACCGGAAATATTTTATTTTTTAAAATATTATTTGCTACTGAATGAATATAACGCGTTAATTTTCGGCTTTCAATTAAATTAGTACGTGACTTGTTAGACCCAATGCATTTTGACAGATGAATTCGAAGAGTTCTTTTAGAAAAAAAAGCTTTGCATTTCTTGCAACTGACATAATCGTCAACATTGTTTTTACATTTCTTCTGTTGCTGCCTGCATACAATTAAGATGCCGCTATTATAATTTGCAGAAGTGTTATGTATAAAATCTCCCTGTTTTCGTAGTTTATTTATTATGTCTACACGCTCTTTGCTTTTCTTAGGAAAAACTAAAGCTCTTTTAACTTCCGCTTCGTTTTTATGTTTTAAACACAAGTGCCTACCTATTTTACATTGCAGTGTTTTACAGAAAACGCAGAAATGTTTTTTTGATTTTATTTTAGAATATGGAACAACGACTTCTTCGACATCTGGAGGGCTATCTACCTCATCATTCGCAGTTTTATCTATAAAGCTTATAGAGTTTTCAAAATTCTTAATAGAGTCATTATTAGTAGAGTCAGGAATATACTCTGAAGCAGAATTTTCTTCTATGTATGTTGAACTTAGAGTTTTAAAACTTGGGCAATTTACGCTACATTCTGATACATTTATGGTGTTATTGTTGGAAATTGATGACACATCTGGCAGACTTGATCTATTTGAATTCTCATGTTGAAAATTGTTAGTAGCAGTAAAGTCAAAATTAACAAACGAAGATTCATCAGCTGAATAATTTGAAAATTTATTTTTATTTTGTAGAAGTTTTATTTTAGTTAATATATCATTTTTATTTGCATACTTTGTTAGCTCATTTCTATTGTGTTTTGTTAAATTTGTCATATGTTCTTTGTGTCTAAGAGTTTTTTTAACTGGACTATCCTGAATATTTGTAATGTCGATTGGTTGTACAAATTGGCAACTTGGAGACTCTGCAGTAAAATTAAGCGAATGTTTGCTTTCTGAACTTTGTTTTAATTTATTAGATAACTGACCATCATCAATTTCTGTCGCAGCCTTTTTGACATCTAATTCGTTAGGAATTACAACATTTTTGTCTGGAGCAACGCGGATATTGTTTTCAACCGGTAATTTTGACTTTAAAATTTTTTGATTCAGAAGTTTTTCGCTGACATTAAACGACTGATTATAGGATTTGTCAGCATTAGAATTGGTGATAGTTGACAAACTTGACAATTGTCCCTCCATTTTACGTTGTAATTGAAGAAGATGTGACTTATCATCTAAAATGTAACGTAAATTTGCGACGCAAAATAAACTTTATATAATTTTGTAATTATTTTTATAATTATGTTTTTTTAGAATTCTGAATTAAGATTTCCGGCATTGCTCGCCGGAATTCATATGTGAACATAAATTCGTATTTAACTAAAAGAGACACAAACCACATTTTGAAACAGATATTATTTTGCAGTGCACAGTGCACTGCTATGCATTTAACAAATATATTACCATTATTACAATTTAACTAAAGGAAGGATTTTAACGAAAAGATAAATTGATTTTCATTATTATAAGTACCCAATAAGATAGAAGTGATCGTTAAACTAATATTATATTAAATACTATCTATATTAAATAATATAAAATACTATATCTGTTAAATTCACAACAGTGCACTGTTAACTTAAAAAAGAGCATTGATAAAAATAATCGGTTTGTGTGTCTTATTTTCTCAAATCCCAAAAAGTATTTAAGCTATCCCACTAATAGGGGACTACCAAACCTAATGTGCTTGAAGACAAATTCGAATTTAACTAGCACATACACTTAACAGTCACCCAAAATGATGAAATATATATGAAATAACTTCAGAACTATAAAAATAATAATAAAAAAATGTCGGTCATGAAGTCGCATATCAGATGTAATATTGAAATTTAAATAAAATTGAGTTTTTTTTTAAAGATTTAGAGGACTTGTGACCATTTTGGAAACTGGCTGAATGGTTCGCATGCTACACTATAAAGAAGTACTTGTTGGAACTGTAGTAGTAAGATATCGGATTTAATCTTGCGATTTGTTAAATTTAGATTTAAAAAATTAAATTTGTTGAAAAATCTTCTGGAGAGAGAGACAATTACGGGAATTGGCTGAATGGTTAGCATATGTGTGTGGAGATAAAATCGTATTTACAAAAGTCCACATTTATTAACATTGCTCATGTTACAGTCACTAACAGTCTTGATGATTGAGTTATAATACAAAAAATACGACTAAAATTTGTATCAGAAGTATGATAAATAAATATTACAGAAAATTTTTTATGTTTTTCTGAAAGACACCATTACGGAGAATTGACATGTAAAAGACATGTTCAATTTCTTATCAAAATTGCACATGTTCTAAAATCCAAAGCTTGGACCCAAAACCGGAAAGCAGCTTTGGAAACCCCAAAGTCTTTTCTTAAATT
Source organism: Sarcophaga caerulescens (assembly GCA_927399465.1). NCBI lineage: Eukaryota > Metazoa > Arthropoda > Insecta > Diptera > Sarcophagidae > Sarcophaga > Sarcophaga caerulescens. The sequence continues at coordinate 76,557,287 of OV656872.1, read as the reverse complement.
TTTAGAAATTACAGGATTCCTTTTAACAAGTTTTTTACACTCCTTTATTGAGAATGACAAATATATTGAAAATTTCATTGAGTTTTGTTAATATATAAAGAATTGAATACATATTAAATGAGGTTTTAAAACTAAAATTTTTATAGGATTGCAATTAGGATCAATTGAATCACATTTGTTTTTTGAATAATATAATAAGACATTTTTATATAAAAATATAGCTTTCTTTACTAAGAACATTTTAGAAACAATGAACTTGCGAATTTAATCCAATTTATATTAAAACTTAGAAAAAAATGGTTCAAAAATTGAATTATCAATGCATTTAGAGTAGGTTATCATATATTATTGTGCAATAAATTTAAATATTCAATAATCCCAACATTTAAATTACTACCATTTAAGTAACATTTTAAATTAAATCACCATGAAGATTACATTCTGTGGAGTGTATCTTCAAAAGGGAGAGAATTGAAGATATTTCAAATAATATAAAATCTATGATAACAAAAAAGTTGACAAAGCAAGCATATCAATAATTGAGAATTTTTAAAGTTTTTTCATGTAAAAATTAAATTGTGGTAATTGAATATTTAAATTTATTACAATAATATATGATAACCTACTCTAAATGCATTGATAATTCAATTTTTGAACCATTTTTTTCTAAGTTTTAATATAAATTGGACCCAAAACCGGAAAGCAGCTTTGGAAACCTTGATATCTTCCCTATTTATCCCCAAAGTATTTTCTTAAATTTTTAGAAATTACAGGATTCCTTTTGACAAGTTTTTTACACTCCTTTATTGAGAATGACAAATATATTGAAAATTTCATTGAGTTTTGTTAATAAATAAAGAATTGAATACATATTTAATGAGGTTTTAAAACTAAAATCTTTACAGGATTGCAATTAGGATCAATTGAATCACATTTGTTTTTTGAATAATATAATAAGACATATTTATATAAAAATATAGCTTTCTTTACTAAGAACATTTTAGAAACAATGAACTTGCGAATTTAATCCAATTTATATTAAAACTTAGAAAAAAATGGTTCAAAAATTGAATTATCAATGCATTTAGAGTAGGTTATCATATATTATTGTGCAATAAATTTAAATATTCAATAATCCCAACATTTAAATTACTACCATTTAAGTAACATTTTAAATTAAATCACCATGAAGATTACATTCTGTGGAGTGTATCTTCAAAAGGGAGAGAATTGAAGATATTTCAAATTATATAAAATCTATGATAACAAAAAAGTTGACAAAGCAAGCATATCATAAATTGAGAATTTTTAAAGTTTTTTCATGTAAAAATTAAGTTGTGGTAATTGAATATTTAAATTTATTACAATAATATATGTATGATACCCTGACACTCTAAATGATTCTTCATTTAACAATTCCACTTTTTGGACCAACTTTTTCTAAATTTATATATCTTGGCACATATCATCATTAAATTGGCATTTTATACATTGCTTCTTTATAAAATGTACTTAGTAAAGAAACTAAATATTTGTATAAATTGTTTACACATTAGAAGTTCATATATGCAAATAAAAAATTAGAAAAAATGTGGTTCAAAAATGGTATTATCTATGCATTTAGAGTAGGTTATCATAAACTATTGTGCAATAAATTTAAATATTCAATAACCTCAACATTTAGCTATATTTTTGTTTAAATTATTACCATTTAAATAACATTTTAAATTAAATCACCATGAAGATTATTATTGTGCAATAAGTTTAAATATTCAATAATTTGTTACTCGCCTTCTTGGGAAACAATGAACGCAGCATATTTCCCTCCTTTCCATCTAACCACACAAGCGTCGTTTTGGTGTTCCCTTACGTTCCTGGACTCCACAATTAACAGCTCTTCGTTGTGAAATTTTATGAGTGAAAACATCTGAAATAAAAATTAAAAAACAATAAGTGTCTTTTATTTTTATAAATAATAAATAAATAAATTTTAGCAAAATTATTACCTCCAAAATGTATATGATTTTTCTTAAAGATTAGAAAAAAAAGTTACTCAAATAGAAAAAACAGCTTTTACAAAAAGTTAGGTCCACAGAATTCAGAATTATTCCTTTTAGCGCAACAGTTGAATAATGAATGAAGCGTGAATTATATTCTAGAAGTTTTGTAAAATTTTTGGTAAAAAAATACCGTTATAATAACCGCTTGGGTCTTTTTTAGAATACCAAGTATATTATACATACAAATACTTAAGAGTTGCCACACTTTACTACAAACATAACAAGAGTTTTCTGTTTTGCCATAAGATTTTTAATTAATATAAATTTGTAAAGTTGTACCCCTATATTCATAATAAATTTTTAAATTTATCAAAGGTTTATAAAACAATATTTCTATTTAAAACCTGTTTACAATCCTTTGATAAATTTAAAAATTATTCATGAGTAAGGAATTTAATTTTTTATAATTTTTTTAAAATGGTCAACAATATTTTATATTGTACAATATATAAATGTCAGTGTTTTATATATTACGTATATCTATATATAATATAAAAAAACTAATAACAGTAGTATACATATATATTTATGCTTTATGTATAAGATATAGTGTACATTAAATTACGGTCTAGATTCATCTTTTGTATTTATAAACAAAAAAAAAAATTGCCGAGTAACAAAAACATAAATTTTGTAAAGGTAATCAAATATGTTTTCCACTTTGTGTGTTGACATCTAAACTTTATGTAATATAGAAATGCAAAAATCAAAAGCTCGGATTACTCACCTTAAAACTATGCATTTAAACACATAAAATTCAAATCCCTTAAAAAAAATTTTATTATCAATTATGAATTTTTATTAAAAATTAAACTTATTAATGTTTGTTTAATATAAAATATTTTTATGAATACGAGATTAAATATGTTAAAAAAAATAATTGTTTAATAAAAGACTTTACTTACAATATTTCAATAAAACTTATTTAAAAAAAAAAATAACTACTGGAAACAGATAATGTAGGTAACTCTATAAGTAACGAATAGTTAAAAGTAATGATCTACAAATTGCAGTGTTATGTTTTTGTGCTGTTAATTCATTTATAAAATGTCTTAGTATGGCAATAATATAGTAATATGGCAACATATAACTGTTGGGTGGATATCCAAAATTCTTATATATTAAGAAATCAATAAATGAGAATGCGTTCAGAAATGGTCACAGTTTAAATATAATAACCACTTCTGAAAAACACACTAAACTACATAAAAAGCGTATGTAGTATATATATCGATGTCTAACCAACAATTATATGTTGCCATATTACTATATTATTGTAAAAACACAACACTGCAATTTGTAGATCATTACTTTTAACTATTCGTTACTTATAGAGTTACCTACATTATCTCTTTCCAGTAGTTATTTTTTTTTTAAATAAGTTTTATTGAAATATTGTAAGTAAAGTCTTTTATTAAACAATTATTTTTTTTAACATATTTAATCTCGTATTCATAAAAATATTTTATATTAAACAAACATTAATAAGTTTAATTTTTAATAAAAATTCATAATTGATAATAAAATTTTTTTTAAGGGATTTGAATTTTATGTGTTTAAATGCATAGTTTTAAGGTGAGTAATCCGAACTTTTGATTTTTGCATTTCTATATTACATAAAGTTTAGATGTCAACACACAAAGTGGAAAACATATTTGATTACCTTTACAAAATTTATGTTTTTGTTACTCGGCAATTTTTTTTTGTTTATAAATACAAAAGATGAATCTAGACCGTAATTTAATGTACACTATATCTTATACATAAAGCATAAATATATATGTATACTACTGTTTTTAGTTTTTTTATATTATATATAGATATACGTAATATATAAAACACTGACATTTATATATTGTACAATATAAAATATTGTTGACCATTTTAAAAAATTAATAAAAAATTAAATTCCTTACTCATGAATAATTTTTAAATTTATCAAAGGATTGTAAACAGGTTTTAAATAGAAATATTGTTTTATAAACCTTTGATAAATTTAAAAATTTATTATGAATATAGGGGTACAACTTTACAAATTTATATTAATTAAAAATCTTATGGCAAAACAGAAAACTCTTGTTATGTTTGTAGTAAAGTGTGGCAACTCTTAAGTATTTGTATGTATAATATACTTGGTATTCTAAAAAAAGACCCAAGCGGTTATTATAACGGTATTTTTTTACCAAAAATTTTACAAAACTTCTAGAATATAATTCACGCTTCATTCATTATTCAACTGTTGCGCTAAAAGGAATAATTCTGAATTCTGTGGACCTAACTTTTTGTAAAAGCTGTTTTTTCTATTTGAGTAACTTTTTTTTCTAATCTTTAAGAAAAATCATATACATTTTGGAGGTAATAATTTTGCTAAAATTTATTTATTTATTATTTATAAAAATAAAAGACACTTATTGTTTTTTAATTTTTATTTCAGATGTTTTCACTCATAAAATTTCACAACGAAGAGCTGTTAATTGTGGAGTCCAGGAACGTAAGGGAACACCAAAACGACGCTTGTGTGGTTAGATGGAAAGGAGGGAAATATGCTGCGTTCATTGTTTCCCAAGAAGGCGAGTAACAAATTATTGAATATTTAAACTTATTGCACAATAATAATCTTCATGGTGATTTAATTTAAAATGTTATTTAAATGGTAATAATTTAAACAAAAATATAGCTAAATGTTGAGGTTATTGAATATTTAAATTTATTGCACAATAGTTTATGATAACCTACTCTAAATGCATAGATAATACCATTTTTGAACCACATTTTTTCTAATTTTTTATTTGCATATATGAACTTCTAATGTGTAAACAATTTATACAAATATTTAGTTTTCTTTACTAAGTACATTTTATAAAGAAGCAATGTATAAAATGCCAATTTAATGATGATATGTGCCAAGATATATAAATTTAGAAAAAGTTGGTCCAAAAAGTGGAATTGTTAAATGAAGAATCATTTAGAGTGTCAGGGTATCATACATATATTATTGTAATAAATTTAAATATTCAATTACCACAACTTAATTTTTACATGAAAAAACTTTAAAAATTCTCAATTTATGATATGCTTGCTTTGTCAACTTTTTTGTTATCATAGATTTTATATAATTTGAAATATCTTCAATTCTCTCCCTTTTGAAGATACACTCCACAGAATGTAATCTTCATGGTGATTTAATTTAAAATGTTACTTAAATGGTAGTAATTTAAATGTTGGGATTATTGAATATTTAAATTTATTGCACAATAATATATGATAACCTACTCTAAATGCATTGATAATTCAATTTTTGAACCATTTTTTTCTAAGTTTTAATATAAATTGGATTAAATTCGCAAGTTCATTGTTTCTAAAATGTTCTTAGTAAAGAAAGCTATATTTTTATATAAATATGTCTTATTATATTATTCAAAAAACAAATGTGATTCAATTGATCCTAATTGCAATCCTGTAAAGATTTTAGTTTTAAAACCTCATTAAATATGTATTCAATTCTTTATTTATTAACAAAACTCAATGAAATTTTCAATATATTTGTCATTCTCAATAAAGGAGTGTAAAAAACTTGTCAAAAGGAATCCTGTAATTTCTAAAAATTTAAGAAAATACTTTGGGGATAAATAGGGAAGATATCAAGGTTTCCAAAGCTGCTTTCCGGTTTTGGGTCCAATTTATATTAAAACTTAGAAAAAAATGGTTCAAAAATTGAATTATCAATGCATTTAGAGTAGGTTATCATATATTATTGTAATAAATTTAAATATTCAATTACCACAATTTAATTTTTACATGAAAAAACTTTAAAAATTCTCAATTTTTGATATGCTTGCTTTGTCAACTTTTTTGTTATCATAGATTTTATATTATTTGAAATATCTTCAATTCTCTCCCTTTTGAAGATACACTCCACAGAATGTAATCTTCATGGTGATTTAATTTAAAATGTTACTTAAATGGTAGTAATTTAAATGTTGGGATTATTGAATATTTAAATTTATTGCACAATAATATATGATAACCTACTCTAAATGCATTGATAATTCAATTTTTGAACCATTTTTTTCTAAGTTTTAATATAAATTGGATTAAATTCGCAAGTTCATTGTTTCTAAAATGTTCTTAGTAAAGAAAGCTATATTTTTATATAAAAATGTCTTATTATATTATTCAAAAAACAAATGTGATTCAATTGATCCTAATTGCAATCCTATAAAAATTTTAGTTTTAAAACCTCATTTAATATGTATTCAATTCTTTATATATTAACAAAACTCAATGAAATTTTCAATATATTTGTCATTCTCAATAAAGGAGTGTAAAAAAACTTGTTAAAAGGAATCCTGTAATTTCTAAAAATTTAAGAAAAGACTTTGGGGTTTCCAAAGCTGCTTTCCGGTTTTGGGTCCAAGCTTTGGGATTTTAGAACATGTGCAATTTTGATAAGAAATTGAACATGTCTTTTACATGTCAATTCTCCGTAATGGTGTCTTTCAGAAAAACATAAAAAATTTTCTGTAATATTTATTTATCATACTTCTGATACAAATTTTAGTCGTATTTTTTGTATTATAACTCAATCATCAAGACTGTTAGTGACTGTAACATGAGCAATGTTAATAAATGTGGACTTTTGTAAATACGATTTTATCTCCACACACATATGCTAACCATTCAGCCAATTCCCGTAATTGTCTCTCTCTCCAGAAGATTTTTCAACAAATTTAATTTTTTAAATCTAAATTTAACAAATCGCAAGATTAAATCCGATATCTTACTACTACAGTTCCAACAAGTACTTCTTTATAGTGTAGCATGCGAACCATTCAGCCAGTTTCCAAAATGGTCACAAGTCCTCTAAATCTTTAAAAAAAACTCAATTTTATTTAAATTTCAATATTACATCTGATATGCGACTTCATGACCGACATTTTTTTATTATTATTTTTATAGTTCTGAAGTTATTTCATATATATTTCATCATTTTGGGTGACTGTTAAGTGTATGTGCTAGTTAAATTCGAATTTGTCTTCAAGCACATTAGGTTTGGTAGTCCCCTATTAGTGGGATAGCTTAAATACTGTTTGGGATTTGAGAAAATAAGACACACAAACCGATTATTTTTATCAATGCTCTTTTTTAAGTTAACAGTGCACTGTTGTGAATTTAACAGATATAGTATTTTATATTATTTAATATAGATAGTATTTAATATAATATTAGTTTAACGATCACTTCTATCTTATTGGGTACTTATAATAATGAAAATCAATTTATCTTTTCGTTAAAATCCTTCCTTTAGTTAAATTGTAATAATGGTAATATATTTGTTAAATGCATAGCAGTGCACTGTGCACTGCAAAATAATATCTGTTTCAAAATGTGGTTTGTGTCTCTTTTAGTTAAATACGAATTTATGTTCACATATGAATTCCGGCGAGCAATGCCGGAAATCTTAATTCAGAATTCTAAAAAAACATAATTATAAAAATAATTACAAAATTATATAAAGTTTATTTTGCGTCGCAAATTTACGTTACATTTTAGATGATAAGTCACATCTTCTTCAATTACAACGTAAAATGGAGGGACAATTGTCAAGTTTGTCAACTATCACCAATTCTAATGCTGACAAATCCTATAATCAGTCGTTTAATGTCAGCGAAAAACTTCTGAATCAAAAAATTTTAAAGTCAAAATTACCGGTTGAAAACAATATCCGCGTTGCTCCAGACAAAAATGTTGTAATTCCTAACGAATTAGATGTCAAAAAGGCTGCGACAGAAATTGATGATGGTCAGTTATCTAATAAATTAAAACAAAGTTCAGAAAGCAAACATTCGCTTAATTTTACTGCAGAGTCTCCAAGTTGCCAATTTGTACAACCAATCGACATTACAAATATTCAGGATAGTCCAGTTAAAAAAACTGTTAGACACAAAGAACATATGACAAATTTAACAAAACACAATAGAAATGAGCTAACAAAGTATGCAAATAAAAATGATATATTAACTAAAATAAAACTTCTACAAAATAAAAATAAATTTTCAAATTATTCAGCTGATGAATCTTCGTTTGTTAATTTTGACTTTACTGCTACTAACAATTTTCAACATGAGAATTCAAATAGATCAAGTCTGCCAGATGTGTCATCAATTTCCAACAATAACACCATAAATGTATCAGAATGTAGCGTAAATTGCCCAAGTTTTAAAACTCTAAGTTCAACATACATAGAAGAAAATTCTGCTTCAGAGTATATTCCTGACTCTACTAATAATGACTCTATTAAGAATTTTGAAAACTCTATAAGCTTTATAGATAAAACTGCGAATGATGAGGTAGATAGCCCTCCAGATGTCGAAGAAGTCGTTGTTCCATATTCTAAAATAAAATCAAAAAAACATTTCTGCGTTTTCTGTAAAACACTGCAATGTAAAATAGGTAGGCACTTGTGTTTAAAACATAAAAACGAAGCGGAAGTTAAAAGAGCTTTAGTTTTTCCTAAGAAAAGCAAAGAGCGTGTAGACATAATAAATAAACTACGAAAACAGGGAGATTTTATACATAACACTTCTGCAAATTATAATAGCGGCATCTTAATTGTATGCAGGCAGCAACAGAAGAAATGTAAAAACAATGTTGACGATTATGTCAGTTGCAAGAAATGCAAAGCTTTTTTTTCTAAAAGAACTCTTCGAATTCATCTGTCAAAATGCATTGGGTCTAACAAGTCACGTACTAATTTAATTGAAAGCCGAAAATTAACGCGTTATATTCATTCAGTAGCAAATAATATTTTAAAAAATAAAATATTTCCGGTTCTGAGAAACGATGAAGTAACAAAAGCTGTTAGATATGACGAACTTATCATAAAATTTGGAAACAAATTAACTGAAAAGTATTCCTTGGAACATCAGCATGATATGATTCGGGCCAATATAAGGTTGCTTGGTCGTTTTAAATTAGAACTGAAAAAAATAGACCCGGATATAAATGAATTGAAAAACATTTTTAAACCCAATATGTTTGATAAGTGCATCAAGGCACTTCGAATTGTTGCTCATTGGGATGAAACTTTAATGTGGTTCAAAACTCCTGCAGTAGCGCAAAATTTAACATCGCTCATAAAAAAGTGTGGTAAAAAGCAGAGAGCAGAACTTATTAAACAAGAACGTGAAGACCTGAAATTGGAACTAGAAAACTTTCTTTTATTATGGGAAGAAGAGATTCCAACACTAATAAATAAGAAGGCAATTGAAGATCAAACTAGTCAAAAACTAGTAAAAAAAGTGGTATTACCTTCAAAAGAAGACATAAAAATATTGTACCTTTATTTAAAGGAAAATATTATTAAAGCCATCGCAAAACTTTTGAACAAATTTCGTATGTCAAGCTGGATAAAATTAGTCGAATTCACTCTCATATTCATCCAAATATTTAACCGCAGAAGAGCTGGAGAAATCGAACGTCTAACCATCGAAAATTTTATTAACAAGGAAGTGATTACTGACAACGTTGATAACGACATTTTAAAAAATGTTTCCAAGGAATCTTTGAAATTTGCTAAACAATTTGTAAGACTCAGACTACGTGGTAAACTTGGTAGAACTGTTAGCGTGTTGCTTTGTCCAATGAGCGTAAAAGCCATCGAACTGATTTTAAAATATAGAGCAGAGGCAGGGATAACTAACGAGAACAAATATATTTTTAGTAGACAAACAAGTTCAAAATTAACTAAGCCCTACTGCCGAGCATGTCCGTTATTAAAAAAGTTTTCGGAAGAATGTGGTGCAAAAATTCCTGAAAGCCTTAGAGGAACAACATTAAGGAAGCATATAGCTACGCATACATCTTTGCTAAACATTGAAGAGGCATCAGTTGATAGACTTGCTAATTTCATGGGACATCATAAGGATATACACAAAAGCATTTATCGAATGTCGATTCCCGTTGCTGAAATAACATGCGTTTCTAAATTGTTAATGGCTGCTGTAGGGGATGATGATGAATTAGAAGGTGAAAACATAGAAGACAATATTGATAACCTAGAAGACCATATTGATAACCCAGAAAACAATATTGACGACAGAGAACTCAATATTGATGACTTAAAAGATACCGAAGGAAATTCTAAATCAGAGGAAACTTTGTTTGAAGACAGCAAAAATTCAAGTTCCTCGTCAAACAGAAAACGTAGAAGTAGTGAGTATTAGTATTAATTAAAACATGTTTGAAGTACATTAACATTACATGCCATTAACTGAAATTTATAGATATTTAATTATTTTTTAGTGTTTTTTTTATTTAGCTAATTTTTACTGAACAATGTTTTATGATACATATTTTATTCTATCTAAAATATTTGCTTTTTTATTAGCTTCTCCATTTGGGAAAACAAAGCGATGCAGATGGAGTAACGATGAAATGAATGCAGTATATGAGGTATTTGGCAATCTGCATAAATTAAAAAAACTGCCGTCTCTAGCAGAATGTCTACGAGCAATTCGCCAATGTCCGGTTTTAAATAAGAGGACACCACAGCAAATGAAAAGTTGGATAGATAACCAAAGACGATACCAAATGGAATAAAGTATTTCTATAATTTGTTTCTATTTTTAGTAGTATCTTTGATTCCTTTTTTTTCACATAACAATTGTCCTGAATTGTATTTTTGGTAAGATAATGTTTAAATTATAAACAAATACTATAAATCCTATATGTAATAATCAATAACAAAATAATATGAAAAATTTTTGTTTCTTTAACCCATCTAGAAACACAAGAGACTTGCTCAACTAAATTGCCTAATGTGAAATGGCTCTAATAAAACACATCCATATGTTGAAATATTCACACAATTTGTAAAAACTCCCTAAAGACGTGCTCATAATATAATAATAGTTTATAATATTTTATGAATTTTTTTATTTAATTTTGTAAAAACAAAATCTTATAAGATAGAATACAACAACAAAAATTCAATATTTACATTAGATATCAAATATTCATTTATTGCACAAAAAATAACATAAAAAATCTACATTAACCCTTTTAATTTCAGTAATTACTTATTATATTTCAGAAATTTAAAATTGTATTTCAAAAATGTCCATTTTTATTTGAGAAATTTCCATATTACTAATAAAATATTAAAAAAAAAAAACGATATGAATATAAAATAATAATTGTTTTTTAATTAATTTTGTTAATATTATATGCATTTAAATATATTATATTATTTTTAATTTTACATATTTTAGATTTAAAATCTTTTATTTTGATTGAAGTTTTAAAAGCTTCAAAATAAATATAAATTAAAGGGCATGTAAGAAGTTATTTAAAAATTAAGGATTGTGTAAATTACAACATTTTTGGAAAATTATAAAAAGATGTCATTTATAAAACACCAAGAAATAAATTAAATATATTAATAACACAAATTTTATATATCAAACTAAATAGTTCTATTTATTTACAAAAAGAGGTTGGTTTTAGGAATTGCTCATACAAATTAAAAGTACATTTATTTGTGTGTCCATATTTCACTATAATTACATTGAAATGTTTGCACTATCTTTTTATACCCTCCTCCACCATAAGTGGTGGATGCAACTCTAAGAAAACTTACCTGATTTTTAAAGTTTTGAAAAATTTCGCCAATACTTTTGGTAAAACTTCTTGGTCGTTTGGTAAGAGATATTCACTTAAATATTAAATTACAAAAGTAAAAAGTTATATCTCATTTAAGATAGCTTCACAAATGCCTTCAATTACATATAACTTGATCTAGAGTACTTTTTTTTACAAAAGTCGATTTTTCATGCATATTAATCATTCATTTCATATATATTATGAAATCCTATACTCTGCCGAAAGAATACAGCTTTAAATATTTTTTAAAAAAATTATTATTTTTCTTTATTGCTGTATTAAATTTTTTTATTTTTCCAATTATAAAAAAATCAATTATGGATATACATATATACGTAAAGAGGTTGAAAAAGACGTTTAAATTATATGTTACATGATCAAATGTATTAACCCATTGATTATGACAGACTTTTTATTAATAAAAGTCCACTTATCTCAAAATATGTATAAGTTTGTGCATACATTTTTATATAAAGCACACTCGGCTTTAATTTGATATGTATATGTTGGGAACCCTAATACATTAAATGCAAAAGAAATAAAGCTTTAAATATTTAATTTTATTCAAATTATATATTTTTCGTTACATTTAATCCAATGATCATCATTTACAAGAGCTTGATAACATCTATTCAATCATATATAACATGATCTACTATGTTAACCCATTAAAAAAAATTAATTTTAGTACTAACTTTTATATTAAATATATGCAGCCTTTTATACAATACATATTCGGCTCTAATTTAATATATAATGTAAAATACATACCCATGAAATTCAAAACTTTGTTTTACTTTTTATTAAATTAAAAAAGTATATTATTATATACATATTTTTGCGGATTTTTTTTGCAAAAAATCGCTACTGAAAATAAACGTTAAACTAAAGGATTTATTGATAACACTTTTCATACTAAATGCATACTTCCAAGTCGGTTTCCATAAAAAGTTACGCCGTAGAGAATTTGCAAAAATAACGTAAAAGTATGGCAACAAAGATTTTCGTATATGTTGCGTATACATTGAGGACATGTGCTTAAACAATGCGCAACATATATGACTGTTCCCAAAATATGCGGAAGGTGCTTAACGTAAGATCAGGGGCGTATTACACGACTATATGTTAAAATTTTGATATAGGTCGTAAAATTATTCTAAAATAATTAAAAAAAACTAATAAAACCATCAAGATTTTAATGTCCCCAAACTATGCGCTATGCATATATATATATATATATGTA